>JASCZI010211460.1:57689-81838 GCA_036250425.1 Stylosanthes scabra | reverse complement strand
ATATATATATATATATATATATATATATATATATATATATATATATATATATATATTTGTTGCTGCCATAGTTTAAACTTTATTTATATTGCATTTATTAATTACCATAGATAAAATAAAATATATAATTTTAGATAATAAACATAAATATAAATATCATATATATACTACAAGAAAAATTGATTTTTGCCCGGCTTGAAAAACTTGTCAAAAGTGGGCAATAAGCCAATAACATAGCCAACTAGCCATAAATATTGGCCACGCTTTTGGAGCTTATGCCACGCTTTTGAAAGGGTAATCTGTTAGAGTTAGAGTGTTAGAGTAACCATGGCTGTTGCTCTATCCTCAGTAATGTGTTATCATCTCACTATCATTACTCCTTTTATATTAGTTCATCCAAACTAACCCATTATAATTTACACATGATCCTCAAACTAATTTGGTTAACTAAATACTTAACTCACTTAAATAAGTGTTGGAATTTAAATTCTACGTTATATAACAACAACTTTGCAGCTAATAACAAATGCTTAACAAAGCTTTCATATGCGAGATATTAGTTTTTGACTTGTTCATCTAAGAAATACTGTGAAAAAAAAGCGCTATATGGTTGACTTGTTGGCTCCTATTTATAGTCTTTAAGTTACAATAGATCGCTTATTATTTAAATTTGAAATTCAACAAATCCATTATTCATATGACATATGAAGTGTCCTTTGCCGATTAATTTAATTCCCCACTACTCATTAGTTTTTTAAGTTCGATTACAAGCCCTAGGGCTTTCATAGTTGATTTCCTTTAATTTAAATATATGGGTCAATACACACACTTCACGTGTTTTGAAGGACTCTACAAACCACAATAACATTGATATAGCATAAAAAAAAAATATTAAGATAATACTACAATAAAGAGTAAAGTATTGATAAATAATGAAGATTATTTTTTTACTAAAAATTTTTTGTTAAAAAAATCTTATTATGTGTATGTAATACATATATTCTTTCTAAATTTAATAGAACTCTTTACTCTTCATTCATTTTTACTATTTACTAAAGAAATTTTCAAATTAATATATGTATTTTTAATATAATTATCATATTTTTTATTAAAAATAATTAATAAGTGAAATAAAATTTTAAAAAAATTACATTTTTCCATCATAAAAAAAGAATGCACAAGAGAGAGGTGTACACAAACATTAGTGCGGCAAACTCATAATTTCTCAAATAATTTAATATACGATAAATTTTATCAATCTAATTGTTGAATTGGATTTTATATATATATATTACTTAATAAACAAGTTTGTCAATGTACATGCATTGACCTGTTTCAAAAAAACAAGGTAGCCCTGGATACCTTAGCTTGTAGGAATATGCAAACTAGAGGTATATGCAAACTCATTTTATTAATTTAGACATTATAATATTAAGTGTATGCCATTTGACTTGATCTTTGTCAATGCTCTAGATGAATAATTCATTTTCATGTTTAACTTTCTAGAATCGTTAAATAAGTCCACCACTGAAGCAGCGAGAAATTTCTGAATGCATGTCCTGTCTAAGAATATATAATACTCCTAGTCTCTTTAATTTGTTAAAATTTGATTTCTTTTAGATATATATTCTCAATTCATATTCAGGTTGACTTGGTTAGTATCAATGATTTAATATTCTAGGTTTAATAAAATAGTTTATGAACGAAGTTTGTCAAAACATTTTTTATCCTTGGTGGACTAAGTTTGTCAACCTTTCTTTCATTTAGATTTGTCACACCACCATGTGACATGAGCACAACTAAAATATTGAAAACATGAAATGATTATGATTTTGTCTATAGTAGATGATTATTTAAGTCTTATGAAAAAATATTTTAAATATTTGGCTATGATTATTTTATATATATATTCATTTTTCTTTTATTTTAGAAATTAAACCTCAAATTTTAAAAAATTACTAGATATTTTTATCACCTAAAAAACTTCTAAATTAATATGCATTTTAGATAATTCATACTATGTATACTTTAATCTAATAATTTCAGTCATTGATTTTAATTATAAAATTATTATAAAATATATACATATTAAAATTAACAATTAAAACTATTAGATTACATAAATTATGAAAGACTTGAAACATTTTCAAATTTTGTATAAACTTAGAATTTGGTCTTTGGAGAAGAGATCTATCTAATATAGAAAGTTAAAAACATATTAGCGAATTCGTCATTGATGATTTATTTATTCAATTTCAGTAGTCTTCAATTTATTCACATTACAGATATAGGACTTTTAAATTTTTATTAATTTTGGGTGATAGTGATGAAGTGTTAAGACTTTTTTTCTTAGTCAATAGTCATACATATATTGAATATAGTAGGAAACTTTTTTCTCCGGTTTAGTGACCTCAGCCTCCATCACAATTGAATACAGTAAGTCAGTAATTAATTTTTGGGTCGTAATCTATAGATCTTTCGAGTTTCAATTGATGGGATAACCAACAAGGTTGTAGCAATCGGACAGTTCATTATAATTTTTCCAATTCAATCAGAAATTTTATAATAAAATAATATATTTTTTAAAAGGTTATACAAAAATACAGAGACATCTTAGGCTTAAAGAGGTCCAATTGATTGGTTCCAGGCCGGATCATCGATTCCCATCGGATTTTAAATTTCTGGTTTCTATGCTAAAACCGAATCGAAGACATCACCGATTCACGGTCTGATTTTCAAAACCATGATAATTAATTTAGAATTTTTTTTTATGAGACCTGACATATTCAGATTAATTTCTTATGTTTTATCAAGTGTTTCTTTTGAAGATTTGACATGATCACATCCTTTTCTATATACATGCTGTCCCCAAAGTTCGAATCCACGCTTAACAATTCAAACTAATCTAGAATTTCAGTTTTTTTTTTTTTCTTACAACGGAATTTCAAAGTTTTTTTTGCTAATAAAAAACTAATTATTGGGCATATCTTTTAAGAAAATCCCTGATGAAAGGCTTGGGCCGATCTTACCGTCACTGTCCTAAAGTCTTTGGGCTTCTCAATCGTTTATCCTTTATTAAAACAAAACCTGGGCTTAGGCCCCACTGTATAACAGAAAAAAACAACAAACCTCTAAGCTTTTCGGATTTTTAATTAAATAACAAAAAAAAATAGAAAATTTCAACAATACCAATAAAAAATATATTTATTTAACTATTTAAAAAATCCAATGCTTTTTCCTACCAAATATCTTGTGGAATATTTTTTTTGGTTTCGCAGAGGATTACCCGACCCAATGTATTTGTTGGTTATTACTTGTTTTTGAAGTGTATGCTAGCGTTTTCAACTAAAACAAATGAAAATAAATATGTCTTTTATTATTTTCATTTTTTATTACAATGTAATAAGAATGCAAAAGCAGCAGCTAAGTCTTTTTAGCAAAAGAAAACAACTCTTAAAAACAACACTGAATACAAGCTTTTAGAATAATAATATACCAACATAGTAAACATTCTTTGTCAGATGTACCATTAACTGATTTGGATTGATCCACTGATCAATTCACTACGAAAATATAAATTGTTTCAGTAATAAAACGTAGATGCCATTAGTTCAATAGTGACAAAATATAGTTATTTAATTATTAATTTAAATATTAGTATTTTAAAGTACATACCGTGAAATTTTTAGCTAGCCTTGAATTTCAACTAATCATTTAAAACAATCAGCACCATGTGTCACAAAAAAAAAAAAAAAATTGAAGCAGAGTATGATCTAAAAACTGCAGGGTAATTAACTAAGAACATATAAGACTCCCAAATTCTTTTTGACAATTAAATAACATCTGTCTTTCTAGAACTTGTTGGAATTATGCTTTGGAAATTCAAGCTGAAGTTTAACATGATAAGAAGCAGCAACAACACCAGTTTCATCACTAGATTGCCCACCACCTGTTTGTGTAATTACCGCAATGCCACGAGCAAATGCAAAAGAACCTGTTCCTCCAACAACCCTCAACTCTTCTCTTCTTCTACCCTTATTATCACTATTCTGGGCTGATAGTGATACTTCTTTAGCCTCAACACTTAAGCTTCCAGAATGTTCTGGAGTGTCAAAGGTTAAATACATAACATTGAATGCAGATGAATCATAATAGTAATATTGCTGGAACTGTTCAACGTTATTAGTAGCTGGGATGATGATGAATCCCTGTGCTTTTCCAACTACCTTTGATGTGTTCTCTGGTCCCTCAGTGAGAAAACCATGGTACATGAATGCTCCTACAGAAGAAGCTTGATCTTCAGTACTAGGAACATGTTGTTGTCGATGTTGTTGTTGTTGGATGTACATTGAAAGATCAAGCCATGGTTTTGTTGAATTGTTGTTGTTTATTTTAGTGCGGGAAACTGGTGAGAGCAATGCTAATAAGATCACTGCTATTGTTGCCAGAGAAACTGCAGTGAAAAATATGTACCTTGGTGGCAACATTTTTGGATATTGCAATTTCAGATTTGATCTTAAATCCCCCTATTACTACAACTAATACCTTTAATTAAGCATGCTTACTTGCTCCTCGATCAAGTTAAATTATTAATTAGTAGTGTTGCTGTTGTGCAACCTAACCCAATTTCTGCAGTTCAATGAATACCTAAACCTTACATCGTTATGATATAAATTAAATTGATCCTCAATCATGTTTATGATTTTCTTCCAACGTCAACAATGCTATTTGCATACTAAAATCGATTATCATATATGTGTAATTTAACTCATTTTTAATATATATTTTATTTTTTAATATATATTATATTGATTTTGGTAATTTATTTTAGTACGCAAATAGTACACTTGGAACATGATGTGTGAAGCTTTTCACATTGAATAGACTAATCAGGTGCACATTTACGAATAATGATGATCACTATAATCAATAATCAACAAATATTTCACCTTTATTTATTTTGTGTATCATTTTTTCAATGTCTATATCTTTGACTACTATATTTACTTTCTAATCATCATATCATCAGCAGCTAGCTAGAGGTATAATAACGGAACCTATCATTTCAGAGAAATACTCGAATAGAACCTAATTCTCAAGAATCTCACAGCGTTTCCAAGAATTCAAAGCCTAGCTACATTAATGTTTGTTTCCAAACCGCTTAATTAACCATACGAAAACACTGTATGTTGATGCATTTATTCTTATAAAAATAGGGGTAATATTAAAATTGATTCTGGAAAGATATTATATTATTTAAATTATTCTTTAAAAAATTTTATTTGTCATATTAGTTTCTAAAAAATATAATCTTTATTTAAATTAGTCATTCGACCAAATAGATGATGACATATTATCTTTAAATGTCATATGTCATAAAATGATTAGATGATATGTCATCTATTAACCAATCATTTCGTAACATATATCATCTAATTGAACAATGTTACAGAATCAACGTTAGAGAGCCAATAATTAAGTTATCATTCAAAATTTATATGTCCGTAACTCATATATTAATGATTAAGTTATCCTCCAAAATTTATATGTATTATCATCCGTAATTCATATTGGCTCCCTATTGGTCATAATATGATGGCTCCCTAGTTTTTTTTCATCTAATTTATAGAAGGACCAATTTGAAGGAGAATTATATCTTTTAGGTTGCGTTTGGGAGAGAAACTAAGACTGAGAGACTGATACTGGGACACTGAGACTGAAAGACTGAAATTAAAATATGTTTGTGTATTGTGTTTGGTTTAAAATGTGTTGAACTAAATTGTATAGAGGCTAAAATAAGCTAAATAACCAAAATGCCCGACTTTTTTTTTTAAATAAATAAAAAAAACACTAAATTTACTGTTTTAGGCACGCATGGGGGTATTTACCATAATAGGTGACCCTTCCTATTTTCGGGCTCTGCATACCCGGAATAGCATTTACACAATTTTCGGGCTATGCAGTCCCGGAATTGGTGCAAATTATAAACTGAACCAATTCCAGGACTGCATAGCCCAGAAATGGTGTAAATGCCAAAAAGGGGTCACCGGATTCCAGAATCATTGTTTTTATAAAAAAGTTAGGGCTGCCAAAAAAATAGAATTGCAAATTTTTAAAAAAAAGAGTTGCGAATATGAAAACATTAGAAATGCAACAATAAATAAATTACAGTTGTGCAAAAAAATTAGAGTAGTGATTTAAAAAATAAGAGGCTCTGAAACAAAAAATTAGGGATGAAAAATGTTAGAGTTGCAAATAAAAAAAATTTTAAAATTGCAAAATTAAATGTAAATTATAATTCCAAATCTAAAGGAATCGTTTTGCATAATTATAAAGTTGAAAGGATAATTTGAGTACGTACTCAATTTCATAAACTATTTTGATACTTAACTCTCGATTTAACTAATAAAATCGTCTCTAAATTTTGTACACATGATAAAAATAATTCTAAATTTTTAATGATAAAAATGTTTATTAATTATTTAAAAACCTGACACATATTAAATATGATCAAAATATACAAAATGTTGAAAACAATTTTAATGATTAATTCTTAACTGTCAAATAATCGATAAATGAAAAAAAAAAAGCTACATATACAAGTGTATTTTTATTTTTGTGTTGAAATTATTTTTTATATGACATCCATAACTAATTTTGTGTTATATAAATATATTTTTTATGTTATATTTTAATATTTTTATATTATACTTAATTACTTTTATATATATATATATATATATATATATATATATATATATTTCTCATGTCTACAAATAAATTCCTACACTTGAAAAAAAAAATAAGAAAATAAAATAAAGTAAAGTGGTAATGAATAAAAACAATGATTATGAAATCTGGTGACTCCTTTTTGGCATTTACACCATTTCCGGGCTATGCAGTTCCGGAATTGGTTCAGTTTATAATTTGTACCAATTCCGGGATTGCATAGCCCGGAAATGGTGTAAATGCTATTCCGGGTATGCAGAGCCCAGAAATAGGAAGGATCACCTATTATGGTAAATACCTCATGCGTGCCTAAAACGGTAAATTTAGTGTTTTTTTTTATTTATTTAAAATAAAAATCCCAAAATGCCCTTATTAATAAAAAACTAAAAGAATTGATAAAATAAAAAAATCTCCCGTTGCTGTGTTTCACCATCACCTTCACCTTTCTACTCCTTCAAGTTCAAGCTCATACACTGATACACATTCATCTAACATATCACCAATAAATTAATTTTAATTTTCAAATCACCAAACCAACAACTAAAAAATTTGAGCTTTTTTAATATCGCGCAATCAAAGTGAGATTATTGAAGAAATTTCCTTTTTCATCAAAAATTCCTTCATGAAATCAAGATGCTTTTGGGTTACTAAAAGGAATATGAAAGCTTCATTTTTTGGTTCAATTTAAGTATGCCCATGAATCAGAGAGGAGAAAAGTAAAAGAAAAACAAGGAAAGGTGCCACCTTGATTTATGAGTAGGTGAGGAAGAAAATTGGAGTTTCTCAACAAGAAAAGAAGAAGCAAAGCAATGCAAGCATGGTAGGATGAAACTTTCTGCAGAATCAAGACACTTGTAACTACTGTGAAATGTCAAAGTTGCTCATCATTCATTATTTTGTTTGTGATTGTTGGAAGTGGGAAATTAGAGAAGAGTGAAAAAAAAATTTGGGGATGAAAGACGAAAGTGAAGTGCAGCAGTTCCCAATCTCCACCTTGTTGGAGACGACGGGGCCGGCGAGAAAGGGGCGACGGTGGCTGTCAACTTGTGGTGTGGAGATGGAGACGCCCGTTGGTGTGGTGACCGGTGAGTGATGGAGAGAGAGCAAAGAGAGAAAGAACAATCTACATTAAACAAAAGGGATAGATTTGGAATTTTATAAGTTAAATGAGAGTATTTGAGGAAAAAATGTTATTAGAATTTCAGTCCCAAAATATTAAAATTTTGGGGATTGGGACTGAAATTTTAGTTTCAGTCTCTGGCCAAAAAACACAATATTAATTTTCAGCCTCCCAGTCCCAGTCTCTGTATCCTTAACCAAACACAGCCTTAAAGATTAGTATGACCAATAAAATTTTTCGAGGACTAATTTGATAACACGATATCCTTCAGGAACCAATTTAATAATTAACACAATAAAAACAATTATTATTTTTTTTAGTGTGTCTCAAATTTTCTATGTTAGATATTGATAAAAAAATTTTATAAAATTTTACTATAAGTGTGGTAATTATTAAGGTGTTAAAGAATAGGTCAATTACTTAAGAATAAAAAGCTTCTATTAAAAAACAATTAGTTTAAGTATTAAAACAGCGGAATTTCCACCTCAATTAAATTGGATCTTCTCCTTAATTCTAAGATTATACAAATGGTTAATTAATGTTCCTGAACTTGAAAGGGGTTCAAAATCTTTAACAGAAAAACAATAATCTTCAGAATCACTAGACATCTCTTGATAAACACATGAGCTAAATTTTGGAACGGAACTAATCCAATAAACTCATTCAACTCTAACTAATCAAATGAGCATAGTCAATGATTTGATTCAATAAGATGGTGAGTAGTGATTGTGATGAGATAGTTCCACGTAGTGACAGGCATGCATGATCATTGGCATAATAATTATTCACTACCTTTATGTATTTAATTTGAAGATATATATAGTAGTTGAAAAGTTTATAGAGACCAAATAGAATTAATTCCCTGATCACTATAGCAATGCAATGTCTAATATACATTCCTAATTAAGTGTCCTCTGTGCTCCATGTTTTGTGAATATCACGTAACTTCTCAACTCTCTTTTCGTTATTCACATTATATATTCCACATGCCCTTCCCTACATTATTTCACATGCATCCATATGTTCCAATTATATCTGATCTTCCATTTTAGTATATAATTCATCATTGAAACGTTTATTCTGCCTGGCCTTTCAAAATTGTCTCTCTGTTACAAGTTCCACGTTTACATGGATATAGACTCTTCCTCAAATATAAATGAAACATTCTCATTTCGTGAGTTAATTTTTGGGATTGAATTAGGCTTATCTAATCTTAATTCTAATATAGTATCAGAACATATATGATCACATGTTGTTGGGTCACCTATCAATTCATGTTCACGCTCTACACGATCATCTCTAGGTGTGGCAGAGGTGTATTACAAATCTCACATCTAAATGGATATGGACTCTTGAGTGAATATAAATTTAAGGCATCCATCACTCCATGAACTAGCTTTTGGAACTGAGTTAGACTCACATAATCTCAATTCTAATAATAGAAATAAATTTATATCTTATTTAATATAGGTCATGTCTATGGTTTTGATGGCTAAGAGTGAATTTGAGTTAATAAACATGATAGCGGATTCATCATTATCAACGCATGACAGCTCTTGATTGGTATTGATGATTTCTTAGTCACTTTGGCCATCATAAACATGGCCACTGGAGTATGTACTTATTATTGTATATTTACTTTTACACAAAAATTGACAACATTAGCCAATAGAAGTTTCTCTCTCACACAATTTTTTTTTCTTTAATTCTTGTTGATTACGGCTGATTACCGATTCATTGGTTACATGGCATTGTTAATTATTATTATATTATTGTAAATATATTTGATTATTTTATTATAATAGATTTGATTATTTTTGTAGTTGATTATTTATAAATTAATATGTATAAATATAAATTAAAATACATAATAACTTATTTAGTAGCTAATTTGCAAGTAGTATTTTGTAATTACATATTGAATACTAATCATTAATCAGTTAGCGATGAAAATAGAGGTTATCTAGTGAGTGAGATATTTGATTATGACTATAGGTTATATACTACTTACAACTTTAACCAATCTCACCCTGATTCAACCCTTCCATGGTTTTCAGAACCAAAAAAAAAAAAAAGGAAAATGATGAAGAGTGAAGATATTTGCATCAATTATAGTGGTGGTGTTTGGCTAATTTTGATTCACTTTTCTGGAAACTTTTTGAAAGAGAACCTAATATTGGCCAATCAAGGTGGGCATGTGGTACCTCAACCTGAAAATTGTGCAATCAATGTGTTGAGAGTGGGCCAGACATGAAGAATCGTCCTTACCCAAAAGGGGAAAGTCCAACAAAAGGTTCCAACTGATAGAATATATAATATATAAGTCTCCACTCTCCAATGGCAGACCAGCAGTGTCCACTTTCTATGGCAGCATATGTATAGTCTTTGATTCCCAGCCAGTGAAGCGGGCCTATTGAGGCCCAATCAAGATATATGATATGGGGTGCTGACGAGTGTGCCTTCAGTGAATCATGATCACTGCAAATTAGCTTCGCTAATCGCTACATACAACTCTTGAGAGTTGAGAAGAACTCACCACCAAGACTTCATAGGTGGTTATTATTTATCTGATCCAATCTGTTTAGATAGGATGCGCACAGCATATGGGTTTAGATCTAACTCTATCTGAACTAAATCCTAAACCTATATATATAAGTTATTTTAATAATCATTTAATTATTTTTATGTTGTGTTTATTTTTAGTCTCTGACTCTGACTCCCTTTTTCAACTTTCCGAGATCTCACTGCTCACTGTTCTCAAGTCGCACGTAAGATGGTGTGAGTAGTGAGTACTACTGTATCAATATCACATCCTTCACCAATGGGAAAACGAGTGAAAAGAGCATGCTATAACCAGAACAATAATAAATAAATGGCTAGCATAAAAATATAAAAATTATTTTCATATAAAAATTTAATCTTTAAAATTATATTTTTAATGGAAGTAATAATATGTTTAAAATATAATACTTTTATATACGTTATAATTTAATCATCTATTTTATAATTTAATAGTTAAAATAAAAAATTTTTGTATGAAGATATTTTTTAAATATTCATTATAGTATTTACCTAAGCAAATAAATAAATTTATCTTTGATCTTATGATGAATGAATTTAAATCTTGCAGTTGATGAACTATAATACTTTCGGTAATCTTGCTTTTCAATACCCCGGCCCGTATGTATCTTTAGTATCATAATAATTAAAGCTATAGGTATATTTATTTTATACCATAAAGTTTAATCAAATATTTTCAATCAATTTTCATTAAAAAGAGCGTGAAAATATGTACTTTCTCTTTCCATTTCTATAGCTATTTCTCCTCATCCTCCTCTTTTTTTTCTGTTATTACGTCGTCGTCGCTGTCGCTAACACCTTCTTCATCTTCTTCGTCTTTGTCACTTTTTCTTTTCTTCCTATTCCATTTTCTTTTTTTCTTCTTTCTCCTCTTCCTCCTCTATTTTTTCTTTTTCTTCTTTTTCCTCCTCTTTTGCTATTTTTTTTCAACAAAAACAAATCGAATTTCATTAAAAAAAAACAAAATGCATTTCATTAAAAGAGTGAATCAGATTTTTTCTCTGTTTCTTCTTCAATGAATACATTGACTTTGTTTCAATAATAATATCCGGTTCGATTTAATTTGAAATGTCTTTCATTTTTAGTAAACAAGATTTTAGATTTGTCTATAAAACAATTAAATTGAGAATGTAGCTTTATGGACTATTTAGTTCAAAATGAGAATGACATTTTCGATTTAAGTAATTATTTTATGTTAGAAATACAAGAAGGTCTACGTTTGAAGTGTTTATTGATTACTTTTTTTAGTTTTAGTAAATAATAATAATGTATGTTTATGAAGCACATCTCGTTTAAAGAAACGAAATACATCTTTTTTTTCTCCTCCTCCTTCTTTTTTACTGTATTGTTATACTTTTTTTTCTTCCTGTTCTTTTCTACTGTCAATGCCGTCATTGTTGTCCTACATACTCCTTCTCTTCCTCGTCATCCTCCTTCTCGTCATTGTCGTACAAAAAAGGACGAGAGAATAAAAATAACGAGAAAAAGAAGGAAAAAAAAAGGAGTGACAGGCACGACGTGAAACATAAAAGCACGTGAAAGAAAGGTATTTGGTTTGGCTTAATTAGTTAAAAGGTTTGGTAGTGTATATTTATCCTTCATAATTTTAAGAATAAATTTATTAATTAAGGTAATAATAATTAAGTAAACCGGAATTCTAAAAACAATAATATTGTAAGTTACTCTTAGAATATTGAAAATAAAGGATCTGGCTGATTTGTATTTTATTTATTTTTTAAATTTTGACTGTTTTATTATTTTAAAATTTTGTGCAGAAAAAATTAAAAATAAATTGAAAAAAAATTTGAAAAAAATTTTTTTTTAAAAAAAGAAATATTTCCCCAAACAGACCTCTAATTAAGTTTGTTCTTGTAGTTTAATTAGTTAGGTACTCTCTACTACTATCTCTCTCTGCCTTATTAATGAGTAACTACCATTTTTCTATTATTATGTGTAATTACTATCTCCAATACTAGTATTAGTTTTAAATTTATTTTAAGTCTCATAAAATGGCAAGTAAGTATTCGTGAGATCATATATGATTTGAGATAAATATAAGATTTATTACTCCAATGCTTGATTTTGATTTAAAATCAATTTGGATCCCACATAATATTATTTAATAATTAACATGTATTTAATGAGTTCTATACATGGCACATCCTAATTGGCATTCCTTCAAAGTGATACAGAATGAACTTAGTAATACCGGTATCACTTTCTCTATTCTTTTTAATACATAATTCAATATCAACTCAGTTCATTTATGATTTCAATAAAAATTAATACCCAAAATATATCCTATCGGATGATCTTGTTTTCTATCTAAACCTTTTGTGAGACCACATCCACATTCTTAATTTTTAATTTTATTGATTCGCTTTCGCCCCCACAATTTGAAATCTCTTCATCATCACTATGACACTATTTCTCATATACATATATAGCTTTCAGAAATAAAGAGAAAACCACTCCCATGGTAGTGTCCATGAATTTATGAGTCCACCTTGCCCTCTATCAATTTCAATTGATTGTGACTTCCCAACCATGCGTTACATAGCATCGCCCACTAACCTTAGCTTTCAGTACCACTGTGTGTTGTTAATGTTAGGTTTCTTTTTAAGAGTGTCCTTCTACCCTCTAAATAGGGTAAATCAACTCATACAAGTCATATCACTCCTCAGCTTCCAATTTTAGTCTATATAATAATGAGAGATAATCCTCTCAAAAAGAAAAAAAAAAAACAAAAAGGAGAGATAATGACAAATGATATGCTTCCCATGTAATATATTAAAGTTAGCTTCTTCTACTCTTGCTCCTAATTAATTAAATATATATAGTTCTTAAGTTAGAAACATCTTGATTTTATTTTAATTAGATAAATGAATGAAATTGAGTATACAAAATTAACATAAGATTGATTAAGTTATTAGATATTTTTTACTTCTGCCATGTTAGTATGCCAATAATGTCAACTTTATTGCTTGATGCCTTTTTTATATTCTGACGTTTCCATATAACCCTATTGGTTTTGTTGCTTGCCTTCGCCCACATGATAACGTGACAGAAATTAAACATGTTATTATAGATAATGGAACACTTAGATAATTTCGTTCTATTTTGCACTCTCAATTGATGAAATGACATAATGTATCCAGGATTCACCGTTTTCTTATCGTCAAAGAACTAGTTGGTACTTTTTATTCGTCGGTGGAAGAGCTAATTAGTTTGATTTCAAAATCCTTAATAACTTCGTTACTTTACTCCTTTTAAATTCTAATAAAGCAATTGGCTAGGCCGAGAAGAAGAAGAAAAAAAAAAATTGATTATACAAAATTATCCCTATTACGGATCGACCATAAAAGCCCAATCTTCCGTCCTATATTGGCAACACACAGTCTACAAGGGACAAGAATCAAACTAAATATGAAAAGATTTGATATGATCGTGAAAGGATTTCTAAGAGACCCTAACCACCTGCAGCTATATAAGCAGGGGAAATCACTGTCCCTCTAGATACGTATTCTCTTACGCTAATCATCATATTAGACCTAGAATCTCGTAATCTTTATTCTGAGCTTATAGATAAGGTTATTCTTCACATATATTAACCCCTTTTTCGGCAATAGTTCTCAGATTTCTTCGGAAGTTTCGTCCTTCGAAAGGCACATTATCTCTATTTTGTTCTCTTCATTTAGTCTCTCACTCACAAAGTCCTTTGGACAATCATTAAGTATTCTCGTACTTAACAATCCCCAATATATATCTCTTCCTTTTCTAATTTGCTTTCTCTTCCTATTTATTCCTCACCTACATTTAAATAATACTATATTACCAATAATTTTGTAGCGATATAAACAATAAAAAAAAAACAAAAAGAAAGTAATATAAGTAAGCTATGAAGCATGGACACTTCGTCGAATTGACGTGTCCACGTGTCGAACACGTTTTGGACACGACACTCGTCCGACACGCGTGTCTTCCGTGTCTCATCCGTGTCCTTAAAAAAACAAAAAAATGTTTCTTCGGACACATTTGACACTCCAAAATATCATCACATGTTCGCGTGTCCAGCTTTATTCTTGACTTATATTCTTCGAAAGGCACATTCTCTCTATTTTGTTCTCTTCATTTAGTCTCTTACTCACAAAGTCCTTTGGACAATCATTAAGTATTCCCGTACTTAACAATCCCCAATATATATCTCTTCCTTTTCTAATTTGTTTTCTCTTCCTATTTATTCCCCACCTACATTTAAATAATACTATATTACCAATAATTTTGTAGCATATAAACAATAAAAAAAAAACAAAAAGAAAGTAATATAAGTAAGCTATGAAGCACGGATACTTCGTCGAATTGACGTGTTCACATGTCGAACACGTTTTGGACACGACACTCACCGACACTCGTCCGACACGCGTGTCTTCCGTGTCTCATCCGTGTCCTTAAAAAAACAAAAAAAATGTTTCTTCGAATACATTTGACACTCCAAAATATCATCACGTGTTCGCGTGTCCAGCTTTATTCTTGACTTATATTCTTAAAATGAGTTTAAAAGTAGTAAATATTACTATTTCTTAAAACTAAAAGTTATCTTAAATATTTTATATAATTAAAAAAGACATTAAAAATACTTTAAAATAATATTTTAAATTTTAAACTAAATAAAATATCAAGATATTATTATAATTTTGTGAAAAATATATTATATTTTATATATATGTCGTGTCCCCATGTCATATGAAAAATTGAGATTGGTGTGTCGCCGTGTTGCGTGTCGTGTCGTGTCTCATATCCATGTCAGTATCCGTGCTTCATAGTAACTATATATATATATATATATATGTTACCTCTTGTTTTGTGAAAGATAAATAGTTAAAATGAGTTTTGAATTAATTTATAGTAATATCAAGTGAAATTTTGAAAGGGATATTTATTGAGAGCGAAAGTAAATTGAGTGAAGCAGTTGCGATAGGTTGAGTTGCCTTGAGGCATGCAAGGTCCCTACTACTACGGAGCATTTGAATTGTGGGCCAAACACACCACTAATAGTAAGTGAATGAGATAGATGTGATCAAATCACAACAACCATATTATGGATCACTAAGTTGGTAGCACTGTTCTTGCCAAAATATGATGATGATATCACTAGATTTATGGAAATCCCATTGCACATGGGTGACTATATTATCATGACTACTACTGTTTCATAATAACCCAATGTAGTTGTAATTGTATGTCTAGGATATTTGATTGCTGGACCCAATGGCCTTTGCACCATTATTGTTGGTTGCAACTTGCATTAAAGCAAGAAAACTTGTTATATTTATACCCATAACGATCAGTTATGTAAAGTATTTGGATACGGATTCAGTTAATTCTTTCTATTATTATTCATTAATATTAATTTCTACTAAGAGATGAATAACGGATTAGTTCTCGACTTATTATTGGACCAGAGATATCTCATCATGTAATTAACCACATATGTTTTTTTGTCTTGATATCTTACATGCATTTTCAAGAATTCATTGCATGATCTTAAAACTTTTATAATTAAAAGATTTAGAATTTGATTTTTTTTTACTCCCAATTTTTTTCTATATAAACATACATCTTAATATTGGAATTCTAGTTTAACTGTCCGTTGAATTATATATTGGAAGGCTAAAATCTAACAAGCAAAAATTAATTATGAGAAAGTTTTGGTTCCCAATATTAGAAAAGCAATAGAAAGTCAATATTATTTTTTTTTTTTTTTCTTTTACCACATAGTATTTTCCTAAGCTCCCTATTAATACCCTAACGTTGGTTCCGTAGCATTACTCATACGAAAAATAATAAGTGATTATATTGTATATGCATTATTTTAAACTAAGAAAGCTAATAGAATGATGTAGTTTTAGAAGGTACATGTTATGTTGAAAAGGTCATGATATTGATATATGGTATATATTATTAGTAAGTGAAGTAAAATTGAGAGCACTAGAAACTAGATAGCAATCGTCCATAAGAAGCAAGGGAGTTAGAGAAGATCAAAATCTTTGCACAAATTTGGAAACCAATTTGTAATGCACGGTTTTTTACATGAACGAAGTACGTGTGAGTGGGTTAGGAAGTTACCGAAGTGTGTCCTTTTGAGGATATATTTTCTCGTGAAAAAGTGGTTACACAATGAATACTTCATGAAAGGTTCATGGCAATCAATAGTACTAACAGCAGCTGTTTTGTGGAATCAAACTTCTCTCGCCTTTTTTTCTAAAAATAAATTTACCATTCTTTCTACCTCCCCTTTTAAAATATTTTCAAAGAATATAATAATAATAATAAAGTGGTAACTAATTTCATGTGAAGTTGTTATCCACCTAATACTACTACTAATAATAATAATATTGTTATTAAGTATTGAAACTAATTGAATAAGACGATATATGAAATTTAAAGAGGGTAAAAACTTTTGTTTATGTTCAGAAGAAGAATATTTCTCCTATAAATAGGTGCTCTTGGCCCATGAGAAAACCAACACATACACACATTCCATATAGTCTCCAAGCTATCTTTTTCCTCTCTTTATTTATTCTCATTCTTTCACATACAGTAGTGATAATAAGTTCCTTCTTTCTGTGGGGCTAAAAGAATAGTAGTGTTCTGGGGAGATTAAAGAGGGAAGGAAGGAGGCACAACTGTAGAGTTGTTGACAGAAGATAGAGAGCACAAAAGATGATATGCATGTATATATATATATAGTCAAATCTATGGAGAGATGGATCAGAAGTAATTGCATTTCATTCCTTTGTGCTCTCTAAGCTTCTGTCATCACCTCCAGCTTCTATTCCTATCTCACACTCTCTTCCATTATGCTCTAATTCTAGCTTACATATCACTTCCTGCTATATGCAGTACTATCTTTGTTCATGTTATATATTGTTAAATTTTAATTAAATCTTTTTATGGATAAAAAAGTGATGACTTTGTTTCTAAGAAATTAAAACTTTATCCTTTTCAAAATTACATATTTTTTTATAACTATAAACCTAGGTAAGTCTTTTACAGCTACAGTTCTTACCTTGCAGTATCCTTACTGACTTAACTTTGCGTTCTTTTAAGGTTATATAAGCAACCTTTGCTGCATTATTCTCTGCGTGTTTCTTGGTTCTTGCTTCTTATTTGGTAAAAACCTCCCCTTCAACTTACACCTGTGACCCAAACGTGGAAATATAAGGCGGATCTTTTTGTAGTACAAGAAGGCAGGTTAATCCTTCCTTTTAGAGCAATTCTCGTAAAAGGTTATTGTATAACACGTAACTATCCTCTTGTAATCCTCCATTATAGTAGTTGGACATAATAAATATAACTTGTGATAATTATGTATAGAACTTCCTTTTATTAATATGGAAAAGTAAATGCAAATTGTTATCTTTGTTGAGATTAAATAGATATTGGTTATCTTTCATGTTTAATATGATCAAGCTGACCAACAATGACATATAGTAGGGCATATACTGCTTACCATTTTTTCATGACAGCCATACAATTCACTAATTGTAATATTAAGTTGACCTCAAATATATTAGTCAATATATATTGGAAGTGAGGTTTGAGAGGTATCTAATTATTTGTTGATAGTACTTTACCATTAAAGTGTTAAGTATCTTAATATAGAAACACCAACCTGATTTTGTTTTTTAATATATATATGTTGGTACTCTTTTTCTTTGTTAATGATTAAACATGTATGTTGGTTACATAATTTTAGTCAGATATATATATAAAAAATATAATATTCTTTATTATTAATTTATTACATTTTATTAAGAATTAATTTATTAGTGTATTTTTTTTAAAAAAAATAGATTATCAATAATTCTATTTTTCCTCTCTTTTTCTTTCTTAATGATTAAACATTTATGTTGGTTACATAATTTTAGTCAGATATATATATAAAAAAAAGTGTTAGGTTTCAGTTTTTTCTATGCTATACTAAAACTACATTTCTTATTTTCAATAACTATTTCAAAACTATATTGTTATACTAATTTACACAACCTATATTATCACAATTATTAGACGCATTATTGAAAATAATATATTAGTTGCATGTGTATGATAATCACTACATAGGAATAGTGGATGATGAATTAAAGTTCAATTGATTAATACAAATTTAAAAATTTAAAGATGCAAGAGAACCATTATTGAATAGAGATAAATAGATAAGAATGGTATCTGTCCATAATTAGAATTCAGTTGCCATTTTATGCCCCAAATTCAGTTTGTGGTATCATTAAGTGACGTGTGTATTCAAAGTTTCCAACTGTGGCAGGGAATCAATATATCCCATTAATTGCAGACGTTGCACTTTCTGCTTTGCTGTCTTAAAACGAGTATAGATGTTCTCGCAAATAAGCTGAGTTGTTCTTATGATTAGCTTAAAAATTTACTGAAATAAGTGTTGAGAAATAAAATTAACTTATATTAAATTTTTAAATAGAGCTCATATTTATGACGAATTAATATAAAAATTATGAGAAAATTAAATAACTTATTGAATTCCAAATGTTAGAAATTACTTGAAGATAATTGTTAGGAAACTTCTTGAAGCAGCAAGGAGATCAATGCATGCTAACTTACATTCACTAGTTAAGTAAGTGTATCCCGTGGCGAAGCTTGAAATAAGTGTTTGGGGAGGTCAGTTTTTGTTTTTTAATTATAGTTTTATTCATGTTAAAATAAAGTTAAAGGAATCAAGAAAAACAAATTCAATTAAGAAACGAAAAAATAAAAATAATATTAAATTAAATTAAATAAAAAAAATTTTACAAAATCTTTTTAAAAATATACAAGATAATATATATGCTTAGAATTTTGTTTAAAGGATCAAAACTTGAAAATTGAAATTTATAAATTCTTTAGCAATCTACATGAATACAATAACACTAATAGTTATTAATTTTTTTAGGTAATATAAAAATTAAATTAAAAAACTAATAAAATGAAAATTTATGCTAAATTAAATAATAAAAATACCTAATTCATTGTGATAACGTAGGTTTGCGTGTAGTGATGTTTGATTTATGAAGTGCATAAAATATTTTTGATGAGTGTAACATATTATTATATAGGAAGTTTTTTTTTTTGGATTAGGAATTAAGATATAATAAAGTTGGATTTTTTTATTATAAAAAATATAATAAGATATGATTAGATGATTACATAGATATGATAAGATATTAATAAAAAATAAAAGTTATAATAAGACATAATGAGATTTGTTTTTTAATTTTAATTTTTTAAAAAATTTTAAGGCACATGATGTGGCACCTTATCAAAGCCCATATTTATTATTATGGATGTGACACCTGATATGTATCAAATATCCATATTTATTATTATTAACACAGGTAAAAAGTTAAAAACAATGAGGATCGAACACACTTTTAGTGTATATTTCTTCAAAACATTTTATTAATTAAGCTATTTGTTTAATTATAAAATTATATTACTAATTTTTTCTTAAAAGCTCCGCCACTGAGTGTACCAATCTTCATTAAGCATGTACGTAACTTTTCTAGTATAGATTAGGGAACTTTACTAAATTATTACTATTTTTATCATGTAAATGTCTTTGCCCATCTAAGGCCATATCCGTGTAGCAGAATCATTAATTCATTATGATTAAAGAATTTACAAATTAAATATGTATGGGTTAAATTGAGAGTCTTAGTCACAAAAAAAAAATTTGAGAGTCTATTTCATTATCATGTGAGTATAATAGAGTATATATATTATGATTTTTCTGTTTTTGGTTTTGGTTGTTAGATACATAAGGCGAAGAAGTTTAATAGTTATATATTTTACGATTTTATTTCTCTCTTTCTTGATATGTGTCTCTATGATGATATTTGAAAAAAAAAATTTACGTTTGAGAATTTTTTTGAGTTAGTTATCTCGATTTGCACAAAGTTGTAGTGACCAAGAATCAAAAGCGACAATGCGATAACAGGACACGGGACACTAGATGTTGCAACTTGCAAGAAATGGTATTATTATTATGCGAAAATTATCAATATTCTACTGCCTTTAGCAGTTAATCTTGATTGATTTTAATTATAAAATAATCAATTATACTAGGTAATCAATAAAAATTCAGTCAACATCAATCAACAATTTAAATTGGATGTTTTATTTCTTTATGTTTCGGATGTTCTGATTTTAAGTTTCGAATGTTCTATTTCTAAAAAAATATAAAGTTAACTGAGGTTACTTTAGGTTTTGGATGTTTTATAGCTTTCATTGTGGATGTTTTATAAATAATAGTTTCGGATGTTCTATTTCTATTTATTGGTTAAAAAATTATTGATTACCTATACTTTTCCTAAAGCAATATATGATTAAACTCGACTGTTAAAAGCGCTGGAATACCGGTATGCCGTGAAATAATCTTCCATTATTATGACCTGAACTATTTTGTTAAAAGTAAAAACAAGCTATTTTTGTTTTTGAAATAGAAAAAAAAATATTTCTCAAGTTTTCAAAATATTTTAAATAGAATTATGCTATTTACATACTAAAATTAGTCATTAAAATCAATTAGTGTATAGTATACATCAAAACATAAAATACACATTAAAAATGATAAAATTATATTCATATATAAATACATTATGACTGATTTTGGTGTACAAATAAAATTGTTATTTTAGATAATACAATTCAATTAAAATCAAAGTCTTCATGTAAAATAACTTTTCATATATTTAGAAAACATATTTTTCAAGTTCAGGGATGAATCTCTAAAACAAATCAAAATCGATTATACAAATTTCGAAAAATATAATATTTTTTTTTTATCCACGAGAATCGATTCCTATAATAAAAGGAAGGATGGATTCTCACAGCAACAAATTTTCAAATCTGTATAAGAGATGCCAATATCAATTTGTATGTGAAGACCCACCTTATAATTCGAATGGCCGAAACCTGCATTAGTGTGTACATAAACTTACTTGGAAAGGGAAAAAGAGCATGCTATATAGATTCAATTTTATCCTTAATTACATAACTTCATTCTTATTCTAACCCCAACCCAATCCTACAACTGAAATGTAGATTGATTCTACAATTTATTAATATTGTTTAAACAAAATTTTATTATTTTTACTATTACTAGATGTACCATTATACACACATGTACATATCATTTAATAAGATGAAAAAATGTAAACATTAACATAAAAAAATTTAAATTTTTATACTAATATTTACATTTTTCTGTGTTGGCTAAATAATGTGTACAATGGTACACATAGATTTATTCATTTTCTTTTTCCTTTACACAAAATTGAAAAAATAAAAAATAAAAACGCAAACCAAAGCTAAGAAATAGGGTTTAGAATATATTTAAACTCTATAATATTATACATGAAGATTCGAACATGTCAACTAAGAGATTAGTGCAGGATAGGAATCTCCCTCCCATGGAGTCTCAATTTCAAGCTTCCATTGTAACACAAGATAAAATAAAATAAAATAAAGAATTGAACATTGTTTTCCCTCAACCAAACGCATGAGGTAGGAATAATAGGATGTGCCATTTCCTTGAGTTTTCAACATTGTCATGTACATCTTACAAAAGAAAATTGATGGCTTTTCTTTTTCTAGCTCAGGATTATTCACTTAATAATTATTACAAAGATGAAAGCTTTCCAGATAGCAGCTTAAGCTTCAAAGCATCTAAATACCTTTGTCAGAAGCTTTCCCTAAAGAGGTGAAGTTCAACCTGTAAAGCAAGCAACCAACCCAACCAAGTTTTAGCACAACTTAATCAATGCATTAACAGTCCATGAATCAATGTATCAAAATACTAACTGAATACAGATAAACAGATTATGAATATACCAACAAAGTAGTATAATGAAATTCTGAAAGATATTGTTGATTACCTAATAAGAGGCTTCTTCTGTGGTACAGGTGCAGGATCCATACATAAAAATGGTGCATTCAGTTCAGCAGGCTTTCCCAAAATGAAAAATATAAATAAAGTTATAGTTAGAACAGTCTCAATCTGTTGATGCTATTGCATGGAAAATAAACCTTACATAACAAGAAGAAATGCAACTCTAAATCTCTCATCTATAAATTCATTGAAGAAATTACTAGTTTCATACAACATAGTATGGATACTCCATACTACTGCTATACTATTATATTTGCCAAAGTTTAGCAATTTAGGTACCAAATGTAATTGGACCAAATTACTTGAACCAAATTCTGTCTGAAATACCATAATTAGACAAGGAAAACTACCAACGTTAAAGACATTGCACAAGCGAGAGAGCACGCATGCAAGTAGCAGGAGAGATTAGAGCCACCCTAACTTTATAATTATAGTTGTCAAATAGATTTGACAGAATTTTGAGAAATATTCGCAGGGACAATTGCATGCAATTCATGAAAAAATGGCATCTAGAATCTACAACTGTTGCATAAATTGAAGAATATAACAATCTAAGTCTTCCAAATTTAAGACATAATAAGGGGTTAACCTCAAGCTCGTCCAAGCTCCCATGAGTCGAACAAGTTGTTTCCTTAGAAATAACTGTCGGTTCTGACTCTGCCAATTTTGAGATTGAAGGGTCCAAGTTTTCACTTTTCATGTCAGGACCATTTTCTTTAACTTGAATTATTCTCGCACGATTATCTTCAAGCTCTTCAGGTTCTTCTGGGAAGGCTTGATGCTGATGTGCTTCATACGGACCAGATATGATCTTCTCAATGGATAGCTTTTCTTCTTCTTTAGAAATAGAGGTATCAGTGACAGGGAGTATGGGGTTGACTTCTTGGTTGATTCTCGAAGATCCATTGGTCTCGCTCTCCCCTGACGGAAATTGTAAAGAAGGTTTCTCACTCTTTTGGCCATCCATACTGTTAACTTCAGAGTCATCAAATTTCACAGAACAAGCCCTGGAAGCGCTAATAAGAGTTCTATCTTCTTGAACTTCCTGGCTGAAGGGATTTAAAGATGTTAAGGACTTGGAAACCTTCGAGTTATCATCCATGCTGTCCTCTGATCGCTTTCTCTTCCTGTCGTCATCTGCTCCAGATACAGTTCCTTGAGTCATTTCTGCTTGGCCATTCTGGCCAGAAACCCTTAATTCAGAACTCCGTCTACTGTCCCAAGTTATTTTAGATGGGTGGGAAGGTCGGATACCGCCAGGAAATACAAAGTTCGGTATATTACGTCGTTTCACATGGGAAACATGGATGTCCATTCCAGGTTTCAATAGAGTATATGCATTAACAGAGTGCTTAAATTCGTCAACGGTTAGTCTTATATCAAATTGTTCACCTTCATTCACTGGAACTCCTTGCTTACGCTGAAGTCCCATAAAGTAACAATAATGGAGAGGTCTGGATTTGTCTGAAAATTCACCAGGATGAGGATGACATTGAAGCATGCCATAAGTGTGCCTCTCAATCTAGAAAACCAAATTAGGTTATACACTGAGAACAGAACATACGCAAAATAAAAATAATAAAATAAAAAACATAAGAACCAAGAAAACAACAAACATAAACAAATCAGGGGAGCAAGAAAGAACGAAACAATTAAGTAGTAATTGCAACCTTTAACCCCCAACTAAGTGGTGTCAATTGTGCAGATAATAAGCATCCTTGCTTAATTATAAACCATGTTGGTAGGCAAAAACAACATGTA
>JASCZI010211460.1:19603-53802 GCA_036250425.1 Stylosanthes scabra | reverse complement strand
CAGAGTACAAACTTTCAATTAGGGTTCCCACTTCCGAATCAAAATCGAAACCCTAATAAAGAACTAAACCAGCATCGAGCAATCACGGGAACCAGATGAAGATGGATAGATTGTACGCCCGCGATCAGAACTGGAAAGCTTCGAACTTGAAGAATTCTCCAAGGTTTAGCATTTCCACCATCTTCGAATATAATTGAAACTCGAATCTTCAAAATATAAATTAAGGGGAAAAAAAGAATGTTCATGTGAATAAACAAAACAGAAAAACATAATCAAATAAATAAATGCTGAAAATGAAAAAGTTGAAAGAATTATAGAGGATAGAGATAGAGATTGCAAGAAGGGACAAAAGTGCTTACCAAGAGAAACAGAGAAAAAAAGATTGTTTTAGGTTTTGGAAACGGTTTGGAGTGATGATGAAAGCATACAATGTATTAATAAAAGTAAATAATTTTAAAATTATTAGGTAAAATTTAATATATTTTCCTTTCTGTAGATTAAAATTAATTTTACAAAAAATAATTAGAAAATAGAAACTCACTCTTTTTTCCTGTTTTATATAACATTTTATAAGCGGATAAACTCTAATTCATATGTTAATGCGACATTATCTTTCTCTCGTTATAAGAGATTTCGGATATATATATATATAATATTTTATAATCATTTATTATTATTATTATATATGATAAAAATGGAGAGAAATTCGATTTATATTTTTTTTAAAAGAATAATTATTTTGTTCGCATGGAAATTTAATTTAGTTCTCGAAATTTGAATTATAATGACTCAAAGTGATCTATAAAATTTATCGAAAAGGTTATATAGTACTTTATTTTGATTTTTCTGTCAGCATAAGTGGGTAGAAATTTACGTTACCGTCTACCGTATCATATCATATAACGTTGTTTTGCACGTCAAAATTACTAAACAACGTCGTTTAGAGTGAACAACCATGTCACTTAACTGTCAACATTAGTGCACCGTCAATGAAAATGCCAAAATGGGGATTGGAGTCAGAGTGAGTTATGATTCCAAATTTTAAAATTTAAATTGAATAACTATAAATTTCAGAGGTATTTTGAGTTACGATTTAAATTTTTGAAGTCAAATTGAATTTCAACTCTTCGAATGTGTATTGGAAAAAATTATAATTTTAAAACTTGAACTCAAAATTATTTACTAATTTATTAGAAAACAAAGTACTTATAACCTTAATTAATCCAAATACATATAATATATTTTTAATAACTCTACACAATCAAGCATTTTAAGCAATCAAGTTCAATCGATTCTTTCTCTTCCAAGCGCTTTTTACGATAAGTTTGTTTTCAACGCAAAGAAGAAGAAGAAGAAGACAACCACAACTACGACAACAACGGCGGCAAGAAGGAGGAGGAGACAATAACGACGACGATGATGGAGATGACATTGGAGAGAAGAGGAAGGAAAATAAGTTAACAAATGATGAAAAAGAATGATAATACAATGAAGAAGGAAGAGGGGGAGAGGAGGAACACAACAAAGAAGAAGGATGAGAATAAGAAGATCAAGAAGAAGAAAAGAAGAAATTTTTTTTATTTAATAAATTCGATTCTATTTTTAAAAGAAAATTGATTTTATTTTTGTAATGAAATGTATTTCATTGAATAATATGATGAAAAATAAAAAAAAAAAGATATGTTTCTTTTATCTAACAAATCTTGTACTATTTTTAAAAGAAATCTGATTTTGTTTCGTAATGAAATACATTTTATTGAAGAAGATGATGAAGAAGAAGATATTCGTTTCTTTTATTCAACAAATTAGGTTATGTTTTTAAAAGAAATATGATTCTGTTTTTGTAATGAAATGCAATTCATTGAATAAGATGATGAAGAATAAGAAAGCAGAAAT
The DNA here is from genome assembly GCA_036250425.1 of Stylosanthes scabra. NCBI lineage: Eukaryota > Viridiplantae > Streptophyta > Magnoliopsida > Fabales > Fabaceae > Stylosanthes > Stylosanthes scabra. The sequence continues at coordinate 51,906 of JASCZI010211460.1, read as the reverse complement.
TGGTTTCTTTTATTTAACAAATTTGGTTATGTTTTTATAATGAAATGCAATTCATTGAAAAAATGATTAAGAAGAAGAAAAGAGAATTCCGTTTCTTTTATTTGACAAATCTGGTTCAGTTTTTATAAGAAATTTGGTTATGTTTTTGTAATGAAATACAATTCATTGAAGAAGATGATCATAATGAAGAAGAAGAGAAGAAATCCATTTCTTTTGTTCAACAAATTCGGTTGTATTTTTGTAATGAAATACAATTCATTGAAGAAGATAATAAAGAAGAAGAAGAGGAGAAAAAATCTATTTCTTTTGTTCAACAAATTCGGTTTTGTTTTTATAAAGAATCCGGTTCTATTTTAAGAAAAAGAAGATGACGAAAAAAAGATCATCAACAGCAACAACATAATAGTGGAGGAGGAGAAAGAAGAGGATGAGGAAGAAGAAGAGAAAATAGAAGAGGATGAAGAAGAAGAAGATTACGACAATGGCAGCAGTAACATGTTGAGGAAAGAGGGAAAGGAGGAGGAGGGGTGAAATTGGGAAGAGGAAATGTGTGTGTTTTCAAATTTTGGGAGAATTAGGAATTGCGCGTATAACGCACACGCGGTGAGAGTAGAGAAAAAAACTTAGTTAAAACTTGGTTAGTAAAATATGTGTATATATAGTGATATTGACGTATTTTATACCAATATAAAAAAAAATATCGATAACTAATAATTAATTAGTCAATATTAACCAAGTTAAAAATAAGGATAAAATAATAATTACAAATAAATTAATTTTTTATAGTATTAACTTACGGTGATTAATGTTTTATTGATTACTAACCTAATGAATATAAAAATATATATATATGTCTAATCAAACATTCGTGCTATCAATAAAAATTACTATGAATCACATAATTAAAAAAATAGTGTAAAATACTAAAATGTGCATTATAATCTCATTATATAACACAATTTCATTATTTTCTAAAATATTATGTATAATAAAATAAATCCTCTTAATTTCAGACAACATGAAAATAAAATATTTAAAGGACTAATAGAAATATCCAACATCCTCACTCTTGGAATAATAAACTCCTAAACTGAGCCGAACTTAGCCATTTCTTTTCAGAGCTAGCTCAATTGGTCTAGAAAATTAGGTTAAAGTGATGTTCTTTTTCATTATCCATGAGCCGTTTTCGTTATTCAATTTATAAATTAATATGAATTAAACCATTTTATCAAGCTTTATCTTATGTGTTATATAGAGAGATTGTTTATTAATCATTATTTATAGGGAGTTTTAACGTCTTCTTCCATTTTTCATTATGTATTCACTTTTGTTTTCATCCATCTTCCTAATCTAAGATGAAATTTTATTATCTTTTTAACCGTAAATATTATTTTAATTCTCTATTATATTCTCATTATGTATCTTTTCTATTCATGAGGTGTAAAAGAGTGGTATGCATTAAATGATTTCATTTTGGTTATTCATATCCATAACCATAATGGAATAGTTTTGACAGCTTGACTCTCTCACGTTCGTCTAGACTCCGTTAACAGCCATATCAATAAATTTCATAGCGGTTATATGAGTTAGTTAAACGAAGGAATAATAGTGTCCAATTTTCTTAAAAGTTGAGAGCTTGGTATATTTTAGTAAAGTGTGATAGTTTTAGTCAATTTTAAAAGGTTATCGACATATTTGTCATTCACCATAAAATAAAGGGTAAAAGATAAATATACATCTGATCTTTTTAAAAGTGGACAAAAATACTTCTCACTTTGCTGAAATATTCACATGCCCCTAACATTTAAGAAAAGTGGACAGTACTACTCTTCCGTTGGTCTAACCCACGTGTGACCGATATAAAGGCGTGTGATGTGGCTATCAACGACGCCTAGCTGGCTGTTGGCTGTAATGGAATCACGCTTTACATATCAGGTCCATAATTGACATTAGACAGCAAAACAAAGTCGATTCCTTTCGGAGAACGAAACCCTAATTTTGAAGGATTCATTTAAAAGAGGGGTATCGACTAGATACGCACCATTGACTAGCTACGTTACACACCTTAATAACGATCACACGTGTGTTAGATCAACAGAGGGGTAGTAATGTCCATTTTTCTCGAAAGCTGTGGATATATATATATTTTAGTAAAGTGAAAAATATTTTTATCCATTTTTAAAAGAGGTATATTTATCTTTTACCCTAAAATAAAATAAAAAAAAAAGAGGAAATACACCGGTGAATTCTAGTCTTTTGCTAACTGATAAGGCAGCACCATGTTTATGTATTAATATTTGGCAAGTGAGGAACCAATGAATAAAACAATTTCCACATAACTAAATTGGCAATGTGGAAATTGAACAGCTGGAATTCAGTAATTGATGTATATTTCATAATGGACTTCTATGATTGATAGGTCTATAAATAATTGGAAACTAGCTACCTACAATGATTAATTAATCAATAATTTCTATCCACTACGCGTTGAATTAATTCAGCAGCGTGAATCTTAGCTCACTCACACCTGACTAAAGGAAATTAATTTTTTTTTAAAAAAAAAAAGAAAAAGAAGAAGTGAAATTAGTTGGATATAATTACACTATATAATTACATTATTATTAAAAAAGATAGCAATTACAACAACATTGGAATTGAATAAATTTAAATAATGTATCATTTTACATTGAAATCCAACAAATAACTTTAATACAAAAGTAAAAGTTAAAATAATAATAATTAAAAAAAAAGTATTCTTAAAATGAAATTCTCCACCGAACCCAGCCACCAACATGTCTTTATCTAACCACAATTTGAGGCATTTTCAGCAGAAAATAAAAGAATCCAAAATAATTTATCCCTGAGCATCATGCAATGAGCTGTACCCATTTCATCCCCCACTCAACAAAGAACAAAAAATAAACCACAAATTAGAATTCCTTCTAATAATTCTGTTCCATGTGCACCAATGAATCAATCATATGTGCAAGAATTCTTGAGAGAAATTAAGGCATTGAGCTTGCTGGGATCCAAAGTGATGTTACAATCAACAGTCTTGTAGTACTTTGGCTTCACCAATTTGCCAAGAACATAGGCTCTAGATCTCACCACAAAGCTAAGTTTCAATGGCACTGGCACAGTTGGAACACCCGTTGTGCTGCTCAAGCTATTACCACTTCCATATAATGGGAAACTCCGTTGTGCTGCTCAAGCTATTACCACTTCCATATAGTGGGATCTTGTTTCCCATAACTGAAACTGTCACCAACCTTTGACTCTTCCTTGATTGATAAAACTCCTTCATCTGCAACAATTAATAGCATTAGACATCTAGACTAAATAGTAAATAGTATTGGTATTAAGAATTTAATTTCCATGCACATGATAGTTACACATATATTTAATCAAATATTACCACATCAAAAATAATTAATTTTCAAACTCATTACTTTTAAAGTCATATAAATACATAAAACTGATTGGATAACTGATTGGATAACTGTATAAAGTAGTACATCAAAATTAAACTTAGTATTAATCAATGAATTTGATTTTCATGTACTGTTAGTATAAGAGTTTTACACATTAATCTAATAATATGTTACCACATCATCAAAATAAATTAATTTTTAAATCCACTACTTCTAAAGTCATATATGAGTAAATCTGATTGGATGAGTACGTAAATACGATGAGTACGTAAATACGCAGGGATTGATTTTTGTTGTTATACTTGATGATTTGAGGTGAAAACAAAATTTTATTATTTTTACTATTTTCTCTTTTTTCTTAGAAAGATTCTGAAATCAGGCAATATCGAAAATGAAAATGACTACGCAAAGCAATCCCGCTCTGATCTGTTATCTTTTTTCAAAGAGTGATGAACAAACAAGTAATTTTAAATTCGGAAAGACTAGTTTGTCCCATGATTTAAGCAATTCTTGACTCGGATTGTCTGAAGTGAAAACTGCTAAGACCAAATTGGGAGATCATTGTAAAACAAACTAACAAATGATGCTAATGAAATAGTAGGTAATGGTATGTGTGTATATGAGCGACTCACAGTGCCAGAAGCAATAACAATATCTGAATAGGAGAGATCCAAAGGAGTTGCTGAAGCATGGATCCCAAAGAACGTGCCTGTGTTTCTATATGTGAACTTTAGAGTAGAATTCATCGTTATCATGTCAGTTGCCACACCTGTTGCATCTGAACCAGCCTGCACTCTAAGATGATCGAACTTTATGCTCTGCAACAACAACAAATTAATCATCACCCACTTCATTAATTACTGCTTCAAAACATGGATCCAACTTTAACCTAGATCTCTAAAATTCATCAACACCCACTTCAGATTTCACCCTCAAAAACTCAAAGCAAGGATCCAAAATGATAAAAACTAAAAATTGACCAAGACCCAGTTCAGATTTCACCCTAAGAATCTAGAAAAAATTATCAAAACTGAAACTTGGCAACTCAAAACACAATGGAAACAGTAATGAGGAAGAAACTGCAAAATTGAGCAACACCCAGATCAGATTTCAGTTGAAAGTTGAAGACTTTAGACTTGAGAGAATCCAAAGAGAGAGAAAAGAGGAGGAAGAAAAAACCTTGACTGAAATCTTGGGCTTCATGGGTCTGCTGGCACCCCAAAGTATGAGAGAGAAGAAAGAGAAGAGAACAAGGAAGCCAAGAACAAAAGCCAGAACATAGCAGCGGCGAGGGAGAGTTTTATCGCGTCGATCGTCGCCGTAGAGAAGGTCCTCTTCGTCAATGGCGTCGATGTGGGTGTTCCAGGCCTTGTTGTTGTGGCTCCGGTGGTGGTGGTCCTTGATGGTGCCGCTCTTGCCGTTGAGGTTGCTGTTGCTGTTGCTGCGAGTGGTGGAGGCGCGTGGAGGTGAGCCGGCGGGGCTGAGGAGAGGGGTGGAGTGGAAGGAAGCTGACGTGGCAGTCTTCTCGCCGTCGTGGGAGTCCCTTGAGGGGCTCTGGACGTAGTAGAGGGGGCGGCGCGGCGGCGATCTCGCCGGAGATGAAGTTGCAACGCTTGTTACCTCTGAGTCTGTCTTTGCATGATGATGCATTTTTTCTTCTTCTAAATTTGTATGATCTATGAATGAATGATGTTTTGATGAAGGAAAATGATGAATCAATGAAAGTGTGAGAGAGAAGGCTTATTATTTGATTCAGAAGGGAATGGATCAGTGAAAGTTGAATAATAATGGAGTTTTTGTTTTTTGTTTTTTTTTTATTATTATTTTTTGTTGGTTCGGTGGGAGGTTATTTTATTTAAAAAAAATAAAGAATATTTATTTATGGAAAAATAATTTGGAGAGTGTGGAAGCTGGAAGGAAGGAAGAACTGAAGAAGAATGGGACACAACTGGATTCTGGTTGTGACTTTCTGTGATAACTGAGAAGGTCAGCAATAAGCAACAAACCACTCTTTGAATTTTTTTTTTTTTTTGCCTTTTTCTTTTCTTTTTCAACTTTTTTTTAACTATAAAAAAAATAGATAATAGCTAAAGTGACGTAGCATTAGCTTTTGCTTTTGGATTAAAGGTAAGTTTTCGTAATGTACATAATATAACACTGCATCAAGTTCCATATGTTAGAAGATCATCTCTCTTAAAAATAAGGGAAATAAAAAAGGGTTTAGATTTTATGTAAATATTATTTTCAAAAGAAGGAAAATGGTAATGAAAATGTGGAGGAATTATTAACAAGGGACAAGGAACAAGTGGTAAGCAACTCCGTTTCTCGGTTGAATTGCATTTGTGAAGTTAAAAATAATAATTTCTGGGGAAGTAAAACTATAACAAACAAAATAATAATAATAAATGATAAATGATAGGACACATGGGAAGATGAGAATTAAAAAAAAGAATATGCTTTATGGTTGATGGGAGAGAGATGGTTGGGAAATTGTAAGAGAAGGCATTAGTAGCATTTGAGCAGCCGACACACATTACAATTACAGGGATTTCAACAAACACAAGAATCTAATCTGCCAGTAGTTTGTGTAGGGGGATTCATGTCAAATTGTCAATTAAAAACACCAGCACATAATATTTAACTATTGTGCACATGTAACATGTCCTTCGCCCTCAATTAGGATCCTACCATACATTTTTTATTTTATTTTTATGGAATCTGTTTACATTTGATGAACGTTAATTATATTTTGCTGAAAATGCAATTGTAACGGCCATGGGCCATCCCTCTTGTAGCCTATGCTTTGTACTTTGTACCTTCGAAAATAATTTATCAAACTAGTTTCTTAAAACACAATTATTTAAAAATCCAATAATTCTAGAAAATCAAGCATTTTTAGTAATTAAGTTTAACAATTATATGTGCTTTTTGCATTTTCACGTTTCTGTAGCTTCTTCTTCTTCCTCCTCATTTTCATCATTATTATTCTTCTTCTCTGTCAACTTCTTCTGCTGCTTCTTCCGAAGAAGATAACGGCGGTGGCGACGATGACAAAGAGGAGGAGGACAAGGACGACGACAACAAAGACGGAGGATGACAAAGTAGAAGAAGAAGAAGGAGGAGGCGGTAACGATAACGACGACAGCGGTAGTGAGGAGGATGAGGATGAACACAAATGAGAAGAAGAAGAATATACTTCGTTTTTTCAATGAAATGTGCTTCAGTTCTTAATAAAAATCCAATTTAAAATCTGATTTTTATAAATGATAGACTTTAAATCTTGAAGAGGAAGAGGAGAAAAAATGTACTTTGTTTTTTCAGCAAAAAATGCTTCATTACTTCATATAAATTGGGTTTAAAATTTAGTTTTATAAATAATAGACTTTAATTCTTGAAGAGGGGAGGAGAAGAAATGTTCTTTGTTTTTCAATGAAATGTATTTCGTTTTTCATATAAAATTTGATTCGGACTCTGCTTCGTTGTTGTCGTTGTCTTCTTCTTCTCGCCCTCTTCCTTCGCTTATGTTTTTCATGAAAATTCGATTATGTTTTTTTTATGAAAATCCACTTCGTTATTTAAGAAATTTAGTTATGTTTTCATGAAAACCCATAACACAACTATGAACAAAAGAGGAGGAGGAAGAAGAGAAAGAGGAGGAGGTGGAAGAAAAAGATGACGACGACGATTGACGATGATTATGACAGTTGCAGCGACGATGACAATGATGGCGGTAGTGGCAACTAGAAGAAGAAGAGAAGAAGAAGAAGAAGCAGCAGCAACTTCATGAACGTGAAGATGAAGTGCGCGTGTTTTTACGCTCTTTTGGTGAGAGTGGATTGTGAATATTTGGTTGTGATTGATTGGTAAATTGATCCATGTGTAAAATTACTATTAAGAATTATAGCTTATATATTTATCAAATTAAACCAACAACCTTTTAATAAGCATAAATACAATAATTGTATTTAATAAAAATAGCTTTTAAAATTTTAAAACATCTTAATAAATGCAAATATAATAATAAATTCAAATATTTATTAGCAAGTGAGATTATATTGGATCTTTTAATTTTTATAAAAAAAAATTAATAGACATTGGACCTAACATACCAATGATCGTTGGGTAGATTAAACATTGCCATAAATTAACAAACCCAGCCACTTCCACAAGACCACAACAATAGGTATAATATTCGTGGGCAAGGTTTCCATTTAAATCCAAGTTTGCCTGGCGATTGATAAGTAAATTTTAGTAGGATAATGACATGTGTACACCAAAATTAGCATAATACATACTTAAGTACAAAATTTAAACTAAAAATAAGTTAAATTATATATGTATTTGTACAATAATATACCATGACTGCTTTTAATGACTAATTTTAATGTTAAAAAAACATTATTAATTTTAGTCTGATCCCGAGTCTAAATTAAATTTGAAAAGTTCCTCCTGTTGCAATAATGTATTTAGACTTAAAAAGGTTTGTAATTTAGTCCTGTAACTAAAATAAATAACAGTTACAAAAAAAAAATGGATCTCTATATTGATCATTAATTTAAACATTCTTTCAATGGCCAACAAGCAATTGCTGGATCTCTTCTATTAAAAATTAAAAATGACGGGGAAATTAGTTAAAATACAATAGTTACATATAATATATATGTATTACAAATGAAACTAGATGTTGCAATACACAATAACATTAATGTATAAGATATTGTCAGGGTTAGAAACCAAAGCTTATTTCAACAAAATTATCCTCATCCAGAAGATAAATTATACAGACTCCTGGATCATGGATCACAAGCTCACTACATTTGAAACCTGAAAACAGTTGCATCATTTTACAACCATCCACAGTGCAAATCATTAGGAAGTGGATTCACCTTTCTTTGCAACCAACACCTGTAATAGTGTAATACCATGAAATCACAAATGTCATATTTTTGCAACCTCCTTCTCAAGAGTAAAGAATTCGGATTAGAGAGATTACCGATTTGCTAGCAGTGATCAGCGAGTTCTGCCTTTCCTTTTTCGTCTTACAGCACTCGCCACACCAGCTGGAGCAGTTATTTTGATACCTTTTCACCTCTCTAAAGACAGAGCTACACAGAAATAATGCAACCATTGATTCAGTCAGGAAAAAAACAAAATGGTGAGTAACATACCTTTGAATTGACAAAAACCCATTCAAGCAAAAATTAAGCGTAAAATAATAAAAATGCAAAACAAAATTTTTCAGTATTGCAATCCAAATGAGTTGCTTGTATATTTGCATGTAATTTCTCATCTCAAACCAAGCGAGACAAAGGTGGGACTACCATGTATGAAACACCAGGGAAGGCCTGTGCTTTACGTAATTTTATTTTTTGAAAAGAAAGAAATTATTGGACAAACCGAATTCGCATTGAGACCAATCTATAAGCAAACAAACCTTCTGCACCACAGAAGTAGGTTGACACGATGACCAGATGTTGTAGCTTTAGCACCACGTCGATGGCGACCTCGATGAAGCACAGCTCGCCCAGGTTTATGGGAATAACCAAAGTACTCCTGCTTTCAAATAATGGACTCCATAAAAAAAGTGAACAACCACCTATGAAAAATAGCAACAAGCAATGGTCCATAAATCTCCTTAAAAATAGTACATGGTCACAATATGAATCCAAAATGAATAATTTCATCTGGATTCATCAGCACTATCGAATCTAACATATGCTGGCATACATATAATAAAAAAAAAACATAAAAAATAGAAATACATACATCTAATTCTCAGACCAACATGTAAAACACACATGAAGGGTATTATTCTCTCTGCAATTTAATGCAGAAGCCCCCATTGTGTTAACCAAACCCACACTTCATTAGGCTAACAGTCTCCCAGAAACTTAAAAAATGGGATTTGTTTCTTAAATGCACTGCCCCTTTAGTGAAAGTAGAACCTTGCATACTCATGGTGAAAATGGAAAAAGAAACAGGAAATTAAGCATAAAATCTTCCTGATACCACTAAGACTTACCTCTGTATAGGTTGATGTATTTACATGTTTCTCACATCTTGTGCCCCGAAAAAACAATTCCCCACCAGAAAATTCCTTGCCCAGGCAAACATTTAAGGTTACTTCTGAATCATCCACATGGAAACCTATGAAAGTACAAATGTAAGAATCTTTCTAATGAAACATTCAATGCAGATATATTGGCTGCGGTAGGAATAGGAAACCAACAACTTTAAATTTTTACAACCAATGCTAAAGTCTTTATGGTCTTAATCCAAGCTTTAGTTTGAATTTGGAATTTCTACATAAGCATAAATTGGGTCATCTAAATTTTTATAACCAAAGAGCTTGATAACAGTAACAATACATATTTTAAGACACTAGCCTTCTTCGGAAAAAACATCAATATTATCCATGTGACCCATGGAATATAAAATAAAGAAGAAGATACTCATCAGGCAGTGCCCTTACCCATGTCAACAGCTTTATCTTTACCATATTCAACAACAAATCCATGATGAGAATCCAGCGATGATCCAATTTCTGGAAAGAAGACTGTAAAAAATTAACAAAAAGTAAATGAACACATTTCTCATGTACGAACCAAACAAAAGAAAGGAAATTGAAAATAAATAAATAAATAAGAATCAATAAGCTGGAAAGTCATTTCCAGAGAACAAGTACATTCCATCAAATCATCATAAGACAATATCAATCACAATGTTCACCTCGAGAGAGTGGTCGAATAAAACCTTCCATAAGTTTCTCAAGCATTGGTCCAAGGCCAAAGTCATCAAGCACAACACCATACTTATTCATGATGTTGGGACGCATGATACGGAATTTCGTTTCAGCTACAAACTTCTCAAAATTTTCAATCTGGACACCAAGAAAAAGTTACATAACATATGAAAAAAACAAAAGTATACACAAGGATATGCATATATGTATATGGATTGGATTTTGAAAAAGCTTGTTTTAATAGACAATTCATTCAAAACTCAGCTACATATTACTAGCTAAAAATAGAAGTCATTCTTTTGCTCTATATATTAAAAGTACTTTTGTAAAACATGATTCTATCCAAACACCCTTAAAATTTTATAAAAGAACTTTTCTTGGGGAAGAACAGGGTACCTTTTCTTGTCTGGGGAAGGAAAGGGGGGGGGGGGGAGTCATTTTTTCCTCTAAAGAAGCCAATCCAAGCACAGATTCTAATTTCAAAGGTGAGATACTACTTATATGACAGGTAGTGACGGTTAAAATTGTAATGTACCTCGGATAGGAATAACTCACAAATGCGAGGTTGTAGCATTTGAAATGTAAAAATGCCCGGAGAAGGCTCAGATATTATACTTCTAAAGCTTTGTTCCGTATTCTCATTAATTGCTTTCACAAATGCTGGGACAAAGAATGCAGTAGGATTCAGAGTATACAATTCTCGGTAAAGAGGCTGCAAAATTGGGATGGAAAACCTGTCAGTCTTGCTATAAATTACCACAAGAAAGGTATAGTGAGGAGGAGGAAAGACAATTGTCATTACAGTACAGCACATCAATAAAAAAAAGGACAGAAAGCTCTTTTGTACTACAAAACCCATCGAGTCTCTAATCTGTGTAATTTTGATGTAAGTACCAAGTATTCCTTTATTCAGTCTTTCTATAGAAATCCTTACCTTCAAAGATGTAGAAAATGCTTAATTGACCAATATCATACATTTAGTGGGATCAAGGAAACTTCAAAATCATATTATGGCTACTAGAGAAACAAAAGACAAGATGGGATCATAGGAAGTAGGATTCTACAGTTAGCATATTCGGAAATTTGGCCAAACTAAAGGTTCTCTATGATTGGAAGTAGAATTCATTTTCAGATTAAGCCAAGGCATGGTAATTTATTATACCTTCTAAATTTTACGAAATTACTTTATGTGACATTCTTTCCTTCTTCAACTTCCGTCTCCAAAAATATTTATTTCAGGCTCAAAATCAACTTCAGGCCCACAAAAGGATACAAAAAAAAAATTGTGAAAGTTCAAAGTTTGATTGTCGCATACCCGATAATTTGCTATTATCCTCAGTCTGTATGCTCTTAGCTTTTGTATCTGCCAATGAACATTTGAACAGTCATAAAATTTTGTAGAAGATAAAGATAACGTAATACAAAAATAACAACCATAAAACTAACTGGTAATAACAGTGGTGATGATGATGCATTTTACAACTTATTAGCACTATAGAATATAACACTTCATGCATAACATTGTCATGAATAATTTTCGATTCTGAGCACAGCAAGTACCTAAAAAATTTTAAGACAAACTATAATGCACGTATGATTGAACCAGAAACTTCCAAAAGGGGCAAATATGTAACTTTATAACTAAATTGAATCACTTGCCCAAGAAAACTCCACACTCTAAACTCTTACACGATTCCTCTGATTTTTTTTTCACTTCTTACAGTTTCCTACTTTCCTAGAAACAAAACAAAACAAGAAGAACTACCCAAAAAAAAACATTTTTTTATAAAAACAAAAAAGAGGAAAATTAAAGAGAGAAAGAAGCATCAGCATACTCTGGTCTGCTCTGTGCGAGGCATATACTTGGCTAGAATGTCGTGCATGAACTTGGCCTTGTCTTCGCGACGAGTACTGAGCATGCTCGGCGGAAGGTAACTCTCCAGCGCGCTGAAAATCGCTGGACAATACTCCAATTGTAAGTCTTCGTACTCCTCGGACCTGTGCTCCTTGTTCGGATTCAGCCTCAGCCTCAAGCTCGAAGAAACAGTCGCCGTCGCAGCTGGATTCTCCACCCTCGCCGTCGCCGCCACCGCCGAGGAGCCGTTTGCCACTGTCGCCGGCGACGGCGCCTCCGGGCGGTCGCTTTGTGACATTGTTCAAACCGGTGATTTGTTGAATATGGCTCAGTTGACAGTTGACAGCATGGATCGGCGATGGAGATGCGAGAACGGGAGGGGTAAAATAGGGTTTTGCGGAATTGGATTTGGGGATTTAGGGTTTTCTTATTAGTAGTATATTTTCTCTGGCGTGGCTTGGGTGAAGTAGTGAAGTGATGAAGTTGGGGGAGTTGGGAAATGAGGAGTGAAGTTTGTTCGATGTTCGATTTTGGTAAAGTGTTTTAGATTTGCATACCGCAAAAAAAAGTATACACGTAAATTAGTCCTCAAATATTTCTAAAATGGAAATTTTGGTCATTAACAAAAATTAATTATCAGAATAATCCCCAATGTTAATAAATGTCAAACATTTTGATCTCTAACAAAATTAATTATCAGATTAGTCATTAACGTTTGTAGACGTCAAAACACTTTAGTCCTTCTTTAATCTTCTTCGTCAACTATTGGCGATCCGATTCAACGTGACATGTGAAGCTGCTTAATCACATATTAAGCTAAATTTTAGAGGGGCCAAGTAGTTTTACGTTTCGAATCAAACTGTTAATAATTAATCAAGAAGACAAAGAAATGATTAAAGTGTCTGATGTCCATTAACATCGAGACTACTCTGATAATTATTTTTTGTTAGGGACTAAAATATTCATTTTCGAATTCTTTGAGGATTAATTTGGGTATATATTAAAAAAAGAGATAAAAAATATACCCCTGGCTTTTTTAAAGTTGGACAAAAATAACCCACACCTTGATGAAATACCTGTATACCCCTGACCTTCAAAAAAACAAGACAATCCTACCCCTCCGTCGTTGTCAATCACGTGTCCGTTATGAATCCGTCTGACGTGGATTTAAACGGGTTTGAGGTGGCTAAAACGGTGCTTATGTGTTCAAACGGATTCTATTAGCCAATCTGCACCCCAAACTCAACCAAAGGTAAATATGTCCCTCGACAATAAGGTAAAGGTTTTAGTTGTCTTTTTTTAAATTTGTCAGGTGTTAAATTATCCTTTTTAAAAAAGATCAAGGTCTGTTGTATCCTAACATTTTATGGGTGCATTCTAAATATGTATGTGATAGATTGTTACCATATATTAATTCAAACTTGGAAAATTTGTGCAGGGAAATCAACAACCTACCAATGCATAGGCTGCAAGTAAGGGACAAGCACCATTTGGACCTCCTACCAAAGTAGAGGGTAATGCAACGACATCAACAAACTTCAAACCAAAGCAACCGATAAGAAGGAGAGCAAAGAGGAAGAGTCCACCTCTTTCAGAGCCTCCACCAAGGTCTGTTGATGTCGTTGCATTACTCTCTATTCTGGCAGGAGGTCTAAATGGTGCTTGTCCCTTACTTGCAGCCTGTGCATTGGCAGGTTGTTGATATCCCTGCACAAATTTTTTAAGTTTGAATCAATATATGGTAACAATCTATCACATATTTAGAATGCACCCATAAAACGTTAGGACACAACAGACCTTGATCTTTCTTAAAAAGGATAATTTAACCCCTGACAAATTTTAAAAAAGACAACTAACACCTTTACCTTGTTGTCGAGAGACATATTTACCTATGGTTGAGTTTGGGGTGCAAATTGGCTAACAAAACCCGTTTGAACACATCAGCACCGTTTTAGCCACCTCAGACCCGTTTAAGTCCACGTCAGACGGGTTCATAACGGGCACGTGATTGACAACGACGGAGGGGTAGGATTGTCTTGTTTTTTCAAAGGTCAGGGGCATACAAGTATTTCATCAAGGTGGGGGTTATTTTTGTCCAGCTTTAAAAAGGTTAGGGGTATATTTGTCTTTATCCCTTAAAAAAAAGTAAAATACCAACGAGACCCCTGATAATGACGTTAAAAATCAAGGAGGCCCCTAATAAAAAAAGACCCTCAACCCGGACCCTAGAGTTAATTTCCGTTTACCAAGTTAGCTCTTATGTCAATGGCATGGTTCAAAGGTTAACGGAGTTAGCACACATGGCATGTAAACGGGGGTGACGTGGATGTTAAGTGACAACATGTACAAACGGATTCAATCCGACCTCTGATAAAAACAAATTTCATCTTCCTATTTCTTACACAAACCTCTATTCTTTTATGCAATTATGCCAAACCCTAATCATTTTCATTCAAAAATTCATTGACGAAGCTTGACAAAGAATGGAAGTGGTGGTGATAAATGAAAATGAAATCCTTTTCATTCTAAAATTTATTGATGAAGCTTGATCAAAAATGGAAGTGATGGTGATGAACAAAAATGAAAAAGAGGGGATAAGGTGGAAGAAGATGAACAAATTGAACAGAGGAACAAATGAAAAAAAATAAACTATTCTCTAAAAAAAGAGACTTGAAGTAATTAGGGTTCATTAATGGAGGAAAAAAGATGAAGATCAATGTTAAAAAAATTATCAGGAGCTGGGTGGAAAGAAGAAGATGACGAAATTATCAGGGGCTTGAGAAAAGGAAGAAGATGAGGAAATTATCAGGGGTCGAGTGGAAGGAAGAAGATGAAGATCATTTTTCAAAAAATTATCAGGGGCCGAATAGTCTATCCAACATGTCACTTAACAGACAAATCATCACTTAACATGCCACGTGTATGCTCCGTTAATCCAATATTAATGGAAGGGCTAAGTTGTCAAACGTTCATAAAAATCAAGGGTTGGGATGTATATTTTTTTTTTAACAAGGACCTCGTGGTCTATATTGTATTTTGTGAGGGGCGAGTTGGTCTGCAAACTCTAAAAAAAACTGTACTATATATTGTAAAGGTCACGTGAGTGGCGCGTGGTATCAGTGTGTTTGGTACTTTGGTTCTTGATGCACCTTCAAATTGGAAGTGTTGAACTAGTTTGGTAAAATATCTAGTAGTTTATATTTAACCCATTAAAAATTAGAAAAAAGAATAATAAGTCTAACTATTTAGAAGCCAGAAGATAATGGATAAATATTACACTTAGACCAGGATTTCTTTACAATTATGACTTATGAGAGGCTTGAGATGGTTGGAGTCTTGGAGACAAATTTTTAAAACATTTACATGAAATGAATACATTCATTTTTTTTTTTTGCGAGGCGAATTGCTTCCACCGGCACCCATTTCTCCCCTTCATGAGGCAAACCACCAAAACCACAAAGTTTCATGCATTTCTTAAAACATAGTTTCATATCTAGTGTAAACTCATAAATAAATATAATACTTATATTTCATAGAAATTACTCATGTAATATTGTGGTATGGATGATTGGATGTATTAGTCAAATAACTTACAAAATATGTAAAATTACTTAACTTTCATATAAAAAATAATTAATTTAATTAATTAAGAAATGATAAATATATCATAACCTATAACCGAGTAACTTTATTACATAGAGGATCTTGATTCAATGAATATCACTGTGAATCCAATTTTACAAAGTAAAAGCTTATTCTTTCAAGGTTCATATCCATGAAAAAATCCACCGCTATATAAAACCAACTCACCACCATACTCATTTGTGAAGTAGTTGTAAACAAAACTGAAAAAGTGAAGTTGCTTCTTACATTCATTCACAAGAGAAGAAAACAAGCTCACAAGACACAAGGTGATTCAACTCTTCCTTTCTAAATTCATTCTTTTCTTTGCTTCTTACCATGTTGAATTCTCTCATCACCCCCCATCAACTCCATTCTTTTTTGTATGCTCAATCAAGAATCATGCATTTCTTGCAATGTTTGAGAGAATTAGCTTGATCTGTTTAAAGATTCAGTTATCTTTCTCTTCTTTTCTTTAAACAATTCACCTCATTGTGTAATCAAATTTGGTTTTGTTTTTTTTATTCTTTTATCTTCATTCTCCTATCAACTTGCTCAATCATGCATTTGTTTCAATCAAACGAATAAAATCCCCAGTTCTCTCTCGTGCATTTGTTTGTGTCTTCTTAATTTTTATCCTCTTTCTTGCATGAAGATTTGAAACTAGAAACAGGCTTATGCTGAGCTTTGCTATTATGTATGAGCTCCCTTTTCTAATTCTGATATTTACAGATACTGTACTTGCAGAACAAAATTGTGATGGCTGCATTACCTGAAGAAGATGTAGGACAAAACTTTACAACGAATGGAAGTTCAACGATGAATTCGACAGGGCCGGGTCCAGCTGGAAGGAAGCCTCGTGTTCTGCTCGCTGCTTGTGGATGCCAGGCTGCTAGAAACTTCGGACTGGTTTGCCAATCTTTCATAGAATGGGCAGAAGTAAGAGCTGTCCTGACAAATGATGCATGGCGTTTGGTTAATAGATCATTACTTCCTCCAGATGGCAGCGTGACTTTGCATTGGGACAGCCAGCACTGGCTGTTTTGGCAGAGGCATGGTTGGGGTCTCGACGTTGAGCTTCAGAAATGGGCTGATATCATGGTCATTTTTCCAATGTCTGCAAATACCATGGCAAAGGTGATCAATAAGGGTTATTAAAAACATTACATGCTTATAAGAATTTGTATTAGAGTGATTTACATGTTCATATGCTTCTTGTTAGATGAATAATGCACCATAAATATATCTTGCTTCAAACAATGCCCCTTTCTTAACAAATCATATGAATAATGTAAGGTTGTGTTATTATGTTATGTCTGCATCTTACATAAGAGTTATTTCATTTGCATGTTTAAATTTGAACACTTAAGAGATATATGGTGGTGTTTGGTTTCAGATGATTGGAGGGTTGTGCGACAATTTGCTAACAAGCATCATAAGAAGATGGGACTACAAAAAGACACTCTATGCCGTGCCGTCATTGGAAGCTCCCATGTGGAATACACCTCTCACAATGAAACAAATTCAGTCCCTTCGTGAACTCGGTATCACTGTAATCACAAAGACTGGAGAGATACCTAAACCTGATGCCGTTTCTGATGTTGTGAGACTATATTACATGAGCAAAAGGGGAGAAGAATGAGAGATCATGTGTGTTGAATTCAATTTGTTTGATGCATCCATAAGTTTGTTAATTCAGATTGTTCCTCCATATATGCATCATCAAACCAGTGGCTTAGAAAACATGTTCATTTTCTTCGGTTACAAAAGACTGATTGATATTGTTTCGTTGTTGTTCTTGTTTTTCATTTGAGTACGTTTCTGTTTATAACAGTTAAGCAATGATAATGTAGTTTGGATTAGAAGATAAAGCATTCTTTTATATATGTACAAACATCACATGAAGTCATATCTAATTTTAGATTCACCAGTTGGCCTTATTTCTTAATAATCCAGCTTAGCCAACTACACTTAATTATTATCATGTAATAAACTAATAATGTTGATGCTAATAAGTTGCTAACCAAATAACATGATTTGGTGGTTCAATATAATATCATGGTATGTCGTTTGAAGCTGCATCATCAACTTTAATCTCTTCCTCTTCATTGAGCAGCAAGGACTTTGTTAATGATGATGGTGACTCAGAAATGTTCTTTTCACTGGTTTTTCCCCATAGGACTAAGTAGAGACCAAGCACAATGAGGATTGCACCAATAAGCCTGTAATCATATAAAAACATGAATTAATCATTCAGTTTCAGCAGAAATACTTTATATGGTCTTAAAATTTGGTATGCATACCCTCCAGAGTATAACTGATCACCAAGAATTAAAGCTGCCATGAGAGCTACTAGGACTGTTTGCAATGGCTGAAAGGCAGCAACAAACACAGGTCCACCCTTTTGGATACACCATGTTTGGAGAAAAATGACAATTGCAGATGATACAATTCCCTGAGTATTCAAAATTGGAATTAACTTCACATTTATAGAAGTATTTATTAATATTTGATAGTTGGAAGTTAGGAAAATATTGATTACAGCATATAGAATGAGGAAAAGCTCCTGCAATGATACTATCTTCCAATTTTGTAAGTCAGTTTCTACAAATGCTGCTATCATCAAGAATTGGATCAATCCGAAGAAACATGTGAATGCCGTGAGCGAAAGTTTCGCTGGATACTTCTTCACCACAGGAGCCTGCAACAAAAATTCTTCAATTATTATCAGATATATATAAAACAAAACAAATATTCAGCCATGAAAAAGCCAATGATCATTATGATCTGACCTGAAAAACCATCCAACCAGCCCAAGAAAAACAATGTCCAAGCAAGTATATGCAACCCCATCTCCAATTTTGCTGCATTTCTTCAGAATTATGATCTCCTTGTAAGGTGCTTCTGCTTCCATGTGTTTGGTGAAGAAGAGGAGGACCTTTGTATAGAGTAATAATGGTGGCACCACCAACACTTGCAAAGGTTCCTATAACTTTTGCTAATCCATTTCTCCTTGCCATGTTCACTTTCTCAAGTCTGACATAGAAATTAACAGTTATCAAGGTTTTAAGATTCAAAACTAGGATGAATCAAATTGAAGTGATAAGTTGATTTGATTACCTTAAAGTTAAGGCCAAGATGAAAGTGATAGCAGGAACTGAGTTTTGCATTGCAGAAGCAAAAGTTGGAGAAGCATAATATAATCCCAACAAGTAGAAGCCTTGGTTTGCAGTTATCCTAAAACAACCAATGAAAAATCACAGAAAAAACAAGGAACCATTATTAGAACTAATAGGAATAATAAACAATCATGATTTATATATATAATATATTTCTTATATTTTATATACATTCTTACCCCAATAATGCTAATAGGAAGAACTGAACCAATAAAGACAGTGTAAGAGGTGGTCTTTGATTCCTATTCACAAAATCAGAAAAATGATGTCTTAGGCAGGCATTAACAGAAAGAATATTATGGCAGGAAAATTGGGAAGTGAAAACAGAAACTCACTTCTCAAATAGATATGCAAATGGGGTTAACAGAATCAAAGCAATTAGATTTCTATAAACAGGGTAAACCACTTTGCTAACACCAATGTTTAGTGCAAGTCCAGATACAATGTGAAATCCTGCAAAGCAGAATTGCAGTGCAAGTAATGCCACAAGAAGCTTCACTTTTTCTGTTACAATATTACTTCCCATTTTTTCTATGCTTTTAGACTTGTTATGATGGGGACAACAATATAGAGCACTTGCTTATTTATAGATTCAAATCTTGATGGAATATAAAATTATACAGGTTTTTTGTTTTTGGTATAAGCAGTTAGCCAATTTGATAATTAGAAATTAGAATAGCAATTAGTAAGATTGTGTTTAAATTAGACCTTTCAGATAAGACAAAAACACAATTTGTCTTGCATAATATCTTCTTAGATCAAACTCATCTAAAGTAAAAAAGACTAATAAATGAAAAAGTAAATGTCTAATAACCATTGAATTAAAGTGGTGTAGAACTCACAAATTATAAAATGTTATAAATTCAATAATAATTAATTTCACTCTTACTTTATCAATTTACTAATTTCTTTATTTTCGAATTCTCATCTTGTCATTGTCTCTAACTATTAGGCTATTAGCACTGTTGTGTGTATCTCCATATTTATATTATAGGAAGAATTAGGATTTAGGGTTTAGAATTATTTTGTTGATGTTTATATTTTTCATGTTGTAAATGGAATATATGGAGGTGCTCAGTGATACAGATAGATTAATACTAAAAAATTAGTTTAATTTTAATACGCTGCTGTGTAAACTATTTTACACAATCGTCCAATTATGTCCATTTTTTTAGATAATTGTTTACGTATTGATTATAAAAAGTAGCTATTTTTATGAGATAATTAAATATATATGTAAAACTTATTCATATAGTAATTGTATCAAAATTAAATTTTAAAAATTATAATAAAGATTATGTCCTAAATTATTGATCTTTGCTTGTCCCTCGTTATCTAAGTCCAAACAAATTATATATCTTTGTAAATCAGTCTTCTTAAAATAGTTTTCAAAGGCATCCAAAAACATGATTGGAGTTACATGTTAGGTTATATCTTACATTTTATTTTTTATTTTTCGTATTTTATTGTTGACCTTGGATTGAATAATTTAGGGAGACAAATTATAGGTGAATCATGTTAGCCAGGCAGTTAGAGAGTGACCAACCTTCATCATTTATAAGACCATGTTCACATTATTATCCCTTTTTCTCTGACTTCTGACTTGTTGTCTAATGAGACCATTGTCACAATTTTCTGTGTCTGTGCATAGTAATCATTATACAACAATATTTTTTAGAGATTTATCTGGTATGGATGTAAAAGATAAAAGTATAAATTTTATTAAAAATATGTTCATCTATATCTATATTTTATTTTAATTTTTATAAAATATAAAAAATAAAATTTGTATTATAAAAACATCTTTAATATATGAATCAACTTACATTTGTATTGATTTATTACTTTGCCACAATTCTAATCCACATATTTATGATAATATAATGAAAGTGGCTGCTTAAGACTCAAATAATTATTTTGTATGCTTTCAATAAAAAAACATGAATCAAACATGCAAGACTATATAATTTTTGCATATAGACACAAAAAATTATACATATAATTTTTTGCATATTTTATAATTCCTAGAGAAATAGAGTAGCCTCAAGAAGTGGTAATGGCGTAGAGCACATGCAGCGTGATTAATTTCCCAAAATGCCAACTAGAAAAATGGTATAAAAAAATTCAAGGTAATTGCCATTAATTTGCAACTGGTTTTATTTTATTATTTTTGAAAAATTCTATTGTTGTTTCTTTGGTTTGATCGATTCTGCGTCAAACTAATAACTTTTCAACAATATAAAAAATTATTTAATAATTGAGTCATGATATTCAATTAAAATTTTAACAATTTTGGTTATATAAAAACTAATTTTATTTAGTGATATATAAATATTATAACTTTTTTTTAAAACACACCGTAGAATATAATTAGGATTGAATCTAAATCATACCCCACTTATTGTCACCCTCACTTCAAGGTCTCAAGTCTCAACCCTTCAAATGCTACTTATTAAGAACTCATGAACAGCGATCATATATAGCTCAATAAGATGTAACTTAACTGTTCAATTCAAGAGCCAAAAAAGTTATTTTGTAAATTAACAATAAATCATTGAGCTAATCTTCAAATATAAACCTTAACATGGGAACTTATTTATTATAATTCATATATTATATTCATCCAAAGGAATATCTTAGCTCACCTAAAAAACAGGAAAGGAATATCTTAGTGCCTCAAGTGAGAGGAAAATGATTGACTCAATTGTGCATATGCATGAACCTTTCATAGATTGTTTCAATAGTCTTAAATAAATTCCACAAAAATGGCAAAGCTGAAATTTGAGAAGTGAGAATATTCCTAGTGAAATGGCTGCTTGTGTAACATACATTGTGTTCAGTTGGGGAAACATTATTTATTTGCTAAAATTATAAATTCAATGATTGATAGGGAGTTTGGTTTCTAGAGACACATTTTCCAATTTAATTTTAACCCTTTTTTTTCAAAAAAAAAAAAAAATAAACGCAATTTTAATGCAATCACTTTTTCCAAACTCAAAATGCTGGATTGTACAGTTTGAGTAACTTGAGTGATGATGGTCATGGATTCATGTACACAACTGCTTATCAGCTTCAAACTTGAAAATTCTTAAGTGTGAAGATCTGATTTAAATCCAAAACAAAATGGTGTTAAACAACGAAACTAACTACAATTACTCAATCATATATATCACAATTATCCATTGGTTCAAACATGACCACAACTACAACAATCATGCACCAGTTTCGTAAACATAAAAGGCCATTTGATATGCTTTCTCAACCACCACTTAAGCACTGTGGTAGGTAATTCACACATTGCACACTTTCAGAAGTAGTAGTAGCTAAAAACAAACCACGTTTCCATTTGAGCCTCAGCTATTGTATGGTGCCATCATTAACTATGCTTGAATACAATAACAACTGCGGTGCAGTTATCTTTGCAGCGACGCTCACGTACAGCTTCCCTTACAAGACGGCGGCTCACAGATGTAGCACTCAGCCCCTCCTACAAAGGCAAGACAAAGTTGATATTAAATACAAAAGCAGCGATAAGAAACAGCTTATCTGCTTTCTGTGTATTAGACATAAGACAAGCACCACAGGGATAAACAGTTAAGTTAAAACACCTCTGTGTTAGGAATTAGGTATAAAGCAATGCACATATATTAATAGAAATAGTTTGACAGGTTAACATGTACACGTATAAGTTATAACTAGTTCAAGATTTCAAGTTGCCAGAAAAAAAAAAAAGAAAAGAAACTCTTACATTCAATAACTTCTGAACAAAATCAACAGCATCACTGGGACCAAATACCTGACAACCCAAAAATCTCATCTCATCTCATAACAGTTAATCAAACCAGCAAAACAACTAATAAGACAATGATGGATCCTAGAAAACATACACCCCACAGGCCATCGCAGCCAAGAATGATGAAATGCTCTCTCTCAGTAAGATCAAAAGAATGGATATCCGGGGTTGCAATACAACCCACCTGCAAATAGTATTTTTCTTTAACGTTAGAAATCTATTTTAGGCCTATTTCATGGTGTGGATAAATTTTATTGGCTAACTGACAAAAAGAACAACGAAGCCTTTCTAAGTAAGCAGGAAACCTTTTTGAACTGCCGATCTCCAAAACCCCTAGAAACTTCTAGACGCCCTTGTAACCGCCCATTTGAGCTCACAACACCACCAGCCTGCAAATGGAAGTTATCAGATTAGAGAGCCAATCGACGAAACTCAACACCAGGCCTTCACAGATAACTAAGATAAGTCACACAACCAACAATTCTAAATGAAATGCATCACAGAGAATAAATGCTTCAGGAACTAGTGACAGTTCTTCAAAGCACAGCTATACACATAATAAACACAGACATACAGAGAACACACAATTATTAAAGCTTCAGGCAACATAAGACTGAATGCTAAATCTAAAAAGTATCATGGATGCTTAACTTTATCCCAAAATGTTGCTGTATCCAATTATGGGTTAAGAAACTATATTATTTGGAAGAGTGTGAAATGTTCTATATAAAGAGATGGAAATGCTAACATAAGTTTTTTGCCTAAAGCCAAAAATTATAGATCAACTGCACGTCCTGAGAACTATCAATTAACAGGTATATATAAATCCAAGATCTAACCAATCATCATTGAAGCATTTTGAACCTTCTGAATGCGTGCTCGTTCCTGTGGGAAGATAGGTTTGTGCTCTCTTGTCAAAACAATAGCCTTTAGTGCATGGGCTCCATCAGAATTACCCTGGGATCCATCATTTATAGTTGACCGAGCCAAAACTGCTTTGGCATCTCCTATGTTTGCAACGAAAACCTAAAAACAATCGTCAAACAGTAAAAAATTTTAGGGAAACACAGGTTATGAATGAATTGGAAGAATATTGAGAAACCATGAGCAGACACTATTTGGATGGGAAATGGAGAATAAGTAAAACAGCTTACTTTTTGTCCCAATACCCAGACACAGACAGCTGTAGCACCATCCTGCCATCCCCCTGGTAGCAGTACATAGACCTCATAAGGATATAAATAACATGAATATAATCTCTAAAGATTATAGTAGTTCTTAGTAACTTGTATTGAAATCTGTAATTCAAAAAACCTAGGCAAATGGCCTGCACCATAGTGTGATACATTTTTTTTTTAATACCAAGGGGGAAAAAGTACATTGTGCTGTAAACCAATCATAAAACGAAGAATATCACATGGACTTCAAACCAATAATCTTTGAAACCAGTAAAATCTTGACTAACATCCAAGCTTAAACACAATTTTGCCACCTATAATGAGAGATTAACAAATCCGAAACTGTACCTTCAGCACTTTCTTGAAGAAGAGACTCGTCGGTTTTACGAAAACCTATATCAGAATAAAAACATCAAATGAAAACATTCTGTAACCAAGAAATTAGATGAATATAAGTATTTATTCACAGTTCTATTTTGCAACATAGAAAATGGGGGGATTCAATAACAAAAATCATAAACTTGAATGCTTACCATCAAGTATAGCTCTTTTAGCTGCCTTTACATCCAACTGAAACAAAGAACAGCAACAAAGATATTAGAGGCAAAAAAATATATAAAACTGAGACAAATAGAGGGGAAATATACCAATGATTAAAGAAGTTGAAAAGAATTTTTTTAATTCAAAAAAAAAAAAAAATTCCAAAGAAGACCAGAAGAGTTCATTTGGAGGGAAACTTCCATTTTACTTATGAGCTTGTGGTCTAGAAAACTAGCGTTAATTATTTTCTTCCCCTTGATTGAATTATTGACTATGGAGACTCATCTAATCAACTCAACTACACAAATTTGTTGAGTAAAAGGCCTAATAGACAATATATAGGTTTCTCTAGTGCCAACTCATGTTCTTCAAAGTAAAAGATCAATTAGAACTAGCGTACATGCCCTACAGTTCAACAGCTTTTGACAAAAATTGCCAAATATAATACAATTTCAAAAGCATAACGATACTGATACTTTTGCTACTTCATAATCATCTTCCTTGATGATTAACTCAACGAACAACAGGAATGGTTGAAGTCGCATAGTTCCCCTTAACTGTACATGTAGTATTGACTCTATCTAAGCAACTGAGCTTAACTAAGTGAACAGATAGATTCTATTATCTGTACATATAGTTACTAATGAATTAACTGTCTAAGCTACTATCCTATATCCTAACAATTATAACAAATAAATAGAGAACAAGTATTAGTTTGCAGAAGTATGCATAAAAATAGACCAAGCAAAACACACCAACTCACGTGGTAATCCAGCTGACATAACATTCACATGCAAATGCTTCTGTGCATATTCTGCAGCTAACCGTCCTCCATGCCCATCATAAATTGCAAAATGTGCACACCTGAAAACCAAGCTCTCATACTTATTAGTGGTAAAAACTTTGAATCTTGATACAAGGGAAAGAAAAATTAAAAATCAAAAAAGATTTTTCATTGAAACTTCAAACACCTCACTATTGAAACTGGTAGAAAACAGAATGTTGAAAGAAAATCAAGAAATGGATTTGATTTCGGGAACAGGCAACAAATTATCCACAACCCTATTTCCACAAATCACATCCTAAATCATACTAACAAATCATAATAAAAATAAAAGAAAACCTTAATTTTCCAGGGTAATCTAAAGTTGCGTCTGAAAGAACAACCCAAGCATCTTCCATTGTGAGCCTAGAACCCTTATCGTCAGCTGCATCAGCATCAATTTCGAAAGCAGCTTCCGTCTTTGGCTTCTTGGAAGGAACATCAGCAAGATCCTCGCTTTTCGAATCAGCTTCGCGCTTTTTGGATTCAAGTTCCACCGTTACGGTTTTGCCCTCTGTGCTTTCCTCCATTTTCCCTCTTCCAAATTCCAAGTGTTGAAGAAAGGTTAAAATGGTTGAAAAGTGAAAACCCTAAGCCTGCCTGCAATAAACTTGCATTGAAATTAAATTCTTAATAAAATTTAAAACATATATACCTAGGCGCTGATTGTACTTGTTCACGTCAGCAAATATGAGTTTTGAACACATGACCTTAAGCACAGCGAGTTAGAGACCAATTACACTATCATTAAAACAAGCTAATTCTTATGATATATTATGCATTTTTTAAATATATATTATATAACTGTATTATATTTTGTAATTAATATATCAAAATCTAAAATATTTTATTAAATATTATTTTTATTTAAGTATTATTTTTATTTTATATTCACTTTTTTTTTAAATTAACAATTTTTAATTATACAAAAATATTAAAATAAATATTAAATTTCATTTATTTAATATAGATATTTAACAAATTAAAAAATAATGTTGTTAATTTATATATATTAAAAGATAACTTTTTTTTTAATAATTCTAATGTCTATATTAAAAAAAATAATTTTTTAAATATATACAATAAAATTATTTTTTAATATATATATCAATGTCTATAACGTTAATATTATTATTTTTTTAAATATAGACATTGGAGTTATTAAAAAAATTTATTCTAATACATACATTAAAAAAATTATTTTTAATTTGTCATATATCTACATTAAATAATTGAAATTTAATATTTAGTTTAATACTTTTGTATAATTAAAAATTATTAATTTTAGAAAAATTGAATATAAAATTAAAATAATATTTAAATAAGCATAAAAATAATATTTAATAAAATATTTTAAATTTTAATATATTAATTACAAAATATAATACATCGTTATATAATATATATAAAAAATGCATAACATATCATAAGAATTAACTTGGATTAGTGGTGTTAAAGTTGGTCTCTAATTCTGATTTTTACCTTTTACAAATTTAATAGTCCCTGAACTTTTGAAGTGGCATACACCCTTACGTTCGTCTATTCATCCAAAATGTGACGAATTCTACTTGTCCGTAAGGTTGTTAGTTCATAAAAGGGCGCGTTTGAGTTTGAAATAAATTTTTGTATATTTTGTTTGGTTTAAATTAATTAGAGATAAAAATTGAGAGATAGATATTAAATTAAGTTAATGAAACAGAAATAAATGTTAGTATTAAAAACTTTAATGTTGATTGAGGGTATTTAAGTAAAAAAATATTATTAAAGTTTCAATTTCAATCTCCAATCTTTTCAACTGGAGGTACTGAAAATACAAAAATTTTGGAAACTAAAACTGAAATTTTAGTTCTAGTCTCTGTCAAACAAACACAATACTGAGTCTCAGTCTCATTACTTAAAAACAAACGCACCCTAAAATAATAAAAAAAAAATGATATTAACTTTCTATTGTCTCCCTAATATTGATTAGAAGAATTTCTCATTAAAAAAAATTATAAGTGTGTTTATAGCTACCAAACTTTTCTCCGTAATCATTGGGTCTATAAAATAATTAATTCATCACAAAGCCAACATTTTCAAAAAAGATGATGGTCATCAGAAAAAAAGCCCAACAAATTAATTGTTATTCTTATTACTTGTTAACAACATCATTAACCTTCGTTAACAACACTAAGAAGCTCAGTATGCAGTCTCGAGTCCGGCATCGTGCGTAACACCATTACAAAAATTTGACTGAGTGTGTGAGTTGGTAGTATATGTATGTTAGAAAGATGAACTTTTAGTGACTCACCTGCTATGGTTTAGGTGTTGTCTCTGAATCCCACCAAATGAACAATACACGTGTCATTTATAGTTAATGAACACATAATTTCATCACATGATGAACAAACTTAAATTCATCACTGAAGTACTGCCCTTATTTTCATTCCAATTTCCAAGAATCGTCCATGCATGGTGCTACAAGAAAAGGCTTCATTTTACAGTTCTATGATCTCACGGTACTTGTTAGCAGTGTCACAGTACCCTCCCAATCAGCAACAACATCATAGCTATATATATAGCTATAAAAGTTAAAATTGAAACATGTAATAGTGCAAATAACATAACTCAATGTTATATCATTCTTAGGAAGTTGGCCACTATCTTAGGCAGATTATTCTCAATTTGCAGCATTGCATGTTTCAATTTTAACTTGTATATATGGAGATCTATGACATTTTTCTTGTTGTAGAACACAATGCGACACTTGCTTACAAGTAATATGAGATCATGGAATTGTAAAACGAACCCATTCTTGAGATTACTATTTTCATTGTGAAGCTATATGGAAAAATGATTGAACCTGAAATGCTTTTTTATTTTTGTCAGAAAGAGTACATGTACATAGAAAAATATCACGGTAACTTCGAAAACGGCCAAAAATCATAAAAAAATTTGTCAGTAATTCCGCCGGTAACAAGCGTATTTTTTTGTAGTGTGTGTTAGTTGAAAAATGTGAAAGAATATATACTAATAAATGTGGTTAGATAGGGTCAAATTTAATTAATTAATTTACATGTATAAACCGTAAAATAATCTGATATACATGCAATGCAAGCAAGCTAGCTGAGTTCAATGGTTTGATACATTGTCATGAGATTAATTGCATTTGGGAAGTTTTTCAACCAACTAAATTTTACTTTGTTCTATTTCCTAGCTCATGTTTTAAACTTATAAATTAAATTTCTATTTAGTTGGTTAGTTGAATTTCATTCTTCCTTATATATTATTACTGACAAATAGATTTAAATTTAGAATTTCATACATACTAATATATTATCCAAAATTATAATAAAACTTTATTTTTATATTTTTTTCCTTAGAAAAAAGTTAGATCCAAAAAGATAACTCTTTAGACATTATGATTTTTTTTAGAAAGTGATGAACTTTCTCACGACTGCATCACAAAAAACAACAGAAAAAGAAAAAAAATATATTCAAGAAAAAGGAAAAGAATAAAAAAGAATATTCAAGAAAAAGAAAAAAAATAACTGAATCTTGAATCAGAACATATTTGTTTTCTAAACCATTGCAAGAAATAAATGACCCGTGATTGAACATAGAAAAAATCGAAAATTCAATTAAAAAAAACTCAAATTTTAGGTCTCAGGGTTGATGGGAGTGGTCGGAAAATTGATCATGAAATGATGCAAAAATCAAAGGGAAGAAAAACAGGAGGAAAAGAAAGAAGTAATCATAAAAACAAGGAAACTAACAAAAGAATACAATAGTTACATCACCTTCCAAGTTATCTCAATAATACAATAGTTGGTGAATGGGGATTCAAGGTTAGAAGCCAATAGGGAATTAAAAACCACCATCATAAGCTTTATGAAATTTTCTCAATAATACAGAGAAATTAGCAATCATGGGGAGTTGGGTTTTATATAGGTTGTATGAGTCATCACTCATATTAGTTAGTTATGTAGATAAAAATATAGAATAGATAGATTTAGTTAGAAGAAAGCCACGTGGCTCTTATCTAATAGATAATAGATACATTTAGTTATGTAATTGTAAATAGATAAATATA
Source organism: Stylosanthes scabra (assembly GCA_036250425.1). Taxonomy (NCBI): domain Eukaryota; kingdom Viridiplantae; phylum Streptophyta; class Magnoliopsida; order Fabales; family Fabaceae; genus Stylosanthes; species Stylosanthes scabra. Next base: position 22,672 of record JASCZI010211460.1, on the reverse strand, counting down.
TATATAATAGATAGATTTAGTTATGTAAATAGATATATCTATAAGGAAGTTACATGCTATAATGAAGCGAAAAAATAGTAAAGATATAAAAATTGAAATTATAAAAAATTAAATTTTTATCTTAAAAAGTGTGTCATTTAATTATTATTATTTTTTAAAAAATAATAATACCTACATCTTTATTCTCTTCACCAAATTTTCTCTCCATCTTAAAATTGTCCTATAAAGAAGTAGGCGACTGTTGCCATTCTTCTCCACACCAATGCCACAGACACTCACCGAGACGCCCAGTGCCGGCTGTGCCGCTGCCACAGGTAGAGTCATTCACCTTCACCAGTGCCACATCCTACGCAGCGGCACACCTCCTCTTCATTAGTGCCGCAGCCAACCGGCATTCCAACAAATAAAATACCCTAATGTCGTCGACGAAGCCCGCGGCACTGCACTCTTTTGGGTGACATACTCAGTGCTTGCGGCACTACTAACATGTAATAAAAAATCAATATACATAGATGTATTTATTATGGTAAATAGTATATTAATATTATTTATTAAAAATATCCTACAAAATTATCATATTTAACTTAACATCATATTTTGCATTTAATTCAATATCAATTCATAAATAAAAACAAAAGCTTAAATAAAAAATTATGGATGTTTATAGCTATCAAACTTTTCTCCATAGTTATAGGTCTACAAAATAATAAATTCATACTAGAGCTAAAATTTCCAAAAAAGCCGGGCGGTCATCAGCAAAAAAAGTCCAACAAATTAATTATTATTTTTATTACGGGATAAGCATTCTTTTGGTCATAATGGTTTAAGGTCAAAATTAAATTGATCACAAATCCTTTTGTTTAATCAAAATTGCCACAAAAATTAAATTTTTAATTAAAAATCCTTTTATACCATTTTACCCTTCTATTTGTGATGATTTTTTCACTCTCTTCAACTTCATCATCTTTCATTAATTTTTCTTTCATGATTAATATTATACTTTCATCTATTATATAATATTAAAATCTGATTTTTGTACTTAATGATAGAACACTGACATGGCACGCTCCTGACGGTGTTTTTCGATTTATATCTTTTAATTAATTCAATCAAATCAATTGAAAAATTAACATAAATATTGTGCATTAAATTGATTAATATAGTTAATAAATTAATATCAATCATTACAATCAGTTATTATAAATTTTATATCATTGATATTAATATATTAATATCAAATCTTGCAACACTTTATTCTAATAATACAATATTTCAATTAAACTATAAATACAATTTTAATATTTTGCGTCAATATTATTATTAATGTTAATTTAAAATGATGTGTTTTGTTATTTTGTTTTTTAAAAACTATTTATATGCTTTTTGTAGGGGAATATGCTAATAATAACATGTCGTGTAATCATTTAATTTAAATCACATAATAAAAACTGTCAATCAAACAGGTTTGTCGAGCCATTTAATTTAGGCCTTCAGCTTAAGTCTACTTTATTCACTGGATATAATTTGTCAACCTGAATTGTTTATAGCCAACTCGATGAATTAAACGGGTTAACCTGTTTATTTATTTTCCAAAAAATTAAACTCTAATTTTAGACATTAAAAAAAATTTGGACAAAAATGACATTTAGAAAAATAACCTTAAATATAATTAAATTTTATACTCCACTATGTTAAACTCTTTTTCGAAAAGATTCAAAAAAATTAACTTGGCTATCAAATTTAGCATAGCACGTGAGATGTACTACATAACTGACGCGCGAGAATTCACATTCGGAGTTTAAATCCTCAAAATCAAGTTTGTATCATTGTAGTAGACTTCGAACATTAAACTCTCGCACTCAAATTTAGAAAGGGCGAAGGTTCTTTAAACCTTCGAAAATTTAAATAACCGGGAGTTTGGACCCGAGTCATCTCTCGTGGAGATTGCAATTAGATTGATTGATGGGGAAATGGAGGTTTTGTGAACAATTAAAAGAGAATCAAGAAACAAGTAATCAATATCACAATAAAACTAATTATCAACTAAATTAAGCATGATTGACAACTAAAGAAAACAAAAATTGAGATTTAATGCAAGTACCAAAACTATCTTGGCTAGGATTGAGGATTAAGGATCACTATCCTTGTCATTAACCACAAACATGACAATTATGAAGAATTAATCTCACTTAGTCAACCTCTAAGCATTGAAGAAAGTCAAGTAGGCATAACTAATCTTAATTCATAAGTCCTAGTCAACTTACTAATCTAAAAGATTAGCGTTAGTGAAAACAAAATTAATTAAGAATTTACCCCAATCACAAAAACTAATCAACTTAGCATTATTAAAAGACTAGAGTCAATGAAAACAAGATTAATTAACAACTCTAAATCATCAATCAATATTGAATATTAATGACTCAAGATCACCTAATTTTCCCACTACAAGGTTTTTCCTTTTTACCGTCGGCCGTACCGACGGCTCGGCCGTCGGTATATTAGTATTACCGACGGCCGTCGGTAGTAATTCGTCAGCAACAAATTCGTCGGTAAGTTATACCGACGGCCCCGATAAGCCGTCGGTATAACTAATTAATTATACCGACGGCCAGGCCGTCGGCGTTTAGATCGTTGCTTTTAAGTTTAAAATGTTAACACCGACGGCCTATTTTTTTTTCTCAGACGGTTTGGCCGTCGGTAAAAGTAAAAAAAAAAAATTATTTTCCTATTATTATAGACGGCTTAGCCGTCGGTACAGTTGGCGTCGGCAATTTCAAGGTTTTTCCATAAACTTATACGATTAAATATTAACTTGTACAAAGATTCTAATAAGACAACAGAATTTCATATGCAGAAAATGATCCAGTAATGCTAATATGAAATTATTCGCGTAAAATACAACAACGTATTATTAGTATAATAATCATAAAAATGAATCATAAAAATGTGTGCAACACGTAAATGAAAAGCGTCAAACATAATCAGGATCATCCCGGGTCTCTGGTGATCCGCTGGATTGCTCTGGCTGTGGTGGGGGATCCTGGGATCGAGCCGGCGGAGGCGGCGGCA
>JASCZI010211460.1:0-13265 GCA_036250425.1 Stylosanthes scabra | reverse complement strand
TTGGGGGAAGAAGAAGGGGCTTCGGCCGTTTTGTATACAATTCGAATATTACCGACGGCCAGGCCGTCGGTACCGCGCGTGTTTTTTTAATTCACCAACGCCCAAATGCAGCGTTTCATTATTGGCGCGAAATTTGAATTTTTAGCCGTTAATTCTAGCGACGGCTTAGCCGTCGGTAATTATATGGACGGCTCAGCCGTCTGTAAGCCGTCGGTAATATAAGGAAGAAATTTAATGTGCAGACGATGACAACGCCGACGGCTTAGCCGTGGGTATATACAGACGGCAAGGCCGTCGGTAATAGTATGTCGTCAACGCGCCAATTGGCGCCAAAACATTCACATTATTACCGACGGCTTAGCCGTCGGTAGTCGGCGAGTATTTTGTCATAAATTTCGTCGAATATAATCGACGGCTGTATTTTTATTACCGACGGCCTAGCCGTCCGTACAGGCCGCATCTAGGTGGCCGTCGGTACTCCATGCAAATGTTGTAGTGTCCAACCTCAAGCCAAGTGTAAAACTACTCTAAAACAACACTAAACATTTTATCAAACACATGGTGGGCATATTCAATTAGAACTTGGAATGAGCTAAAATCTATCTCTACTAATCACCAAATTTGCAACAATCAAGAAATCAACAAGAAGAATCTTAAATAACTAATACCCATAAGTGAAATCATTCATTAACATCAAATTAAAAGATAAAAATCCAAGCATTCAATGTAACAAAGTAACAAGTGTGTGAAAATGAAAATATAACTAGAAGAGAATTAAGAGAAGATCAAAGTAAAGATAATTCTTGCAAGATATAACAAAAATTAAACTAAACATAATTTAAACTAAATAAACCTAACCCTAATTCTAGAGAGGGGAGAGCTTCTCTCTCTAGAAAACCTAAAACAACATAACACTCCACTACCCTAAACTCTCCTTATGTTTCTCTCTTGAATCTCCTCATTAAAATGCTTTAAAATCTGATGCTTGAGGCCTTTTTGGAGCCCAAAAACGTGGCACATGTGATCCATTAAGTATGGCATGTGATTCATTAAGTGTGGCATGTGCTGGTCAAAATGTGTACACAATAATGGTGTGTATACATCTCTGCAGCTTTGACAACTTTCATTTTTTTCTTTAGTCTTCATGAATTTCTCCAACTTTACATGCTTCCTTCATTCCTTTTAAACCATCAATGCCTCCTAAATCTGAAATACATTGAACAAACGCATCACGGCATCGAGTGGAATAAAAATGAATTAAATTTGACAATTAAAGGATTAAAAAAACATGTTTTTCACATTTAAAGATCAATTAGGAGAAAATTCACATAAGCCTCAAATCACAAGGATAAGTGTAAATTAAGTTGATAAAATCCACCCTTTTTCACACAAAATTAACGTAATAATATGGATTTATCAATAACCATACATACATTTTTCTTGGGTTAATTTTACCCATCCATTTAACCCGCGTTTTTAACTAGGCTTAATATTTTTTGAAAAAAGTCCCCCATTAATGACTGTTTGGATTGGTCCGACATGTTTGACTTATTTTGACGGCTCTAAGAACATAATGCATTTATACATCTTTGGATAATCAGTTCATTTGTTTTTTTATCGTAAGAGAACTCGCTAAATTTTCATAAATGTAAATTTATCAAGAATTATGTTGTTCTATTATATTGTAAATTATTTTTGTTTTATTTTCATTTAACATGTGTATATATTTAATTTGTACATTAGATTCTATTAAATTATATTTAAATTGTATAACATTGTTTTAAATTTTGCTGAATTATATTGGATTATGTTATTTTTTATTTTTGAAATGTAAGATATGTGGATATAATCGAGTATCCATATTTTTCATGAGGATAATTAAAAGTCATGCTATAAAATAGATTTAAGTTTGTCTACTTAAACGCAAGGTTGGTATGTTTAAGTTCACTTTGTTTACAATTCAAAATTTTTTAGCACGATCTGTTTATAGCCAGCCCAGTTAATTGGATGAGTTGGCCCGTTTAATTAATTAATTATATATTTTTAAAATCTATTTAAAAAATTCAATTTTTAATTCAAAAAATAAAAAAAATGATAAAAGATGACCTTTTTCTTAGAAAAAACCTTGAAAAAATAGAACTCTTTAGTAGTTAGTGGGTAAATTGAGTTTTCGGGTCGAATTAAACAAATATAGGAAACAGTACTGATTATTTTTTAAAAAATTTAAAAAATAAACGAGCCAGCATAACACGTCATTTTCACTGATTAAATTAAGCTCAGTCCATTTAGCCCACATTTTTAACGGTTAGGGATAGGAATTTGGTATGCTCGACCGACTTGACATACCCTGCCTTAAATGGAACGGATCTTTTTAACTGTTGGATGAATTTGGGTAATACATCTTTAGTTCGATTTAGGTATGGGGCGGGTATGAGTAATGGTTGACCAGCCTCATTACGGCCCTGCCCCTCCCCAAATATTAATACATGTAATTCATTTCATTTTTTTTAGAAATTTATGTATAATATAATGGTTATTTTAGTAATTTAAAAATTTTAAATGTTATAATTAACTTTCTTCATTTCTCAATCTTAATTATTTTACTTTAATTTATTTATTTTCATGGATATACCTGTGGGTTTTGATATGCGTAAGTATATACATATGTGGGTTTAGATATGGAGTAAAAATTTAGATAGGTTGAACATGAATGTTTATGACGAGTATAAGTACTTAATTACCTACCTCGACCTGTCTCATCGCCATCTCTATTAACGGGTCTAATTATGTTGGAAATGGATAAGTACTCTTTTAATCATTAAAGTTTGGAGCTAAAAATAAATTGGTCCCAAATATTTTTTTGTCAAAATAATGTTCAAGGTTTTATTTTTATTTAAAATGGCCTTTTTAACGATTTTGTCTTTGTATGTTATTGTTCTTTTTAAATATTATTTGTTATAGATTAATTTTTAATATATATAATTTGGAAATGAGATGTGAAAAAATAAATTAACATCACATAACAACTACTCAAAAAAAAATCTCACATAAATTAATATCTCAAAATAAAATAAAAAACAAAACAAAAATTAAAATTAAAATTTCTAAAAAAATAAAAGAAAAAATTCCTCAACCAAAGATCTGCAATACAAACATAATCAAACCAAATCAAATATATCAAATCTTAAATCTAACAAACAGATTTGAAATTTTTTATATAATAAATCTACAAGATTTAAAATATAAACCATACCAATTCAAGTTTAAAAAATATAGATGAATATCCTGATTTAAAACTTTACAGATTCAAAATAAAAGTAAAATAACAAATATGAAGAAAAGAAGAGGAGGAAGAATATCAATGGGGGAGGTGGATGCACAGTTGATTGGAGCCTGGAAGCAAACACACGAGAAACGCTGCTGCTTGACGCGGGTAGAGTAGGATGACGATAATGCTGGACATGGGTGGAGGTGGAGGTGGTGGCGTAGTCGTATGTCAGTTCGGCTGGAGGCAGAGGAAGGGGCCGGAAAACGTGAGAGATTAGGGCGTGAATTAGTAAAGGGGAGTGATTAAGAGTGTAGGCAAGGATATGAGTGGCTACAATGGTGGTTGGAGGAGGCTCAAGGATGAAGGGAGATGTAGAGAAGAGAGAAGGGAGAAGAGGGAGGTTGCTGTAAGAAAATGAAAAATTAGGGTTTCTAATTAGTAGTGTGCATATATAGAGGGATATTTATGTAATTTTACACATAAATAAAACTTTAAGAATTATTTTGTAAAAAAGAAATGTTTTTATGACCAATTTGATTTTGGCTCAAAACCTTAATGATCAAAAGAGTAGTTATCCTTTTTGGAAAAATCCGCCTGTTTTAGAGGGTAAACGGATCTTATTCGATAAGTTCACTCAATTTTGACGGAATATTAAACAGATATATGTGATAAAAGAGAAAGTTTTGGGAACCAATATATTTAGGAGCCAACGCACTTGATGGTGATGATAGAAGAGTTACAGATGATAATTCATATATTATGTGGGTAATTATTTTCATTGTGTTTGGATGATACGTTTTTTAATTTCGGATGATAATTTTTTTTAATTTTAGATGATAATTTAATTATTGACTCCCTAAAAACTTCCTAATGTTAGTTCTATAGCATTGTTGGTGATAAAAGTATACACAACAACGACGAATATTTTTTTATAAACGAAGAGAAAACACAAAAAGATACATACCTTTTTAATATCCATTATTATTTCAACTCATAAGTCATATACTATTTTAATTATTTTATATATAACTAATAATACTAAATGATATTTTTAATTTAAATAAATTAAATTTTTCACAGGTAAATACACTAGTTAGTATATAAAATATAATTTTTTTTTGTTAATTAATGGGAGTACTATATCTTTTATAATTAATAACCTTCTATTAGTATTTTTTTCATGATAAAATACATTATTTCTATCCATTTTCATCAATTAATTAAAATATTAGACAAAATGGGTTAACAAAGGGTGGGAGTAGTATATTTGAACGTGATACTTTTCCTTTTACTATTATGTATCTAGTTAATTAATGTGATTATATATCTCTTATTATTAATATTCTTCCATTAATTAATTCTAAAACATTTAAAATTTTAAAATTATAAACATATGAGTAATATTAGGGAGTCAACATTAGGGAGGCTATAGGGAGCCCATGAGTGTAATTAAGGAAATAATGAGTGGTAAAAGAAGAAAAAAGAAGAAAAATTGATATTGATTCCCTAACATTGGCTCCCAATACTTTCTCTAAACATATTAATGAATTAAAACTGTTAATTAAAAAAAGTTACTTTTTTTAATTTTTCACGTAAAGGAGAGACGCATTCACGGAAAGCGTCTTCTGCATGGCAGTGCCTTGTGAGAAGTGGTTTTCTTCTTGATTGTGCATTTATGTTAAGCGTTTCCGTTATTGGAAGCTCATTTTCTAATGGCGCCTCCTACAAAGAAAATGCAAACCGCTTTAGGGCCTCTTAGTCAGCATAGCAAAAACAAAATCAGCTGCTATTGTGGTAAAACAGAAACAGTTACGTCAATTATTTCAAAACAAGGACAATTCGAGAATAAATTTTCGAAACAAGCTATTTGAGTAAAATATATAGCAACTTTTCTTTTTAAGCCCACAAAATATTAAGAATGACAATGTCGAAGGGAGCTAGTAAGACCTACGCTATATTTTGTACTCCCATTGTGGTTGAGTAGTAAAAACGATCTAAAGAAAAGTATTAAAGTAAATTTAAGTTAGACTGACCAAATAAGAAAAGTTAAACCAACAAAAACAAAATTCTTTTAAAAAATAATAATTAAATTAAATATTAAATAACTAAATAATAAAAGAAAAGATTTAACTATACTTGGTGGGGTGTGACAGGATCGGGCAAAAGCGTAAGGCCTAGGCGACGCAAGATGGGCCCATGGCAAGCTACAATGGCGGCCCATCCCTTAAAAAAATAAATTTAATATCGTGTGGACCAAAGACTCCGATATAAGATATTAAATTGATAAGAATAGATACTACACTTGATCTTAGCCAAAATGTCGAAAAAGAATACGCTTAAATTACACAAACACATGAAATTCTTATTACAATTAAATCAAAAGAAAAATCTTATAGGAAACATAATAAGAAAGAAAGACTCTTTAAATTATTTAAACATGTTTAAAATTTAATAAATTAACTTTATTTTTATAATAAAAAGTCAATCCCTATATATGAATTTTCTATAAATCGAATAATGTTTTTGCAGGTAATAATTCAAAGCATAGAAAAGTTTCAATATAAACCCAAAAGTGTTTCTTCGATATGTCAATGATTAATCGTCGCTAATATGAATTTCATTTAAGGGTTTGTGGTTGACTAATAGATTATTGCATGTACAAATAGGATTCATCTTGACATTTTTTTATGTTTTCAACGGTGTCCCCCAGCCTGGCCCGTTGAGGCCTAATAATCTCCCGCGGTCTAAGAGTCATTTAAAGGTTTACCACCACCCAATGACTAATCCCGATATTAATTTAAGCGAACTAATAAGTTAATCATTAGACCAAACTAAGATGGTTAAAAACTAACATTTTTAAATTTTAACTATAATAACAAAAATAAAAGAAATTAACCCAAGCCCACTTGTAATTAGAGATTTAGAGTAATATTACGTAGCCATAATTCAAAGTTATCATATTTAACTTAATACTTATAATTTCATATAAATGAAATTTATAATTCCTAGTATTTTATATTTAATTCTATAACAATTCATAAATGGAAACAAAATCTCAAATAAAAAAGAATATGACTATCTATACCTACTAAACTTTTCTCCGTAGTTAAAGGTCTACAAAACAATGAATTCATCGTAGACCCAACATTTCAAAAAAAAAAAAAAATTCGGCACTCATTAGCAAAACACCCCAACAAATTAATTGTTGTTCTTATTGCTTTATTAACATCGCCATATTATCCTTCATTAATGACACTAAGAGGAGAGAAGAACTTTTAGTGACTCACCTGCTATGGTTCAGGTGTTGTCTGAACCCCCAAGACAACAACACACGCGTCTTTCATAGTCAAGAAACACATAATTTCATCACATGATAAACAAACTTATATTCATCTCTAAAGTATTGTCCTTATTTTCCTTCCAACAATGGTCCATGCATCATGCATGGTGCTACAACAATGGCTTCATTTTGAAGTTCTATGATCTCACGATACTTGTTAGCATTGTCACAATACCCTCCCAATCTCTATGTATACAAGTTAAAATTGAAACATGTCATTATGCAAATAACATAACAATTCAATGTTACATGATTCTTAGGAAGTATGCCATTATCAAAGGTAGATATTCTCAACTGAGTTATTTGTAACATTGCATGTTTCAATTTTAATTTGTATATATAGATATTATGACATTTTTCTTTTTGTAGATTGCACTGTGACAATCTACTAACAAGTAACGTGAGATCATGAAACTGTGGAACGAAGCCCATTTTTGAGATCATTATTTTCATTGAGAAGCTTGATGAGAAAATGGCTGAACCTGAAGAGATTTTTAATTTTAATTTGTGAGAAAGAGTACAAGTGAGAGTTGAAGAATGTGAGATATTATATACTAAATGTGGTTAGAATAAATCAAATTTAATGAACTTAGATGTGTAAACTTTAAAATAATCTGATATGCATGTAATGCAAAGCAAGTTGAGTTCAATTGTTTAATACATTATCCTGAGATTAATTGTTTGATACATTGTTAAAACAAGAATATTGTCTACGAGTACCGCTATGATTGTAGACTATAATTAATGGCATTTGGAAAGTTTTTCAACTCGCTAAATTTTACTTTGTTTTTCTTCCTAGAACATGTTTTGAACTTACAAATTAATGTTTATGTTTGGTTGGTTGAATTTCATTCTTTCTTATATATTAGTGAATAGTGATGACAGAGGGATTTAAATTTAAAATTTCATACATATTAGTATATTGCCCAAAATTATAATTAAACCTTATTTTTATATCTTTCTTTTTCTTAGGGAAAAAAATGATCCGAACCTTAAAACATTAGAAGGCAATCCTTTAGACATTATGATTTCTTTAGGGTAATCTCAAATATTAATTGTGGTTACATACTTACATCATTCAAATGAAGAAATCTAAAGGAAGCGTTTAAATTTTTATAAATTTAAAAGTATCTAATTAAATTCTAAATTATTTTTAATATTAAAACAATAATTCAAGATATATATTTATTTTGTGAAACCAAATTTAATTAAATCATTTATAAATAAAAAACTTGATTAGTTCAAGAAACACCAAAAATAGGCTAAAAATTTTATGACCCAAGATTGCAAGAAAAAAGAAAAAAGATAATAGTATCTTGAATCAAAATATATTTATTCTCTAAAACATTGCAAGAAATGGATGACCAAGGATTGAACATACAAAAAAGATTGAAAATTCACATAAAAGACTTAAATTTTAGGCTTCATGGTTGATGAGAGTGCTCGAAGAATTGATCACCAAATGATGCAAAAATCAAAGGGAAGAAAAATAAGGAAAAAAGAAAGAAATAATCATCCAAAACACGGAAACTAAGAAAAGAATAGAATAGTGGCATCACCTTCCAAGCTGTCTCATTGGTAAATGGCGATAGAAGGTTAGAAGTAACAGAAAACAAAACAGAACATGGAATTAAAACCCACCAGCATAAGCTTTATGATGGGAAGTTGGGTTTTATATACAGAGGGTTCTTCAGTTCTTTGTCCGCTGAAGTTTGGACCTTTGGTTTGACAACAAAAATTAACCTGTGGTCATTATAGTTATTATTTATAGTTTAATATAATCATATTTCATTACGAGTCACCTAAAAAAATAATTCATTACGTAATTCTATTTGAATTCTAAAATTCTAAATTTATTTGGTTGGTAAAAGAGAAAAAAAAGAAAACCTGCCTCCAAAATAATGTTAAATATATATATTTTTAAACATTGAATTTTGATTGGGCAATTTTTTTCTTTCCCGAAAAATTATTTAAAAAACATTATAGAGATGTGATTTTGATTGGGCAACTTTTTTCTTTACCGAAAAATTATTTAAAAAACATAATAGAGGTGTGTCCAATAACAAGAGTTATTGCCACACTGCTTCTTGAGTCTTAACATTCCGATTTAATCCCACAAAATATTAAGGATTTATCATATATTAAGAATAAAGATAAATTTAAATTACACAAATAATATTTTATAAGACAAACATTCAAATAATAAATGAAGAATTTCAACTATATTTGTTGGGGCGCGCCAGGCCCGGGCGGTAGTGTAAAGCCTAGGTGACGCTTGACAAGCCCAGTAGCAAGCTACTGTGTTGGCCCATCCCCCTCAAAATATAAATTTAATATCGTGTGAGCCAATGGCCCACATATCAGATATTAAACTGATAAGAACAGATACTACACTTGATCTTAGCCAAAAGGCCGAGAAAGGTATGCCTTAAAACGTATCTTGTTTAGCTTTTTATATTGAGTGGGCAGAACATCACGTTACTTAACTCAGCGATGTGGTACTGTTATTATACAGAAACAACGCACTCAAAGGAAAACTTGAAAAACAACAACACAATATCAATCACTCTTTTCTAACCAAAGAAAATCAACATCTTTTCTGGAACAATCTGAATTGAATTCAACTTGCATACCACAATCTCTCATTCTGCTGGCCTATTGAGTATGTAATGTAGTTTCACAAATTCTGAAATGATAGCGGGTTCAGTCATATGCTCCCCATCAGTTACCTCTCCAATCTTTGTGATTAAAATGCTACCGAGTTCACCAAGGGACTGAAGTTGTCTCGCTGTGAGAGGATTATTCCACATGAAAGGGTCCATCGATGGCGCGACATACAGTGGCTTTTTGCAGTCCCATAATCTTATGATAGTTGTTAGCAAATTGTCACAGAACCCTCCAAGCATCTGCAACCAACACCACCATATATATCTTATGATTCAAACATAACATAATAACAGAACACTACATGATTCACTTGAATTGTTACAGAGAAGAGGGAATTGTTTTAAGCAAGATATGATTTATTGAGCGTGTGCATTATTCATCTAACAAGAAGCATGTGAGTAATGCAAATATAGAACATGTAAATCACTCTAAATAAGATACAAACATACCAACTTAAAGCATTACACACCATATATACAAACTTTCTTAAGCAAAGGTAATGTTTCTAATTCTATCATTGGTAAACAAGTTTAAAAGTTTATTGATCACCTTTGCAATGGTATCTGCAGACATTGGAGCAATGACTATGATATCAGCCCATGTATAAAGCTCAATGTGGAGACTCGAACCGCGTGTCTCCCAAACCGTCCATTGCTGGTTGTCAAAATGCAATCTCACACTGTCATATGGAAATGTTGATGCATCAACAAAATAGCATGCTTCTTTTGTGAGCACAGCTTTTACATCTGACCAGGTTATGAAACATTGGCAAATCTGTCTGAATTTCGTTGCAGAATAGCATCCACAAGCTGCGAGCAGAACCCGAGGCTTCCTTCGAGCAGGACCAGGCCCTGCCGAATTCATCGTTGAACTTTCATTCGTTGTAAAGTTTTGCCCTACATCTTCTTCAGGTATTGATGCCATCACAGTATCTGTAAATATCAGGATTATTGATTCTTGTAACAATATCATAAGCACAGGCTAATAAATACGAAAAGGTATGATTAAATGTAAACATTCTAATGGAGCAGAATGAGAATTAGTACTTCCAATTCAAAGTTCAATTTCCACATTTGCATGTAACAAAAGAAGAAGAGAAAGAAACTTGACAAGAGAAATATATGAGGAATTGCAGTGTAATCCTGTTTCTAGTTTCAAATATTCATGCAAGAAAGAAGATAAAAAGACACAAACAAATGCACGTTAACAGAGAGAGAGAGGGGGGGTGGGGGAGATTTCATTCATTTGATTGAAACGATCCTAATGAATCATCATTGAGCAAGTTGAAGCAGAATGAAGATATAAAAGAATTAAAAAAAAAATAATTTGGTTACACAATACTACATGATAGTAGTTGCTTCAATTCAGAGCTGAAAGCGGTGATGAACCGTTCATGATGATGGCTTCACAAGAAGAACAGCAAGATCATTCAATCTTGAAACTGAACGCGCTAATTCTCTCTAACATTGCAAGAAATGCATGATTCTTGATTGAAAATACAAAAAAAAAATGATAATTCCCATTTTTTTAAAAAAAAGAATCAATTTTGAGGCCATATTATTGATGGGGGTGATGAGAGAATTCATGAGGGAAGGAAGCAGAAAAAAGAAACAAAGAAAAGAATGAATGTAGAAGGAAGAGTTGAATCACCTTGTGACTTGTGAGCTTGTTTTCTGTGGTGAATGAATGTAAGAACCAACTTCACTTTTTGAGTTTTGTTTACAACTACTTAACAAATGGCTATGGTTCTGAGTTTATATACTGACTTGGTTTTATTTAATGGTGGGGTTTTGAATATGAACCTTGAAAGAATACGCTTTTACTTTGGACAATTGAATTCACAGTGTGATGATATTAATTGAATCAAGATCCTCTATGTAATAATATTTATATTTTTTTTACCTTCTACTTAATCCTATATTATATATGCATTTCTTTCGTTAATAATTTTTATTTTTAAGGGTAGTATTCCTCTCAGTAAAGCAGAACCAACATAAAATAGCATTGTTTTATGAATCTCCATGTCCACCATGACATTTTTTAAAGATATTATTGACCTTTTCAGAAACTTATAGTTGCCAAATCCACTTCCAAGATAGACTAAGGTAGACAATATATATTTGTTATTTGATAAGTGATTTCATGAACAATATAGAAAGAATGTAATGCATCAAACAATTGAATTCAGCTTAGCTTGATTTATTGCTTGCATGCATATCATATTTTACAGTTTACAAATCAAAATTCATTAAATTAATCTAAGTAGATATATCTGAAACATGACTACTTGTTCTAAGTTCTAACCACATTTGGTAATCTATAATCCATCACATTCTTCAACTGCAACCTGTATTGTTTTTCACAAAATCCAAAATCTCATCAGGTTCAGGCATTTTCCCATCTGGCTTCTCAATGAACACTGTGATTATGATGATCCCAAGATTATGAAGTTTCTGAATGTGATCTGATTTTCCTTCCAAAAATGGTCCATGCATGGTGCTTCATTTTGCAGTTCCATGATCTGACAACACTTGTTAGCAAAGTGTCACAATCTGCAACAAGAGCAACATTATTCATCTAAATTACATACAGAATCTGAAATGTTTAGAAGCTTATTATTATTGTTTACCTTTCCAATGGTTTTTACAGATAATTCAGCAATGACCATGATATCAGCCCAAGAAAAGCAAGGCTTATTAAGAACTATCAACCCTTCAAATGCTACTTATTAAGAACTCATGACAGTTAGTTAATCAAACCAGCAAAAAAACTAATGTGATCCTAGAAAACATACCCCCCAAATGGTATTTTCCTTAATGTTAGAAATCTATTTTAGGCCTATTTCATGGTTTGGATAAATTTTATTGGCTAACTGACAACAAGAACAAGGAAGCCTTTCTAAGTAAGCAGGAAACTTTTTTGAACTGCCGATCTTCAAAACCCCTAGAAACTTGTAACCGCCCATTTGAGCTTACAGCACCAGCAGCCTGCAAATTGAAGTTATGAGAATAGAGAACCAATCGAAGAAACTCAACACCAGGCCTGCACCATAGTGTGATACATTTTCTTTTTTTATTACCAAGGGGGGAAAAGTACATTGTGCTGTTAACCAATCATAAAACGATGGAAAAATCACATGGACATTGGACTTCAAACCAGTAAAATCTTGATTAACGTCCAAAGTTAAACACAATTTAGCCACCTATAATGAGGGATTAACAAATTATCCACAACCCTATTCCCACAAATCACATCCTAAATCATACTAATAAATCAAAATGAATTGAATAATAATAATAATAAAAGAAAACCTTAATTTTCCAGGCTAATCTAAAGTTACGTTTAAAAAATATAGATCTATTTTATTATAATTAAAAATTGAGTAAATGATAAATATACTCGAACTTTTAAGATTGTTTGTCCCTCATCTTTTAAAAATAGTTAATCGTCCATGGCCTTTTAAAATGGACATAATTACTTAAATTCATGTGTTAGTCTACTCATCTAAAATGTGATGGAATTTGTTGAGGTGGACAAAAGGAACTTCACTTGTTCCTAATGTTGTTAGTCCCATATAGTAATGATAAGTAGCCATAATCCAAATTTATAATATTTAGTTTAACATATATAATTTCATATAAATCACATCCATAATTATATATTTATAACTTTTTAATTATCATTAATTACACTAAAAGGAAAGAAGAACTTTTTAATGACTCACTTGCTATGGTTTAGGTGTTGTTTGAACCCACCGAGACAACAGCACATACGTCATTCATAGTCAAGGAACACATAATTTCATCACATGATGAACAAACTTAATTGCCCTTATTTTCCTTCCAAGAATGGTCCATGCATGGTGCTACAAGCAATGGCTTCATTTTGCAGTTCTATGATCTCACCATACTTATTAGCAGTGTCACAGAACCCTCCCACCAATCAACAACAACAACAATATCATATATATATATATATATATATATATAT
>JASCZI010211459.1:266168-280398 GCA_036250425.1 Stylosanthes scabra | reverse complement strand
ACCATTCAAAGGTTGAACCAAGCAATCAAAAGCAAACGAATTCTAACAGCTACAAAATTAACTCAAAATCAACCTAAACAATAACTCAGAATCAACCGAAATAAGATGCAAACGATTCCGACGTAGATTTTTACAATCAAAACCAAATTAAACAAAACTAAGACAACTCAAAATCAACCTAAACAATAACTCAGAATCAACCGAAATAAGAAGCAAACGATTCCGACGTAGATTTTTACAATCAAAACCAAACGAAACTAAGACAAGTCAAAATCAACCGAAACAGTAACTCAGAATCAACCAAAATAAGAAGGAAACGATTCTGACCTAAATTTTTACAATCAAAACCAAATGAAACTAAGAGAACTCAAAATCAACTGAAACAGTAACTCAGAATCAACCGAAATAAGAAGCAAACGATTCTGACCTAGATTTTTACAATCAAAACCAAACGAAACTAAGACAACTCAAAATCAACTGAAACAGTAACTCAGAATCAACCGAAATAAGAAGGAAACGATTCTAACCTAGATTTATACAATCAAAACAAAACGAAACCCAATAGGCACGATGATAACTCAAAATCAACCGATATAGTAACTCAGAATCAACCGAAATAAGAAGCAAACGATTCTAACCTAGATTTATACAATCAGAACTAAACGAAACGAAATAGGCACGATGATAAGTCAAAATCAACCGAAACAGTAACTAAATATCAAACAAAATAGGAAGCAAACAGTTCTAACCTAGATTTATGAAATCAAAACTAGATAACTCAAAATCAATCGAAACCCTAAGTCAGAATCAACCTAAACAACAAGGAAACCATTCAAAAACTAGATTTATGCAACCATAAATTGAACCTAAATGTATGTGTTTATTGATTCGTACCTTTCGATTCGTAGTGTTGTAGCTTTTGTCGATGATGAAAAAACAGCGTTGAAGGTTTTACTAACTTCTGTGAGCTTCTGTTGCTACTTCAATGACTTCGATTTTCAATTTGATGACTTTAAATCTTCGTTTCTATTTCTTAACCTCCGATTTTGATGGATTTCAATTCAATTTGAGCGTTTTCGAATTTGAATTTGGAGTGTTTTCGTTTCTTCAGTGCGTGAACATGTTTCATACGTAATGAAAATCAAAGCAGTTACTTAAGCGCGCGTGAAGTGGTGAGAGTGGGTGTGAAATTGTTAACTTGCTTGGTTTTCCACTTGGTTAGTAAAAATCACTTGTTTAAATAGCATGATTGTTTTATTAAATATATGCTGATAGAATGTTAAAATTTATGTCACATTTTAATAAATTCATAAAAAAAAATAAAAATGTAAAATTATACCAATCAATTTTCATTAAAAACTCCTTATTTTTTATGGTAATAGTTGAATGGTGGACACGTAATAACGATAACAATAGTTATTCTTTTATGTATTCTAAAAATCCTAATATTGATTCTAATATTCTTAATATCATATATTTATGTCAAATTTTATATTTCACGATTTTTATCCTCGAATCAAAATTAAAATATTTTTCTTTTAAAAATATTATTTTAATTATAATCTAATAGATTCATACAACATAAAAGGATATAAAAGGATATGCATTAAAGTTAAAATTAAACTTTATGACCACATTTTTTTTCTCATAGTTTAAGTATAACTTCAATTAATTAATCTCCCATTAGCCAACTCAAAAAAAAAAAAATTACCTTATTAAAACACTATCAAATAAAATTAGAGTACTCAAAAAAAGTTACCTTATTAGAATATCATCCATACATCTATACAATAGCAATAAATATGAAATTAGAGTACTTATATATTGAAGGAGTACAAAACACTTTAATTACTAATAGGAAGCAGTAATATTGACACCTTAGGGTAGAAATATAGGTATTGATCCTCTCTAGCTTTTGTGATTAAAACATGCTTAGTACCAATAGTATTTTTTTCATATGCTTCTTATTCAGCGGCTGGATCTTTATGTTCCATTCTTAATTCCTTTTCTCACGTTCTTTCTATTACTTTTTATCAATTATCTTTGATGGTAATCTGCGTACATAAATTAAACACGTTAATAAATTAAACAAAAATAACTATTATTTGTCGAGGAAGTTATTTGTTAATCATCGTGTTTGCTATATTTTTTCCAGTACTCTGCAAAAGAGAGTGTCTAATGAAAATTAATAAATAAGTAAATATGTATATATAGATAATTTGTAAAAGAAACTCTTCATTAAGATATACTGACAAAACAACTACAAATCAATATATATATATAAAAAAAAAACAGAATTAGTTTATATAAATGGAGAACAAATTATAATTTAAAAGGTAGCCCATATAACATATTAATTTGAAAGTTTGATCATAGATGAATCACATAATGCAAAAATTAATAAATTTTTCGTAAGAGACCCATTGAATTTTAGTTAATCTGCAACATAACCTAGAAAATAAAAATAAAAATGAGAAAGGTAGAATGATGAAATGAGAAAAGTAGAACGAATGAATAAAATAAATGAATGAAGGGAAAAAAATGAGCAGAAAAAATGGTAAAAGTAATTTAAAAGAGTAGTGAAGAAGTTAAGTACAGTAGAAGTTATTTGAAAGAGTAGTGGAGAAGTTAAGTACGGTTTTTATAAAAAAAAATTAAATCAATATTACTATTCTATCCATTAGTTATAATTAGTTTATGGGTAATTATAGTCCAAAAAATTTGGACACCAAACTCTTCCAACCCCTTTATATAATAGTATAGATAGTATAGAAGTATAGATATATAATAGTATGGATAGTATAGATAATAAATGAGTTTAATTTTGATGTTAAGACGCGTCAAAGTTTTATTATCCAATCAAATTCATCTATTTATATAATTTTAAAAGTAGTGTATTTAAAAATTAATTATTTTTTATGATGTGATAATATCTAATTAAATATATGTATACAATTCTTTTATAGCATGGAAATTAAATTCTAATAAAATATTGACCCTTACTTTTACTAGACCAATTATTGATTAGAGAAAGTTTTGATGGCTAATATTAAGAAGATAATAGAAAACCAATATTATGTAGGATTATTTTTCTACTTACATTTATTGGCTCTCTTGGTTAGGTAGCATTATTCGATTGATTAATATGTTAATAGTTAATACTAATCTAATTCAATGACCCCATTAATTAATTATTATTTTTTTACAAGTTGCTAGCCAATCGCTAAACCTATACTTTTGAGTGTTGAATGAAGCGCAGTGATGACTTAGAAAATGGCAGAAGCAGCACAAAGCAGCAAGAAAGGAGCAAGATGGTCTCTCAATGGATTCACAGCTCTTGTCACTGGTGGCACCCGTGGCATTGGGTATCATTTCATTCTTAGTTCTTTATTATTGTTGTTGTTGTTGTACCCTAAACATTATGATATGATGGCTCATATTCACATTGATTTTGATTCAATCTTTGAAACTGTGATAAGGCATGCCATAGTGAATGATTTAGTTGGATTTGGAGCTGCTGTGCACACATGTTCAAGAACCGAATCAGAGTTGAACAAGTGCTTACAAGAATGGACAAGTCAGGGATTTGTGGTTACTGGCTCTGTTTGTGATGTTTCATTGACACCCCAGAGAGAGAAGCTAATTCAGGAAGTGACCAACACCTTCAATGGCAAGCTTAACATCTTTGTAAGTATCTTCTAAGGTGTTATAGGAAAACTTCCATCTGATTGAATGTATGCTATGGATCTATATATGTTGGGAGATACTATATTTAAACTTCCATCTGATTTTGATGCATTTTTTAATAGATTCTATTATGTGAAAATTTTACCTGAAATGGTCATGTGCTGATCTTTTTTTTTTCTTCTGATCTATAATATTTAATTTTTTCTGTTGGTCAGGTATTCATGTAACATTTTCACTTCAGATATCTTCTGAAAAATCCATTACAAGAAGTTTTAGTTTAACATAGGATTGGAAGAGAATAAAACTGAGCTGTACTTTGAATTCAATTAGATTTGCCTCTATTTTCATAGCTTGGAGAAGTCATTCATTGAAGTTAATCAATTACCAAACATCATTTCTGATATGCATGACTTTGTGCTTAGGTAAATAATGTTGGTAGAAATTTTAGGAAACCAACAACTGAGTACAGTGCTGAAGAATTTTCAGAACTCATGACAATTAATTTTGAATCTGGATTTCATCTGTCCCAACTTGCATACCCTCTTCTAAAAGCATCCGGAACGGGAAGCATTGTGTTCATATCATCAGTCGCGGGTGTTACAGGCTTAGGCACCGGATCCGTTTATGCGGCAAGTAAAGGTTAGTTGTTATATACACTTACACAGTCATTTGATCTCTTTTCAGGTACATGATATGATTACTAAAACATTATACAATTCAATACATCAAATACAAATTACATTCTATGTCAAGTCATTGAATTATATGTACCAAATTTTCGAAGTAACAGAGATTTTGGAAGAAATAGTATAAATACAGAAACAATGATATTTTGTTTACTGAATTTCCAGCTGCAATCAATCAACTTACAAAGAATCTGGCTTGTGAATGGTCCAAAGATAACATAAGAAGCAATTGTGTTGTACCATGGGCAACCAGAACTCCCCTTGTTGAATATGTATTGTTCTTTGATTCCCTATCTTCATTTCTTTTAACTGTTTTTCTTTAACATGTTTATGTTTATAAAGAAGCACTAAACTGAATTGTAGCATTCCATAATTACATAAAATAAATGTGTTATTTACAACTCCTTTTATAATCTTTGTTGTAGTTATTCAAGAACCAACAGTTTGTAGACGATATTCTATCTCGAACTCCACTTAGGCGCATCGCAGAACCGGAAGAAGTGTCATCACTGGTGGCTTTCCTGTGCTTGCCTGCTGCATCATACATCACTGGACAAGTTATTTGTGTTGATGGTGGATTAACAGTGCATGGATTCCAACCCAGCATGAGAATTACCTGAAGTTCCATTAGTTGCCCCTTGTTTGATTCTGTTTCAATCTCTCTTGGTCTTGGTGGTTATATGTGTGGCTGTTGAAGACTTTCATCTCATTCTTCAATTTTATTCTCTTACAAATTTGATTGTTCCTTTTATTCAACACAATTGCAACTTGTATCATTCTTTATAAACAATGAAGCCTCTACTGAGAGAGGCATCTACAAATATGGACTGGCAAATTCAATTTATCATTTGATGATAATTTGACCTTTGCATGAGGAATTCACATTCACTAGTGGGATTGAAACCTTAAAAAGCATAGTTAAATTAGCATGAGTTATGAACAGTGAAATTATAAGAAAACAATTTGTCTGGAATCAGATTGTCTGAAAGTGGTTGATGCTTGTAGTACTGGAAATTCAATTCAAGATATTTGGAAGTTGCTCATGAAATTGCAAATGATGCTGCAATTTGATCATGAATCAAATTTTGAGAAGCTGAATTTTATTATGAATACCAACACATTAAGGAGTGAAGAATAATATGAACAGTAAAAGTATTCAAAAATAAACCAGAACACTTCCTTTTTTTTCTTTCTAATTTTTTAATTTTTGGTGAGCAACTAATGAAAGATTAGATAAGAATTATTTAACAATTAGCCAAAAATTGGGATTCAACATTCAAGCAATACATTTAAAACAAAAACATCATAATTGAAAGTAAACAAAACCATAATTAGGAGATAGCCCTGAAGCATGCTCAAAAACATTATGTGACTTAGGACAAACTGAAATGGCAGATGCAGAAAGCAGTAGCAATAATAACAGAATCTCAAGATGGTCCCTCAATGGAATGAGTGCTCTCGTTACCGGTGGAACTCGCGGCATTGGGTCACTTTCTCCTTTTATTTTGATCCTTACCCATTTCAATTTTACCTACAAAGCTTCAAACTTTGGCTATCAAAATTGAAAATTTGATCCTTTTTTCATTTCCCCCTTAATTTCTCTTATTAGGCATGCCATCGTGGAGGAATTGTGTGGATTTGGGGCCAAAGTTCACACTTGTTCCAGAAATGAAGCAGAGTTGAACAAGTGCTTGGATGAATGGCGTGGTAAGGGGTTTTTGGTTTCTGGGTCAGTGTGTGATGTTTCATCTCAACCCCACAGACAGAATCTCATTCAGGAAGTAACCTCCACCTTCAATGGCAAACTCAACATTTATGTAAGTTAAGCCCCCACTTCTAAATTAGAAATAGAAAATGTTGAAATTCAATGCTATAAGTTCTAGACTAGATGTTAAGTGTTACTCATAAATTGTGGTAGATTTGTAATGTTGACTGTTTCTGTGCTATCGTATTTAGTACTCATGCCTTTTGTGAATTTTTCTATGCTGTTGTTTACATTTTCCGTGTTGTAAATGGGATGTATGGAGGTGGACAATAGTACATGTAGCATTACCGGTTGGGAAATAATCTTAATTCCTAACATGAACTCAGGTGAACAATGTTGGAGCAAACTTTAGGAAACCAACAATTGAGTACACTGCTGAAGACTATTCACAAATGATGGCAATTAATTTAGACTCTGCGTTCCATCTGTGCCAACTTGTGCATCCTCTTCTAAAAGCTTCTGAGATGGGAAGCATTGTGTTCATTTCATCAATTGCTGGTGTGGTGAGCTTAGGTACCGGAACAATCTATGCCGCGGGTAAAGGTAAGCTGTAAGCATTCATACTCCTTAGCTTTTTTTCCTTGCTTGTTCCAAATTGGTGAGCTTAGATACCGGAACAATCCAATGTTTTGTGTCCGATGCTGTTTCAGCTGCAATTAATCAGCTTACCAAGAATCTGGCTTGTGAATGGGCAAAAGACAGCATAAGGAGCAATTGTGTTGTTCCTGCAACCACCAATACACCACTTGTAGAACATGTAATATTCTTGCTTCCTGTTTTTAGTTGAGTTGGTTAACTTTCCTTTTGTCCTAAGGATTCAAAGATAGAATTTATAGTGGTACATTGACTTTCCTGTTGACTCGGTAGGGACTTAGAAAGAAAACTAGTTTGTAAGCTTCTATTCCATAGATATCTGCTAAACTGTTCTTGACATCTGAAATTTCAATAGCGTGGTCCAAATTTAGTTCATCATTAAGGCCTTGTTGCATTAAAGTTAACTGATTGTGATGATCCACTTGTAAAATCAGTTCATTGGAATGCAGTAATACTTTTGGTCAATCCAACATTATCTAACATTTTCCCCTGTTATGAATAACTCTGAGATATACAATCACAGCTTGTGTTAGAAATTTCATTGCATCTGAACTTTGCAGCTTCTGCAAATGTATTTGACTTTATCCACCATCAAGAATTCCTTTTGAGTAATAAAAGAAAGGACAATGGCATGTGAAATAGAAGAAATTACTAATAGGAACATGGTGAAATGAAGCAATGGTCTTCAAATCCTTAATTCCTCAACTTAGAGATCTTGCATAACTTAATCTATCTAGAAAACCAGTATTTCTTATGAACTTTGAGTTATATATAGTGTTATTACTTTTGTGTTAACAACAATTTCTTGCTCATTGTTTTGTGCTGAGATAGTTGCTGCGCAACAAGAAGTATGTAGATGAAATGCTGTCTCGAACTCCTCTTGGTCGAATTGCGGAACCTGAAGAGGTTTCATCCTTGGTGGCTTTCCTTTGTCTGCCCGCGGCCTCTTACATCACCGGACAGGTCATTTCCGTTGATGGAGGCTTAACTGTGAATGGATTTCAACCCAGCATGAGAATAACATGACATTCATGTTTACTTCCCAGTTAATTGCTGTTAATCATCTTCAGAATAATTAAAGGTTCCTCATTCTTTCGATTGACATTTCATTTGTCTCATCCTTGTGTCTTGTAACAAATTATTTCTGCTGATCATGAATAGACCCTGCATGGATTTCAACTAGCATGAAGCACATTTAAGGTCTCATGCTATCAAGTACTCTTTTCCATAATAAAGAATGATATTTTTTATCCAACAGGAATCTAAGCATCATCGCTCAAATTTGGGGTTGTGATCAAATTTTCATCCAAAATTTAAACGGCATCAAATTTTCGTTAAAAAAATATTGTATGGATGTCCGATAAAAAAATCAATTTTGGACTTAATTAAGTTAGTTGTTGTTCATACTGGCCCAATTAACTTACGACCTTGGGCCCAGCCCACTTCTAGAACCTGACATCCATCCAACTTGTTGGGAGAATCATTCAGTAGCAGCTCGGCATAGACCGACCTCCCCACGTCGCAGAGTAGATGATTCGACTTGGGGCAATGCAAGAGGAAGTTACAACTTGTGGAGAGCAGTTAGAACAGCCAAGGGCAGTTCCCCTACGTGGGCATGGAAACCTCCCCTCTATCGACTGCAGTGTACAACCGTCAGGAGGACATACTAAATAAATATGACAGTAAGGTCATATTAATAGGTAGACATAACTTACCCAATTCCACTTTCTACTATACATCTAGAATTCTTCACTGATTTAGGTATCGGAGTGCCTTGCAGGTACACCCCCCACCTATTTTTTGAGAAGAGGATCAGCTCATCAGCAGACGATCCTGCATTGAATTCACTAAGAGGTGGACTTCTGGGTTTCTTACATAATAGTTGTCAATTTAGCTTTTTAATTCTGAACAAAATTAACATATCATTCAATTCATCTCGTTTTGTTTAATAGAAATTTACAAAATAATAAACAAGAGTCACGTCAGTAAAAATCGACATCAATTTGATGTCTTTGTCATTTGAATTTTAAGATCAATTTGATAATGACTCCAAATTTCAAGCATCAATCTTATATTTAACTCAAGCACAACATGTTTGTTAATTGTTATGAAATCAAACACGAAAGATATTCTTATTTTTTACTTTTAACATGATAAATTGTTATATTTTCTAGTTTCTATAATTCACCATGTGCATCAAATCAAACATTGCTTAAATCAAACCTGTGTAAATGGGACCACATGATTATATTCGTGGAAATTTCGATCAAGAACAGGAATCATTGTCTTGGTTTCCTTTTTTATTTTCGCACTAATGTTTACACGTACAAAAATTTCAGTTAAACGTGGCAGAAGCTGAATTATAGATTGACTAATAACCTTTGCATAATCCAGTGTAGCACGTAATGTGTATTATGAAAAATCTTCCAAGTTTCAATTTCTAGTGACCATGTATGTAACATATGTTTGAAATTGCTTTCCAACATTGAATTTTCATTTTTCAAAGTAACTGATTGTGATGGTGGTTTGTTCAGTTTAGTTTGACAGCGCAGCAAGCAGAAATTTTGGTCAAAGCAAATTGTGTTTGAATCCTATCATAGCAAGATATCCTACTTTGGAAACATTGTATCGAAAATTATTTTTAATTTTACATTGATTAACAATTTAGGCAGAAATATACATTTTGGAGTGTATTTAAATCTTTTCTTTTATACTAACTAATAAAAATATAATAATTAACTAAGTGCTGGAAAAATAGATTGTGCTAATCATGTAACTCCTTTTTTAAAAATTTATATGCATGCTGTTTTACCGATTTTATGATTTTTCAGGAAGAATGACAGATAATGATTTAAGATTGTGAGTACCAGCCAATGAAGTGCATCAAAATCATTAAGTCTGAAGATAAGGAAAAGTAGCAAGAACAAAAACTGTATTTTATTATCACTTCACAGAATTCCAAAGTGACACTGTTTCAAAATGTACAAACCATACGACGATTAATAAACTTGAACAAACAACAAACAAGATAACATAGAAAACGATAAAAGAAAAACGTGAAGAAAGTCAGAACAAATGAAAAATATGGTAGGAAATCATACTTAGAAAACCAGACGAAGAACACGAGTCAGAAAGTCGCACGATGGATGTGAAAGGTGTTTAGTAAGGTCTTCAGAGCATAAATTTACAACCCTTGTTTAGTATAATCTTCTAGTATTTATAAGAACCTCTATCCAATCATTTTCTGCCACGTGTAATACTTAAGAGAAAAACCGTTCCCGCTTCCGCAGCTTCTCAATAACTTCTCTTCAACCGCTCCCTGGATTCTCGCTGAAATCTTTAACCGCTTGAAGCTTCAAAATTCAAACTCATCATCTTCGAACAAGACTCATTCGATTTCCTTTCTTTCAAATTCAAACTTTTGGACTTAGCCAAAATTTAATAATTTCCATTCCTGTGAACTTCATATGTAACGATTGGAAATCGAAATAGCTATTCAAAATCGATCACACCTAAAATCATTCTTTTCAAATTCGAATCTTCAATCTCGAATCAAGAAATTTATTTCTCGATAACACATGCAAAGATAATATTAAAACGTTCATGAAGTCATGTATTTTTCTAATTCGAACCTGATCCATGATATATTGATATACACTACTGGATCTATTATTTAAACCATAACTCAGTTTTAAATCCAATAAAAATCTAATTACTTTCATGCCAGATGAATATCGAATGAAAATGGAATCTTTATTAATCAAACTTCCATCAATCTCGTACTAATGACACAAATATTTAAGTAACATGCAAACAACATGTAATGTTTAAAGAAAAATATAGGTAACCAATGTTTTTTTGACCAATAAATTAGTCAAAAAAAATTATATGTAGCCATGGTTCATAGAACGTCCATAATAAAAATTATAGAACATCTGAAATCTAAAATAACTAGCTTTATATTTTTTAGAAACAGAACATTCGAAACTTAAAGAAATAGAACATTTAATTTAAGTTGTTGGCTAATGTTGACTGAATTTTTATTGGTTACCTAACATTGTTCAATATTTAAACATAGACTTATACCTAATTTAAAATCTTATATTTCATAAGAGAAAGGATAGAGAACCCCTCCCAACGAAACCAATGGGAGCCACTGTCAACCTCAGTCCACCCACCGTCCTTTCTTTTTCGTATTCACCAACATGCACTATCTTCTTTTTCTCCATCATGCACCATGGCAAAGCACAGTAAGAAACGAGATTTGAAGACAGAGAAGAAAGATGCACACAGCAACAAGGCGTCCTTCTGCATCTTTTCCATCGAGGATCCTCCCTTGGCAAGCCTTTGACATATACATCACCGTCGTGTCGCCATTGCTTCTTCGTCTTCTTCGTCGTGATCTCCTCTTTCTCTTCTTTCTTCCTTCCACCGTAGCCTCACCTTATGTTGCCGCCACCTCTTTTTCTTCTTCTTCTTCGCATGATTCCGACCGCCATGGCTCCATCGTCATCGTCTTCTTCTTCTTATCTCTTTTGCCTTTATTGTGGTAGTGGCAGTGAGGTGGTTATTGTTGTTGCTTTGGTGATGGTGGTGATGTCGTTGGTGTTTTGGTGATGGTGGTGATAACGAGGAGATTACGGATGATAAATTATGTTTGGTTTAGATGATAATTTTGTTTAGTTTCGGATAATAATTTTGTACAGTTTCGGAGGATAAGTTGTTTTTTGTTTCGAATGATAATTTTGTTTAGTTTAAAATGATAATTTTGTACAATTTTATATGATAATTATGCTTAGTTTCGGATGATAACTTGTTGGGAATAAATAGTATAACAAAAATCCAATCTATCATGTGTAAGATAATTTATTATAATTATATGTATTAAAGAGTTAATGCAATAAGGTCCTTGATTAAAATTAGAGATTTATCATTATGATTAAGATCATAATATTGAGAGATAAATTTTTTATAATTTAATCTAAAATATTCTTGATCATAGGATTATTAAAACGAACATTAATAATCCGAATAGATCAATATATATATAATGATTTTCATTGGATGAAGATTAATAGATCTCAATTATTAAATTATATATATAGATGATGCATATAGAGATATGACCATTGAACTAACTCACTCTGAGAATTTCTAATGGTTATGATTACCGTATATTTGTCAATAGGATATTTTCACGATAAACAATGTATTAGAATTTCCTTTGACCTGCGACTATCATAGTAATTAACGATGTATTTGTTATACTTTGATTCCGGACACCTAATACCCTAGGGTGCTAGTTGAATGGATATTGTGTATGATTTAAATGCTTGTAGAATTAATGAATAGTCAATAAGAAATCCATCAACACTCGGTAAAGAGTTTGAGCTCATAGTTATAATGACTGAATTAAATAAAACCTTGGCCAAGGAGATTGAATGAATAAAGAAATGAGTTCTTGAGTCATTCATCAGTTTATTATAAATATTAGTAACAAGTTAGAGTTTGACAGTTAAACCATACTCTAAAGGTTAACTAATAGCTGGAAAGATGGAAGGAATTATACTTTGTTATTCACTGGTTCTGATTAGTAAAATATTTCATGCTATCGGGTCGTCGAGGAGTGTTGCTAGATGCCAACCTCGATTAGTAAATTCAGTATGACTAGTTTACTACCTGCTTAGTGTTGAACCTATGGGGTCACACACTAACGAGTTTTCTAATCTTTGCTAACACCCTGTTTGGAAACCCCTTGGAATTCAATTCACATGCGAATTGAATTTAATTCCAGTGTTTGAAACAAATATTAAGTAAAGGAGTGCCTATGGAATTAAATTCAATTCCATTATTTCCCCCCAAAATCAATTCCAATGTAAAATAGGTTTGATTTGGAATTCCATTCCATTGGAATTCTACTAAAAACATAAAATATCTAAAATACCATTATACCTAATTACTTCATTCACCCACTTCCTATCAGCCGTAACAACAACACACTCTTCTTTCTTCACGTTGTTTCTCCTCTGCCACAAGTTGGTACTCACACTTCTCATCTTCTTCTTCACGTTGCTTCTTTTCTTCTCCTCTTCAGCATCAACGGTAAGTTTCTCTCCTCTCACTTCTATATTTGTACCTACTAGGTGTCAGCTTCTCTTTATATTTTTTGTGATTTAATATATATTTTTAAAAAAAAGTCATATGTTAAACTAAAATTGTTTTAGGATAAGGTTACTATAATTTTTTAGTGTTAATTTTGTGAGCATGCACCTGAAAATATAGATTGAAGTTTAATATATTCAATTTTTTTTATTCAGTGAAGATTAAACTTAGTTAAAGAGCCAATTTTTTTTAGGTAACATGGATGAATTTGATGACATAGAAATTTTAGCTATAGTTGTGTATGCGGGTTATTTAGCTTGTATGGAATATATAAGGCATCATATGAATTTGATTGAAAGACCAATCGGTCAACCACAACGATATAATAGGGATGAAGTGCGAGGGGAGTTGATAGCTCAATTAAGAGCACATTATAACTCACGTTCCATAATACGTATGAGTTATGATGCTTTTGAGAGATTAGTTTATATATTTCGTGGAAGAGGGCTTCTTAGGGATACCCAATATAGTTGTGTTAAAGAGCAAATTGCAAAGTTTTTACATATTTTAAGTGGTCAAGCAAGTGTTCGAACGGGAAACTTTTTCTTTCGTCGATCTACTGAAATTGTCAGTCGTCATTTTCACCAAGTTCTTAGAGCTATAATAACATTTGAAGATCAGTTTTTAGTTCAACCAGATGGTTCAGTTGTTCTTACTGAAATATTTAATCAACAAAGGTTCTATCCATATTTTAAGGTAATTTTTCAAAAATAAAATATATTCATTATGTTTTTTGTATAACTTAGTTGTATTTTCAAATGGTCATATTACTAATTTTTGTTAAAAATTTTAGAATTGTGTTGATGCCAAAAATGGAACACATATTCGGGTTAAAGTTTCAAAAGATGATGTATCAAGGTATTGGGGAAGAAAAAGTTATTCAACAATAAATGTATTGGCAGCTTGTACATTTGATTTAAAATTTTCCTATGTAATGCCTGAGTGGGAGGGCTCAGCTTCAAATTCAAGAATTTTAGATAATGTACTAAGTAAAGAAGATAATCTAATTGTTCCTCAAGGTATTAATTTTTTAATACAATTTTTTAAGATTTTCAATGAGCATTTTTCTAGTAATTTTTAAATTAATTATTTTAATCCTAAGTTGAGACAGATTAGAGGAAAACCTCTTCATCACTTGGACATCCTTAGAGACATATATGAAAAAGATATAGCAACTAGAGATAGGAGTGGGACTGCTAAAGAAAGATTACAAAGATGGTCAAAGGAGGAGGACATCAATATTACCGATATTGATGAGATGCAAGTGAACAACGAGATTCATTTGGAGAGTTTTAATACTTTTGAATATGAAAGTGAAAGTATTCCACCAACTCCT
>JASCZI010211459.1:243546-265784 GCA_036250425.1 Stylosanthes scabra | reverse complement strand
GATATTTTGTGTTTCTTTTATTTTGACAAACAAATACTTTGTTTATGTTGCATGAATTTGCTTTTGTTAAACTTTGAATTAAAATATTTGCGAGTTGCTAGTAGATAAATTTTTTTAGTGTTATTTATTATTGACAAAGTCACAAGTTTATAATGTGAGTGGTAAAATTTAGTCTATCATGAAAATATGTGTGATATATTAGTTAGTATCTTTAGGTGAATTGTTTGGGATCATATAAGTGTTGCTTGAATTATAGTATTTATATTTGTATGTATTGGTGGTTGAGTTTTTTTTTTTAGCTTAAAAATTAGCATTTTTAATTATGTCATATAGTATAATAAAATAGGCATATTTATCATTTAAATATAATGTAATATGAATAAAGGGTAAATTTGTCTAAACATAACATTTCAATTCCATTGATAAGTATTCTAAACACTGAAATTCAATTCAATTATGTACTTTTATTAATTCATTTCAAACACTAGAATTCAATTCAATTCTTAATGGAATTCAATTCAATTCCATAACATTAAAAGTTTCCAAACACACTGTAAAGAATTGTTTAAATTATTATTTGATTTGATCAAATAGATAATTATCTTAATTCAAATGAAATATTATTATATCGTTTGCTAGCACTAATAATATAATAATATTATGATAATTGAGAGTATTTGAGTGATGGTTAAGAATAATCTGTTATTCCACAATAAGTTTCAAAATTTGAAAGATTGGATAAGATCCTATCTGAATCTATTTAAAATTTAAAGATTGGATAAGATCCTATCTGAATTTGTTTCAAATTGATAAGACTTCAATTTCAAACTAGATAAGATTAAATCTGAAATAAGATAAGATAAGATCATATCAGATTTCAAAGATTTAAATCAGACACTACCTCACACTATAAATAGGTGTGCACATTAGTAGATTCATTTTTTTCAATGGATTATCATTCCTTTACTTCTACACATACAAACATATAAGTCTGGTTCTTAGTGAAGAATTCTGTTTGCAAAGAGTTGCAAAAAGCTTATCAATTATATTCATTAATCAAAGAGTTGATAGCAATGCTCAATCTCGGTGTGGATACGCATAGCATTTCGTATGCTCGAAGGATAAAGCTTTCATTTACTAGTCAGGTATTTAGATATGATCTATATATTGTTTGAATAAAATCTTAAACACAAAATAGATCACTTAAGGATTACTTAATTACTTCCGCTATGTGTTATCATAGTAATCCTTCATAACTATTTTTAGTTAGAAAAATATAACTTATAATTAGATTTATTAACTCCTTAATGACTCTCTAATATTAGTTTCGTAGCATTACTCATTTTGTGATATAAAATACAAACTTAGTAACAAATAAAACACTTAAATTCCATAAAAGTTTCTATAAAAATTGTGAACTTGTTTTTTTTATGAATTTATTAATCAAACAACTATAAAACATATAGAATTACTCGTTTTAACATAAAAGATAATTAATTAACTAATTGACAAAAAATAAATATATTATAAATTATAAATTTAACATTATTATATTTGGTATAAACTTGGGTAATTATAAATTTTAATTATATTTATTTACTAATATCATTATCGAGCCACCTGGTAACTGAAATTTAACCGATCAAATTTTAAAAGACTATTGGGACACCTTAAAATTAGATTACTCTCTCCAAATTTCATTTGATATAGGTTGAGTGTCTATGCCAAATCACTCCCTAAAGACCTCTAGATAATACAAAGGATAAAATATATCGAAACACATCCCTATAAATTAAAAGAGGTCTCTATAATAAAGTGAGTGAAGTAGCTAGTGGGTGCAATAGATGCTTTGTTTTGAAGGCAATAACATCAACTTGTGAAACTTATCGTATGAATATTTTCTTGTGACTACTTATAGAGTTATAGCATGAATATGTATGTTCTTTTTGTATAAACATATTGCTATATTGTTAGATATGTACCTTATCGAAAAAATTGTTAAATATATACATTTCTCTAGGCCGCTAGATTATTGTGATAAATAAATTCAGGCCCCAAACAAGTTCAATATACTTTTAGCAAGTAATCTAGTTAGAATTGAACTTTTAACTAATATTTTTAAATATTACAAATTAATTATCGGTCAAAGTTAATAAATTGTATTAACTACTCATTTTTTAATATAATATAATATAAAAAATCTATAATAAAAAAATAGAGTTAGATTCTTATTATTTTTTTTTAAAAAAAATTTAACATATATTAAAGTTTGTCTCTGACAATTCGTTAGACTAAAAACTAATCAAACACATACCTAAAATTCTTGTTATGTTTTTCACCATTATTAAATAAAAAAAAATTATTTTTTTTTATCAATTATGTCATTTATCCTTTTCTTAAAAATTTTTTTTATATTACATATTTACTAATCTTTTGGTTAATTTTTTTATATTATATTTTGGTTAATTTTTTTATATTATATATTTTTATAATTGTGGTTCTTATATAATATATTTATTATTATCCTTTTTAATATGATTTACTAATCTTATTGGGCGAAGCAAATTAAAAAAAATTTAAACATAAATAATAATAACAGTAAAAAATTATAACGTATTAAAAAAAGTACTCAAAGTACTTAAAAAATATATTACAAAAATTATAAAAAAAATAAACAATAACATTATAATTTAATCTCATATCATTTATAATAATTATCTTTCAAAAAATAATTTTAATTAATATTATTTAAACAATATTGTTTTATCAAAATCAATTTCAATACATATTACCAAACACAAATGTTGGAAACAAACAATATTCATGCATGGTTTGGGTTAGGGTTTTGTTTGTAGGGGTCAAAGAGTGGTCCTGTATGCTGGGATTCAATAGGTCTAGGACGGGGTTTGCACTTTGCATGCATATCTAATAAAATGTTGGGAAGCACATCCACATCACATGGAGTTGTTTTGTGGACTAATTACAAGGAATGGAGATGTTGTCTTTATCAATATAATTCTTCAACTAATAAGCAAAAAAGTAGATTGCTGGTTTTTGTTGTTGATTATCTTCATTTCTATCGGCGCCAACAGTATTAGCATTTAGTAGTACATAAATACGTAGTAGTAGAGTACGCTGATTGCGATGCAAGTGAGAGCATGCAGTGAGTCACGCGTGTTCCAGAGAGTGGATAGTGGTGACAGCAGCAGGGAAGAAGAAAGCTAATAAGGAGACAGTAGGTTGCGGCTCTTGTGCTGAATCCCGGAGTGTCTGTGGAATGAGACACCAACACACACAAAAGCATGCATCTTGGGCATGCCTTGCAAGTGTCACTCCTTCACCCATTTTCGATTCCTTATTGTCATGCCACGTGTCCTTCATGCTATATACTATACTACCTTTCACCCTTCCATGCATCCTCCAACTCTCTATAGGCCGGTAGGCTCTCAACAATTCTAAAAAAAACAGTTTTATTTTTTTTCAAATTTAACAATAAGGTTTCAAAGATCCTTTTGAGTTAGATATTGATTTTTTTTAGTATGAGGTTCACCAAGTTTATTATATACAAACATAAAGAGTGCTATAGATTCAGCATTATTTTTAATAGAAAAATAAAGAGTCAATTAAATGTTGATTTAAATGGAATTTAAAGCAAATAAAGGAAATAATATTATATATAGATAAATCTAATTTTTATAATGCATTACCCATTTGATTCAATCAAATGATTGTGATTTAAATTAAATAGGTTTATTTTATATATAATAACTGATGTTTTAAGAGCAAAAGTTTTACACCAACCCTTTTTTCATATAATTACGTTTATATATAGTACAGAATTAACAATTCTATTTGTACATTAAAATTAGCCATTAAAATTAACCACCAGTGTATAATACGTATTGAAATACTAAATATACACTAAAAATGAGTTAATTACATATGTATTTTGTATTTCAATGCGTATTATACTGGTAACTAATTTTAGCAGCTGATTTTGATGTACATCTAATATAACTCGTATAGAATAAATATCCGCCTATATGAAAGAAAAGGAAGAAATGAATATAAGAGTGCGTTTAAAAAAAAAATATGAACCGGAAAATAGAAATTGGAGACTGAATTAAGTTGGTGGTTATATTCAATTTAAAATTTATTAAAATACAATAAAAATTAAATTAAATTAATGAAGTTAAAACAAATATTAATATTCTAAATTTTAATATTAAATGAGTGTATTTTAATAAAAAATTATTAAAATTTTAATATAAATACTTAGAATTTCAACCAATTTTGGTTCCACTACCAAAAGCACACTAATAGTATAATACATGAATATGCACCTGTTAATTTTGTGTCTTCACCGTTTAGAATTAAATTTTCTTCGGCAAACACGTTGCATCTTGCAAGTTGCAATATGAATGGGGAGGTGGTGGCAAATATAGAAATCCTGGAAAATACTTCGTGGCCTCCGGAGGCATACTATACCCCAAAATTCAAATTACGATGAACCTTCTCATCATGCAGATATTTATATTTTAGTTTTAAAATATTCATGTACATAAACTTCATAAAATACTTTACACATCTTCATTAAATTCTGTGTTTTTCCTTCATTGTTTTTCTTTCCATTGACAGCTAGCAATAGCATAGCCCTCATTCGAATTATATATTTGTCAAACATTTCTTCCTCAATCTTGGAATTCTGTCGTACTCCGATACTACAACTTGAGTTATTTAGTGGTTTGTTCACTGAATGGAACCATGTATATAGCAACGTCTTATTTTTAAAAGTTCGAATTTGATCTATAACACTGCTATTATTTTATATATAAAATTCCTCTGATAATATATAGTATCTTCCTATATATAATATTTTTATGGGTGTATATATTTTGAATAATCATGCTTGATAATCAATAAAAATTCAGCCAACATCAGTCAACAACTTAAATTGAATCGGATATTCTGTTTTTAGGTTTCAGATGTTCTGTTTTTAGATTTAGGATTTACTGTTTCTAAAAAAATATAAAGTTGGCTTTAAGTTTTTGATGTTCTATGACTTCTATTATGGATGTTCTGTAAATAATATTTTGGATATTTTATTTTCTATTGGCTGATTTGTTGATTAGAAAATTATTAGTTACCTATACTTTTCCGTATTCGTTCTACCGGATAACAAAGAAAATAAATAATATGGAATTTTGAAGCTTGAACATTAAGTGACGATTTAAAAATATAAATACCCATACCATTGATAAATTTTCTTTTTAAATCTTACCACATCATTCTCTTCGTATAAAATTAAATTTAAAAAAAAACATTAAATAATTTAACATATAGATTTATTTGATTATATTATCACCTTACAATTCGCAACTATCAACTTCTGTTTATAAAGATAATTACATATAAATTTTCATCGTATTATATTTTGGTTGATTTTGTCCTACTTCAATGTAGTAATTTTTTTCCCATCCTAGCGAACTATAAATAATCTAAAAGGCTGAAGTTTGGGTTATTATTTTCTATTTTTATTTTAATTGTTTTCTATTTTTATAATTTTATAAAGAAAAAATTATGAAAATTAAAAAAATTATATATTTTGTTCCCAGATATATATCTATTTATATGTTTCTTCTATTAATTTAATTTTTTTTTAAATTATATCATAATATAGCATTGAAGTTTTCAAAGGTCTAAAATTTAATTCTAATTAAAAAATTAAAAAAATAGCATAAAAAATAAAATTCAAATCAAAAGCCACCTCAGATTGATCGATCAACATGCTAACCTACTAACTCATTTAATTATGATAGCATGAGATATTAATAAAAATATTTATATTGTTGTACATATTATTTATGTGGAGTTTTATTATGCAGAATTGCAGAGGGGTGCGGTTTGTGGGATGCTGAGGTAGAGGCAGTCAGGCAGAGGGTGACTGAAACTGAAACTGATTAAACCTGCGTTGTTGTTGATCACGTGCGACGTGCGTGTGTGGCACTCCTAGCACAGTTTGCTATTAATTCCTTTAATTTTTTTAAAATTATTTTGTAAAGTATAATCTCATTCTTTAATATCTTCTTTTATATGTTTTTGTTCTACTTAAAAAATAAATAATAAAATATTAAACTTCAGAAAACAACTCATTAAAAAAAAAAAAAAAACTCTAGAGAATTCATTGCTATTCATGGAGTAGTAATAAGCGCCTTCACTCTACTCTAGACACTACAGCTGATCTCACACTTACCACATATCTCCATGGCTCTATCTCTATTCATATAAATAGTCAGTTATATTTAATTTAAAATGGTTAAATATTAAATATGATCTATACTTTTGCCGGCTAAGATTCAAGGTGTAATATTGACATGTGTATTACTAAAATGTAATACGAAAACAGCACACGCTGCGAAAGATTGTTTTTGGGTGACCTGAAAGAAAAAGAACAAACCCTAGGCTATCACGGCAGCAATCAAAAGATGAAGTTATTGATCTGTCTCAAGCCATTCCATATTATTTCTGCCATTCTTAGCACTCTGCTTTGCTAGAAAATTCACAACGTAATTACTATCTAAGTACGTAGCTCGTCAGTTTGAGAAAGGAAAGTATCTAAGAAATCAGTTTGGCAAATTAGGTACAAACTTTAAGACACATTTTCAAGCTAATATTAAATATTTTAAATCGTAAATAATTCACATCTATAAATATTTAAAAGAGATACTATTCAAACACGCCTTAACAAAATTTTCAGTATCATTCCAAATTATGCAAACCAAAACCGACAAGATTTAATTTCGACAAGACAGAAAGGATTACAATTAATTTTGAAAGAATCTTGAAGAAGGGAGCCACGAATCATGAATTATTTTTAGAATAAGTTGAATTTATATTTATATTTATATTTGTATTTTTTCTTTTTGTTTTAGTATATTTAATTTTTTTATGATTTTGTGAAATGAAAAAAGTAATTAAATTAATAAACATTGAAAATAAAAACCAATTACATTATTAATCTATCTATTTTTTCTACAAAATTTAAATTGATAAAATAAAATAAAAAATATTATATGATCAGTGTAATTAATATTTTTAATAAGCACTTATCAATCAACATATTTTTATTGGCTTTTATTGATTAATGTAAAATAATTTAAAAAAAAATTCTAACACACTATTAACGTATATGTGTCAACTAAAATGGCTGGCATTTAAACATATTTTAATAAAATATATGAATAATTATAATTTTAGTGTTATTTGTGGAAAACAGAGAGCAATTTCAAAATGGGAAGCTTCATAGTCATACCTCATAACATAATTTGTTGGGTAGTTATAACTTTTTTTTCTCCATTGGCAATGCGTATGTTTAACTAACACTTCCATTAATTTTGTTCACGATGTTATATAATGGCCAAGTTGAACTCCTGCACGCCATTGATACTCTAATTTCATGTTAATTTTTAGTTTTTCATAATATCTCACTACCCGATTGATAAAAGAAATTAGTTTATTGTGGATTTGAACTTTAATTTCATGTTAGCTAGTAGCAATATATTGGCCTAGATATATAGTTATATATACTATACTACACTGTTGTAGTAATAACAATATTATAATAATATCTCCATTCCATTGTGGAATTTATTTCTTTTGCAACGTTTATTTTGCACGACACAAATTTCAATTTGAAAAAATGGTGATTAAACTATTTTCCCCACGTTGCTTATGCCCTTGTCTTGTGATTCGCATACGTGTACTTGTCAAAGGTCTTATTAGGTGATAAGCCATCCGTATATATATAATTGGAGAGGATACAAAACATTAAAAAACGTAAAAAGCGAGCTAATGAAAACAATGCTAGCTAATAAATAAATGATGAAAATAAAAGAATCTAATGTGTTATTATTGCACCTAAGAATAGAAAGAGAGATAAGGGGAAGAGATTAGATTATAAGGTAGGTTGATGATGAAATAAGAAGAGGGTGTGACAAGTGTCGTGTGAAACACATTGATGGTGGCCATGGTTGGTGGGTTTTGGGGTTCTCTCTTTCCGTTGCTTTTATTCGAAAAAGAGCGGTGAGATGTATGTACCTATAAAAATAAAAATAAAAAAAAAATAATGAAATAAAATATATTAAGTTGACTTATATTTTTTATCTTGTATAATTGAAGAAAAATATTTGTATAATTTCTTGTTTTATACTCATCATTTGCTCATTATTTTTATCTGAATTTATTTAACATTTTAGAATTTTAACATATCATCAATCAGTCACTCGATCGGTATATTGTAATATTGAATTATGTTAAATTATTAAAGTTTAAATATTATAATAAAATTTAAAAATTACATATGTTTTGAAACGAAGGAAGTACCATAAATATGTATTAATAGTTCTACTTACACACTAAAATTAACCACCAATATATAATACATATTAAAATACAAAATACATGTGTAATTTAACTCGTTTTTAATATTTTAATGCATATTATATACTGGTGGCTGATTTTGATGTACACCTAACATTGCTTAATATGTATTGAATATATATGTGATCATCCCAAAAGTGGTGATGAGTGAATGATCTACCTTTTTGGTTTGGAAAAATGAAGTTTATTATTTGTACACTTATTTTTTTTAGGTTAGATTATTTTTTTAGGTAATATATATATTAAAATTAGTCATTAAAATTAATTATTAGTGTATAATATTTATTAAAATATAAAATTTATGTATATTTTTAATATGTATTTTATTGTGCAGATAG
Organism: Stylosanthes scabra; assembly: GCA_036250425.1. Classification (NCBI taxonomy): domain Eukaryota; kingdom Viridiplantae; phylum Streptophyta; class Magnoliopsida; order Fabales; family Fabaceae; genus Stylosanthes; species Stylosanthes scabra. The sequence continues at coordinate 257,007 of JASCZI010211459.1, read as the reverse complement.
AATTTTTTTTACATGCTTAGCATTAAAGATTTAAAGGTCTATACTTTTTTTAAAAAAAAATGTAAATAATAAAATTGTGGTATTTTTTTATAAAAAAATTAAAATCACAAAAAATGAGAAATATGAGAATGGTATTATGAGTTCTATTTTAATAATATTTTTTTATAAATTTTTTTAATTTAAAAGTAGAAACAATAATATTATGGTACTAATATTTGGTTGGAAAAATGAAAAGGTGTCTACTATGATGAAGAAGAATAAAAATAAAGAAATGAAGATAATTTAAATCAAAGAATCAAAATAATTATAAATTTTATTAAAGTTTTATATTTTTATTTTAATTCAATGATTGATAATCATTCTTTTTATACTCTTCATTCTCCTTCAGCAAGGAACTCTCCAAATAAAAAAGAAGGAAGAAGGTACGGAGTTAGGAGTGCAGTTTAGGATCCACGTAAGAAGAAGACAGGTGTGTGGAAAAGCAATAATTAGAGAGGGGAGGCCGGGAGGGGAAGGGAAGGTGGTGAGATATTCGGGAAGGAAAGCGTCAATGAGGTTTGACATGCGGACCCACACGTGTCCTAATATCGCTTCTTACGTACATCGCTTTCATTCCACAACTACACTAAACCCTTCCTTCTCTCCCCCACCCCCCTCACCCCGTCTCATCTTCACGCTCCTCTCTTTTAATTAATTTCATAATGAAATTAGTTTGTAAATTGAGTGCTTGTATCTATGCTCAAATTTTATATACTATATTTTATTATTTTATATTTAAACTATGAATTTATTAAATGTGAAAATACTTCAATACACTCATATACATGTATATATCTGCACTTATTCTTAATGTAAGTTACTTTAGTATTACAACGTCTTTGCAAGATTACTGGCCAATTGATACCGAGTGGTTTATGGTGTCGTTGAATTTTAATCTCTTTTCTTTTTTTTCATTAAGGCATTCGTTTATTCATCGTTATCACATTTTAATTTTAACTCTTAAATTTTTATGAGTTTATAAATTTAAATGGTAAATCAAGTTAACTCGATATAAAATTCGTATTCTAATAAATTCGGTTAAACACACCTAAACTTATTTAAATTCTCGAATTTATAAGTGAGTTAATGAATTTAAAATTTAACATGATTTTGGTCAAATCAATGTCATGTTGCTAAAAAAAAAATTTTCTTTGAGAATTAAATGTACAAAATTATTGATTTACACACATTTTTTGCACTCAATTTATGCTCTATGTGTTTTATATTATTATACTTATTGTATAATTGATTATTGTTATTTAATATATTAAAGTATTCATGTTATCATAATATATACCACTGGTCTAACTTATTATATATTTTAAAATAAAAAATATTTATTTTAAATACCTAAATTTAAAATTATGAATGATATATTTTTATATTTATATAATAAATAAACTTATACAAGTTTGTGAATTAATTCATAAATCGAGTCTAGAACAGCTCTACGAACATATTTAGACTCGTGAGTTGGATAACTTTGCATTTATTATCACAAATTCACAATTATTTTCTTAACTCTCATCATCTGTTCTGTTTTGAATAATATATATATATAATGGTAAGAAAGACAAGCTAGAAGAAGTAGCTATACACATTTTATGACTATATTTTCAGTGTGGTAATGCTATATAATATAAAATAAATAATTTGTTGGACTCAATTGATGAAAATAAATATATAATTGAAGCTATTTTTTTATTATATTTAGTAAATATTTGACATGAATTTAATATAGTATCAATAAAATCACTGATGGGATTCCTTTATCATTTTTTTTCCGCACTAGGACTTTTTAAGAATTTTTTATATATAATTATAGATTATAGATGGTAAAAATATATTTACAATTGAGAATGTTAGAGGTCAATACTTTTTATTTTATATTATCAACATTTCATTTTTATACTATTAAAATTTGAGATTTAAAATTTACTATTTAATATTTAGAGTATTGGTTAAAAATAATAAATTTTGTTAGGTACATAACATTATTATTTATTATAATTTTATGCATTTTCCTTTTACAATTAGTAATGTGAAATATATTACACGCGTGTGTGCATACTAAAAAAGTTTTTTTTTTTTTTTCACAAAGAGACCAAATCGAAATCCAAACATGAGGAAATTTAACTACACATATATCCACTAAGTTATTTTTAGATGGGCTATTAAAAAATAATTTAATAACCATAAAATCATGTTTTTTAAGGTTAAGAAATATATAATTAATAACCACATCTCCTAGTACAAGTGGTAAGTGATTTGGGTTGCTTAAGTGTCTAATTTCGAGTTCGAATCTTAGGGCGACATGTATGCAGGGCGTAATGGAATAGTTGGTTTTCAATGTTGGGATTGAAATTTTAGTCTCGACTGAAACTTTAATAATTTTTTTTTACTCAAATACCATCACTCAATATTAAAATTTCCAAAACTAATATTTTGTCCTTTTTCTATCAATTTAATTTAATCTTTATCTCTCCGTCTCGATTCCCTAATAAATTTTAAACTAAACACAATAATAAATTTAATTCAGTTTCAATCTCATTCTATCGATCTTGATCTTAATCTTAATCTTAATCTTTCCCAAACGCACCATGACGTTTACAATAAAATTAAACTCATAATGACTAGAGTTACTTGATTACACCTTCTCCTTGCTCATGCATTATCAGTGGTAGACTAGTAGTACTTGTTTGGGTATGGTTATTAAGTGGTTTTTGGTATGCTATTTAATAAATATTTTACCGTAAAAAATTTAAAGATAATATAATAAAAAGTAATGCTATATAATCAAATAATTTTATCAATTAAGCTCAACCAAGTATTCCTAATCACTCTCATTAAAAGATTGTAAAAATACACACACTGCTGCTTATTCTCTGTTATTGTGTTGCCACTACCGCTGTTGTTACCGTTGTCATCATTGTCTCTTCGTCTTCCTCTTCGTTGTTCATCTTTTTGGTGTGAATTTTCATGAAAAAAAAACCATATCTTTTCATGTAAAATAGAACTAATTTTCAGGAAAAATAGAACCGAATTTCTATAAATAAAAAAAAAGAAGTGAATTTTTATGAAAACAAAAATCGAATTTTCATGAAAACATAAGCTGATGAAGAGTGAATTTTCATGAAAATAGAAACAGAGGAAGAAGGTAAGAAGAAAAAAAAGAAAAAGACAACAAATCAACACAAAATCAAACTTTTATAACGAAAAGAAGTGAATTTCGCACAATCCTAAGCTAAGTCCATGTCCTTATCTATGGGCCGGAGATATGAGAGTTTTGGATTATGAAACAATAGCATTCTAGACTTCTCTGTCTATAACTCTCTCATTTGTCTATTATATTAATGTCTAGGATTTCGTCCCTCATTTCTATGCTCTAGTAGGCCGGGAAATACAATCAAACTATTCTTCTTCTTCTTCTTCTTATTCTTCTTCTTCATGCTCTCTGCATTGTATTGTTTCTACTTCTGATTCTCCTTTCTTTCCCTTTCTCCTCCTTCCCATCCTCCCTCTCTGTTGCTACGTCGTTGCTGTCGCTGTTGCCAATGCTACTGTCCTCCTCCTCCTCCTCCTCCTCCTCCTCTTCTTCTTCTTCCTGCCAATGTCATCATCGTCGTCGTCGTCATCGTCTCATCCTCCCCCTCCTCTCGTCGTTGTCGCTGATGTTGTTGTCATCGTCAGAAGAAGCAGCTGAAAGAAGGAAGGCGTGGTTGCAGCGGAGAATGAAAAACTCGTTTTTGTTGGTGCGTGTGGAAAATATTTTGGTTTAGACTTGATTGATTAAAATGCTTGATTGTATATAATTATTGTATAACAAATGTATATCGTACCGAAAAGCTAAGGAAAACGAAGAAATATAATTTTCTTAATAATTTGTGTCCACACGCATGCAATAGGAGAACCCCAAATCACAAGATCATCGTGGAGGGAATTGTTTTTTTTTTTTTTTTAAGTTGTTAAAATTTTATTTATATTATTTATGGATTCTACTATTTTACTAAATATTATTTTTTAGGTAAAGTATATTTTTGTCCCTGAAGTTTGCAAAATTTTTAAAAGTACCTCTAAATTTTATTTTGTTTTAATTTTATGCTAAAAGTTTTTTATTCGCATCAAATATACTTCGACCGTTAATTTTTCAAGAAACACAAGAACAATTTAACAATAACTTTGTAAGAACAACCTTTAATACAAGTAAGCCAACGATAAATTTATGTCACTGACTTTTAATTGTCAATTATTATTGTTGAATTCGTCCAAAATTTCGTGAAAATTTAGTTATTAGGGATATATTTGATGTAAATTGAAAATTTTTGGACAAAATTGAAACAAAATAAAACTTATGAATATTTTTTAAACTTTTAACAAACTTCAAGCATAAAAAATATACTTTACTTTTTTAAAAAAAAATATTAACAATTTTAGATGTATTACAAATCTTTCATCTATTAAAGATATGATATTTTGAGAATATATAAGTGTGAGACATCTCTCATCTTAGGATTGAGTTAGATCTACCAAATCTCAATTTTAAGATAGTATCAGAATATATTCAATTCAATCACAAGCGGAGCTAGAACTATTACTTGGAGAGACCAACTTAAAAAACATAAGAGAATACGAGATGGGGGAGGGCGGAATAAATAATATTAAGGGGCCAAAAGCATAAAATTAGAGAAGTTTATATGTGGATTTATCCATTCAGGGGATCAATGCCCCCTTTCCATGCATTACGCGTCATTTCTGGATCATCCATCTATGTATATTTATGCTCTAGATGATATTAAAAATATGATCTCTTAAAAACATATAAATGTGTCACATATTTTACTCCATGAAATAGTTTAATTTTAGAATTGAGTTAAACTTATTTAATCTGAATTTTAAGAACATATTTATTGTGGGAAATGAGGAGGACCTCTTCTGACCAACAAGGAAAAGAAAATCAAATTCATGCATTAGAGTGTTTGATATATGAGTCCCTACACGAGGATCGACGCAACTTGGCCCCTCTGAGTAGCTAGGAATTCACTTTTTTACAATATACTAGTATAAAAAATTGATAAATATTATAAAACTTTAATAAAAATAATTGTTAATTTAATTTTTTTTATAAATACAACACACTTTGATTTTTATAATTTTTTTTTCAGAATTTTTTCTAATAAACATTTTACTAATATTTTTGTTGTCATTTTAAAAATGTATCCAAATCTCATAAGAATTTATTTTTATTTGTATATTAATTATTTTGTAATATTACATTATTTTTAATTTATTAAATTTTAATAATATTATAAAAAGTAATTTATAACTGTATTATTTATTTTAATTAATTGAATAAGTAGGGCCTCAACAAAAATTAATATTAATCCCTTTCACTGGAAAATACGAAAAATTTTAAGTTCTTATTTATTGTTTAAGATGCAAAATTGATATATAATTATTTTTTATGATTGGTGGGTCATGAACATAAATTAAATCTAATTCTGCATTGAAGTTGTCTAAGAGAAGAGTTTCGATTTTTCTTTTTACTCGCAAGCTGGGAAGAGTAATCGAGCCTTGTCATAATGCATACATCAAATATAAACCCTAAACGTAAATCTAATCAAGCATTCATAAATTATACCAAATATAAATCCTAAACCTAAACCTAACAAATTAAATAATTAAATATTAAAACACAATTCCTAAATGAATATTCCCCTTCGATCCCTAATTTCCATATCTTAAAACTTATTCAATTTTGAATTAATAAGTTAGAGTTAGTATATATACCATTTGCTAATATAGCGAAGCAAATTATACCTATTATTCTGTTATTACTGTCTTTTTTTTTACGTACTCTCCCCTTCATTAAAAGGTATTTTTTTTCCTTCCCACAAAGATATGTCCTGTTGAGAAAAGTTTACACAAAAATGGATACAAAATTGAGTTGTAGGTCTTATCATAACCTTGGTGATACCTTCTCCAAATAAAATTATATGTTAAAATGTTATTCATGGTTGGAAAAGAACAAATCAATAAATTGTATCGAATTATTCAAATAGCATAGCAGTCATCAACAGCATGCTTACTTTATTCAAAGAAATCTATACAATTTTTTAAGGGGAAAAAAAAGCATTATGGATATGGAATGCGGTGAAGAGTGAAGACAAAATCAGAGTGTGAGGGAGACCAAAAGCAGAATCTAAAGGCGCGTGCTATGTAGACGGAGGAGAGTCGGGCGTGAAGACCAGAATCGAACAGGAATCTCGTATCCTAAGATGGAGCCACGTGGTGACATCCTCAAGCCGAGTGTCCCTAACAGACCGAAAAGTGGCATGCATAGGGAGCTAAAACTAAAATTAACAAAACAAAATAAATAAAAAGAACGAAGTGGGAAAATATTTTGCGGGTAAGACTCAAACCAAATCAAATCAAAGATGAAATTGAAAGCTTAAAAATAGATGATGATATAGTTTTCGAATTGGAATTGGAAGAAAGAGAGAGAGAATAACAAGAAGCGGGCCACATGCGTGTCAGAAAAGGGAAAACGCCTAAACCTACCGTGGATACAAATCATTGGTGCCACGTACACCCCTTTTTCAAAAGGCCACACTACCACGTGTTTCCCCCGATCCCATCAACGGCTCAGATCGCGTCACGCTACTTCTTGACGGTGACCGCCACCCTGCCCGCTCATTTAGTGTGGGCCCCACTTCAATTCCCCCACCTTGGCCCTTCCCTTCCCCCTTCACTAGAAAAAGCTCCTTCTCCCACCTGTTCCCTTCATTCACTTCATTTTTTATTAATTTCAAAATTAAATTTTTTTTCTTCTCTCTTATCTCTCTTTATATATTCCACTCTTCCTTTCTTGTTTCATTTCGATATTTCATCGTTTTGGAGTTTTGAACATTTGAATGGCTGGGATTTGCTGTGGTGTTGTTGGAGAGGGCGAAACAACGGCTCCGATCGAGCCAACCTCACGGCCCTCCAGGCGAAGGAGCTTAGACATGCTTTCTTTGAGGTTAATGACCGACGTGGCTTCGGCGACGCCTCATGACGCTTCCCGGAAACGCCAGAGGATGGATCTCTGCGCAGTTCCCAGGGAGTGCGACAACGCCGTGGAGAACCGCAACTCCTTTGGTGTTGCCGGCCAGAGCAAGAACGAAGGATCTAACCAGGTGGTTAACCACGAAGACGGCATAGTTTCGGAACCGAAACGGTCCGAGGTTCCTTCTCTGTTGAGTATGACGGCGGAAGTTTTGAGAAATGAGGAGGTTGTTGAAGAGTATCCGAAGTTCGGCGTGACGTCCGTTTGTGGAAGGAGACGAGACATGGAAGATTCAGTTTGTGTGCGTCCTTCCTTCTGCTATGAGAGTCACAGAGGGTTCCATTACTTCGGCGTCTTTGACGGTCACGGTTGCTCACATGTAAACACCCTAGCCTTGTCGCTTCAATTCTCTTTTCAGTTTCTTAAGAACGTTCGTAGAATGTAGAAGTGGATCTGGTTATGTATATAGTTACGGTTATATATGGTTATGGTTGTTTAACTTGAACCGGTTTTCGTGTGTGCAGGTTGCGACGATGTGCAAGGAAAAGCTGCATGATATTGTGAAGGATGAGATCAGAGGAGCGAAGAAGGATGAACAAGAGTTGGAATGGAAATCGATGATGGAGAAAGGTTTTTCACGCATGGATGACGAGGTACAGAGCTGGAGCCAGGGGAATCACTCCTCCGCCTGCCGCTGCGAGCTTCAGACTCCACACTGCGACGCCGTCGGATCCACCGCCGCCGTCGCCGTCGTCACCCCCGACAAGATCGTCGTCTCGAACTGCGGCGACTCACGAGCAGTCCTCTGCCGTAAGGGCAGGGCCATCCCCCTCTCCTCCGATCACAAGGTCAGTTTCGCTTTCTTGATTTTTTTTATTTTTATTTTTCCCGGGAAATGAAAAAACAAAAATAGAGAAACGTAACTTTGGCGGTTGCATGACACGTGTTCTAACTATATTATCGGATCCTTTGATTTCAGCCTGACCGACCCGACGAACTGCTCCGGGTTCAAGCAGCAGGAGGGCGCGTGATCTATTGGGATGTTCCCAGGGTGCTTGGGATGCTAGCCATGTCTAGAGCCATAGGTGAGTGTTGAGCAACAACTGCGCACGTTAGCACCATGTGCTAATATATTTCTGTTATAAAATTAGTTAGCGCCACGGGCGTATAATAGCTGAGGCGGTTCACGTTCCAGAACTTAACGTTTTCCGTTTTGTTTGTTTCAGGGGATAATTATCTGAAACCGTACGTGATCTCGGAACCGGAGGTTACCGTGACGGAGAGGAGTGACGATGATGAGTGTTTGATTATTGCAAGTGACGGTTTGTGGGACGTGGTGTCAAATGACACCGCGTGCGGGGTGGTGAGGATGTGTCTCAAGGCTCAGAAGCCACCGTCGCCGCCGGGGTCACCGTCTGGGAGTGAGGTGGCGGCGGACGGATCCGATAGGGCGTGCTCAGATGCTTCGATTCTGCTGACTAAGTTGGCGCTGGCGAGGCACAGCGAGGATAATGTGAGCGTGGTGGTGGTTGACTTGAGGAGGGACCGATCGACAACGGTCTGACTCTGATCCCAACAATAACAATGTCGTTAATTGAATTGAGGATAACGATTAACGAGGTCTCGGAAACCGATGAATGATTACTTGCCCTATTATTGAATGTGATTTGTAATGGTATTTTAGGGTCTTGAGTGAGTGAGTGGTTGGGGTGAGTGAAGAAGTAGGAAGAAAATTAAATTGTAAGCTTGTGAAATGAACAAAAATGATAGGAAAGTTTTTAGTGTAGGGGTGAATTTGTGTCAGCAAAGGACTAAATCAGCCGGTTGACATATCTTTCTTTGTCCATATCAACGGATCTAATAGATTCTGTTTTGGTTCATCATTTGTTCCAATTCAGTTTGATCTATTTCTCTGGATCATTTGAACTCATGTGCTTCCCTTGATTATGCAAAGGTTGGTAATGATTAACTAGTGGGAATTAACATTTAACTTGTTTAAATATCTTGAGTCTCTCGTTTACTTCCAGTACGGTATTGAAATTCATGGATCAAGGGAGAATTCTCAGCAATTCTTTCTGCCAAGGCTATATTTTATTTTTATGTTTTCATCCTTCCTTGAACATCAGAGATCGACTTTGATAGGCTAGTAAAATTATTAATCTGATTCAATAATCCTACAGAAGTCTCATTTCAAAATCTAGTAGTTGGATTGGGAAGACTCCTTAAGTTCTATATCTTACGGAGATTAGAGATTTGTGTTTTTATGAAGTCGCTCACTTGCACATCAAAATTAACTTTGCCTATACATGTTTTGATGAGATTATTGTGTGATTAGTATCCATTAATATAGTTGGAAGGCCAGTTGACGTTTGTAGAATATTGCAGTACTTAATTAAAAACATTGTACCAGGCCGTCCAGGGAAGGCACTCGCCACGCGGCTACGAGAATGTATAAGTGAATCATTTATGATCTTTAATTAAATTATGGTGATTATTATATTGATTAGCTAGAAAATCTAATTATATTCAAATTTCAAAGCGATAATCTATGAGATGGCCTCATACAAGTAGTCATGGATTATACGTCTATAACACACACTAACTACAATATAAAATTACCAATATTATCTGATTAGAAGAGGATCATCACAGTTACTCATTCTACCTTTCTGTTAACTGTCAAGTTTATTTATAATCATGGTGAGGAGTTGAATATAATAATTTTAAATTATAAAAATTATTTATAAATAACTCTTAATCATCAACCTATAGTTGATTTTAGAATGAACACTCAATCTAACTCCTAAACATGGCAGAATATATATATAAAAAAAATGAACATTCACCCAAAATCAAAAAATTCTAATAATATATTACTTTGTTAAATATATTTCCTCTTCATATCCGGGTTTTTTTTTTTTGTGAAAAGGGAAAAGATATTTGGATGAGAGTGCCCGTTGGATTACACCACGTCAATGATCCAAAAGAAACCAATGTGTAACTGAAAAACTAAACATGTGGAAGCTCATGTACGAAATTGAATGGAAGGTAGACACGTAGAATTTAAGCCTCTTTTTTATGTCACCATCTATTAGCTAGCTGGACAGACTACATTGTAGATTTCTTTTTGATTTGATGCCGATTGCTCCTTTTTCTTCTTCTTGGCCCATCAACTACTTACATCTACGAATCTCATTTCTTCTTTTTCACTTTATTTGACATTAGACTCGTTTATAATCACCATTAACGTTCTCTAAACCTGATTAACTTACCTAATTCGGGAATTATGGTATGAGTTATGCATCTTGTTATTAGTGAATCAAAGGGCCAAGGGACTTGCTCATGCATGTTGCAATAATTTGAATCATCGCAAACTTTTTTTTTTTAAAGTCATTATTGCGTTACTCATTCCCCTCATTTGCACTTCAATTTCTCAGCCAATTTTAGCTTTTTGGAGTTGCATTTTTGTGTTAATCTAATTGGTCCGGTCTAATTGATGTGGGAAAAGACAATGAAAAGAACATTCAACAATGACTTCCCAAAGATGCAAAATGATGAATTTCATGTTGTTCAAAGTTCATGTCTAAACTATGATTTCATGGGAAAAAAAACTGAAAAAGAATTGTAATGGGACGCCACTCCGATTTAAACGGAATTATTGGGCCAAAATGATTTTTAACGGTTTCGACGAGGATTAAACTAGGTGTATATCAAAATCAGTGCTAATTTTAGTGACTGATTTTGGTATGCAAATAAAATTTTTACTTTGTTAAATTCTAGGATAAGTTAATAACCATCTAACCAACTTGGGTTCGTCTAATGATTAGCTCACTAGTATCTTTAAGCAACCCATTGCCCAACAAACCTTTAAAGCTCACATTTGCGATAAATTAATCATGGACCTGCTGGGTTAGGGGATACTATAGAAAAAAAAAAAAATTAATAACCATCATTTTCTTTTCTTTTAGCAATATTAATAGGAGTATAATTATCATTATCGTCATTCAATTTCTATTTCCTTTTTCTCTCTTTTGTTTTTATTTACTCTACCAATAATCCACTTCTATTTCCGTGACTTGAATAACTTGCACCACATATTATCCCCCACATTATTTTCTTTTTGATGATGATGCTAATTATCCTTCCATTTTCCGTTTTCAATCTTTCTTGATTGATAATGCAAAACAAAGGCAAAATAGCCTTTTTATCAGGTTCATATACAAAGTCCTGCTTGCTGTCTGAATTCCAAGGTAGAGCTGACCATAATACAGCAATCAAAATGTCAATTATAATTCCCCATCAAAAAATGTTATGTACCATTCATAAGGTTTATCACTTTTGTATCCCCGGAGGGCAAAAAATATCAAGCAATCTATCTACCACAAGAAATCACATGACACTAGTTACTTGTATTAACAAAAAGTAAACCTAATAAAAGCAAGTATTGAAACATGTTCATGAGCTACTCCCAAGAGTGTCTTTGGCGTAATAAGAGACTAGTTTTTGAATGCCAATTCATCTATTGGATCCTTGGCCTCCATATCTGCTGCCTTTGTTGTGCCTGCACTGGCAGTGGTGCTCTCGACGTTGAACCGTTGAAGCTTGATCCTTTACCACCACCTGAAGTTGAACTGTTGGAGCTTGATCCTTTACTGCCATTTTGAATACGACGCTGTGGGGCTGGTTGTGGCCGCAGAGGTCTTGGAACTTGAGGCTGAGGTGGGGGAAGGTAACCACCATAATTTGGCATAGCAGGCTTCATAATATATCTCGATATGTGGAGGGGTGCCAAGTAGGTCAGGATTGAGCTTGGATTCTGACTCGAGATAAGCACGCTGTATGTCTCTAGAAATGCCTTGGCTATCTTTGGTAGATGTCCACTGCTGACAGATCTTGCAGTATTTTGTGGCTGCTCAAAAGGATCCTCAACCTAACCAGCCAAAAAGTCAGATGCAGAGAGTAAAAGAAGAGCCACAAAAACTATGCATGAAACAATTTATTAGGATTGTTCCAGTGAGCAGAGTATTACAAATATAGCATAAGTTTTCGGCAACCATCTCGTGTTGTCCTTTATCTGCTCCCATTGTCCAGTATAAGGCGAAATTCCCATCTTTGAGGCCCAAGAATCCATCTGAGCGAACTGCAGGAACATGCAACATTGCAACTTGCTGTAATCATCACTATAGTGTGGATAATGCCTAGAAGGCCGTACCATATTTAGATTGAGGAAATTAATCATCAAAGAAAGCTACACAATCAGTCACAAATCAAAATATGCAATATTTTTCAAGGGTATTAAAAGAATTTATCAGGAAAAAGAGAAACAGCTTCAAAATTATCAACCATGAACAATATGCAGGTCAAGCACAAGACAAATTCCAGCTGTTATACCGGGTGAGCATACAAATGTCTGTTATCAATACCAACAACACAAAATCAGTAAGAAGGTGATGATCTACCTTCCTTAGGAATTCAACAAAAAGTTCAGCCAAAGATTTTTTGTTTTTCGGCCTGGATTTGTCTGATAAGAATCGGTTTATATTGGTATCACATGTCTCTCCAATTAGATCCTCCACATCAGCTCTAACACCTGTACAAAATATATGAAATGACTACATAATTATTCTTGTATACATAGCTTCAAAATTCACATATTGATAATCATATTAATACTATTTTAAGAGACAACGAGCGTTTTGCAATCTTCCAGGCACATAAATCCAGACAAATAAAAATTGGCAAAGGGCGCTGATTGATTGTAACATTGAATAAGTTTTAGGAACTTGGCCCTCAAGCTGTATTCAGACAACAGTAGAAGTGCATTGCAATTTGCAAGGGAGAAAGGGGTAAAGGATAAAGGGATAGATAAAAAGGAGACTATTTAAGGAGTGCAAATCTTATGTCCAAGATATAAATACATAAAAAAAATAAATTTGAACAAAAAAAATCCCTGGGTAAAAGAAAATTGAGGGAATAACCCAAAAAACTAAAGAAAGTAAGTCATCACCGAAAGCCTGCAGCAGCCAATCTGTCATTGGGGTTGACTGTTATCAGCTCAAACCCCAAATTTCTATGAAATATTAGAATAAGACACCATGATCCATAAGTAATCCTGATGACTGCCTTCGACATGAAAGCTTAAATCTTCAAATTCATTTTAAAAAAAAGAGAAGAAAGAAAGAAAACCGAACAAGGATAGTGCAAAATTAATGTGAGGGGAGAGAGAGAGATACCACTATACCAGGAGCATGTTGAACTCTCTGCAATGCAATCAGTTTTATGCATCATGGAATAAATAATTCTTAATGCTGAATGATAAATCCAAAATTTCTACACACGGGTCAGTTGCAACAAAATTCATTCCCTTGCCCGCACAT
>JASCZI010211459.1:215529-236333 GCA_036250425.1 Stylosanthes scabra | reverse complement strand
TCCTGGAAATCTGAACTTGTCTTTGTCTCTGGAAATCCAGTTTTGGCCACCTTTATCTTCTACAAGACGATTGTGAGGAACATTACTGAACCACACCTACACCAGCGAAAAAGATAAAGAAAAAAACACAAAAACCTATCCATGAATCAGTAATAACAATGCCATTATAACACACCAAGATTGAAAATAGAAACAAGAAAAGGTAACATATTTTGAAGCATTCATTTCTTGAGGAAATTAAAAAAGAACAGGAAGGAACCTCGTCTCGGCTTTGGGGCCATGGAATTGGGGTGCGGTAACCTTTGGGTGAAGGAACCAAGCAATTCAAGGCACGACCTTTTTCAGGGCAATACCGCTGGAATTTCTCTCCTTTCTCAGTGGAAGGAAGCTTCTTTATCTCTTCCTCGTTATCCAAACACGGTATATACTCGCTCATGTTCCGCGGGCACAACCCAAACCTCTTGATCAAGAATTTCGTAGAACCACCGTCGTCCTCCGTAGTGGCAATCTCCGTCTCGTTGACCCACTCGTCCACCATATCAGGATCGAAATTCCCGACCTCGAAATCCTCCGACATGGTCCCATTCTCGTTGACGATCCCGAATTGCTTGACCTCCGGCTGCGGCAATTCTAGGGTTACTTCTGGCGGTGGTTGAGAATCGTTGATAAGGGAGGCGACGTTGAATTGTTTGTTGGAATTGGGGGATGTTTCGACAATGCGGTTGGTGTTAGGTTCTGAGAAGAAGATGAGTTGTTGGTAGCCATCGGACCAGTGCATTCCCAAGTAGAAGAATGTGACGGCGATGAAGAGAGAGCCGATGATCTTCAATGCGAGGGGACTTCTGAGCAGATCCAAGCTCATTTTGGATCCACCAGTGATGGGTATATCTCAAAATTCCTTCTTTTCTTTTCTTGTTTGCAGCTCCTGGAAGATTGTTATGCTACCATAGCTGTGGCTTTGTGAGTGTGGTGGAGCTTATTACAACAGAAGAAGAAGGAGGAGGAGGAGGAGGAAGTGTGTGTTTGTGCCTCGTGGACATTGATAATAACGTGAAGCAACGATTTTTGGAATCTAGATTTGGATTTACATTACAGCTGCTACATTCTGTACATGCTTTTCACTTCTCAGATCCGCTTTCTATCAGCAATTCAGCATCAGTGTCACCCTCAAACTACCAATTACCAAAAATAACAACAATAATAAAAGAGTAATGCTAGAAAGTATAATTAAGGAAATAATAAACCGTAAAAGAAAAAAAAAAATAAAAAAATAATACTGACTCTTTATTATTTTTTTAATATTAGTTAGTAAGACTTTCTCGTAATGAAATTGTGTAATATATATTTTTCTATATATATTTCCCTATTTTACTCGTACATACCATATAAATGTGGGTTTGTTGCTGCTATGTAAGTGTTAGAACAATTTTTTTTTCACTTTTTCTAACCCGATAAATCCAGAATTAATTCGCAGTGAATTTAACCCCATTTAAAAATTGACTGCTGACTAATAAGTTATTGTATATAGGAGGAGATTTAAAATAATTATAGGTCTCTTAAATGTAGCATTTTTGTAATATTTTGTGGCATTCTACTTGCTTTACTTCAAACTAATTCGTCGTAAATCTAAATTCCATTTAAGAATTTATTGCTGATAAGTAGATTGTTGATGCACAAAGACTAAATTTAAAACAACTAATTGTCTCTTAAAAATAGTACTCTCGCAACATTTTGCAACATTCTACTTAATTTAATCCAAAATGAAACTAGCTTGTTTTGTGTCAAGATGGCCTGATGATTCAAATATATAATTTTTTTAATGCTTTTCTTATGAATAAGCTCTAATGTACTGATAAATTAGATGGATTTGAATCACCAAATATCAAACTGCATGATGCATTACTGTTAACAGGACACATTATTAAAAAGTTTTTTATAGCAAATGTGTCAATCCAGTGATTTAGATCATCTCAAAATATTTGAGATCTCTATTTATCTATTTTCTTTAAAAGATTATTGGATTTTGTTCTATTATAGTAATAAAATAAATATATGAGATAATGAGTTTAATTCGGACAAAAACAAAAAACTACGCATAAAAATATCATAATGTAAATGATTAAAAAAGAAGGAGAGAGCATATGAATGAAGAGAAAAGTTAAGGAGAATAATGTTGGTGGTATTTTTAGATCAAGCTCATAATCAAAGAGAGAACCAGATCTGGAATACTAGCAATACCTTCAAAGATTCAAAGATTACAATGGTTCAAAAAATCATAGCAACCACACTAGTTCATATTTTCATTAGACACTATTTTCATAGTCAATAATCTTGGAATCTTGTCTCCACATTGAATTTAGAGTTGCTTCAATAAGTTCATAAGAGAATAATCGATCTGCGAAAAGTCTATCTAATAATTTTTAGAGCATTTCTCATATCTAATTCTAACGTCAGAGACATAAAAAACTATGATAGTTTGTTCCTCATTTGTATTAGAATTAGTATTCTCGGACTCAGCGATCATAATAGTTGAATTACATTGGACAATCAATGATTACACATGAAAAGGAAATAAAGATTCCTCCTCAAAATTCTAGCAAAGCATATTAAAACCCAAAAAGCTTAGCATCTCTATTAATCTTATCAAAAGAAAGTTTTACATCTTTTGTAATTTTAAAAAAAATAATTTTTTTCTAAATTTAGAATTAATTTTTTATTTATATCTTTTATTGTTCAATTTTCGAAATCAAATTGTCCCTCAATTCACCGTTGTACTGTGTTGTTCTAAGTTGTATATTTTAATTCTAAATGATTGAATATGTGATTTTGTTTTGCTCTGTTTCTGATTCAGATGTGCTCAACTGCTCATGGCTGCAGTTAATTCTAAGTTCTATATTATGTTGTGCTATGTTCTATCATATGCCATTAACATAAGCTGCAGAATCACAGGCAAGAATATGATGTTAAAAATGTGACATTACTTCTTCCAATAATCATAGTTTTTAACTATCGTTCTCACACACAAGTTAGTACACGAATTTCTTATCTTTTTGCAGCCTACTATTGTCATTTTTACCTATTGAAACTCTAGAAAAAGCTTAAGCTTCTTGTTGTTGTTTTTTTTTTTCGGTAATGCTCATAAGAAGGGAGAGTCCTCTGGTGTTTATGTTGATAGAATTAGCAAATCTGAGATTACATTATCAAATTCTATAACTAAGAAAACAGAGAAACTTATATGATTGATGGAGAAGTAATTTGGTGAATAAGAACTAAGAAGATAGCACAAGTCATTGGCATTCCCGAGCATCAGTGTTTAGACACATTATTCTTCTTAGAATTGAGAGCTTTGCCTTGTTTTCCTTCTTGTAGACCAACACAAAACCTTTTGCTGTTGGAATTGCTTGATACATTTGCATCAGTAGATGACAATGTAAGATACAGTTACTTTGAACATAGTGAGAGAGATAGTCTGCAGCCCTCAATACATATCTAACTTTGCATGTGAATTCATCAAATTTGGTGCCGTAAATCCTAATGAGGTTGAGGAATTCATAGCACTTGCCATGGAGAATCTGGAACTCTCGATACCATGAACGGAATCAGAGAAAAGAGAAAGAAGCACAAAGTAAGTAAACTGAATATTCAAAAATATTAATTACCAATATTGAGTTAAAGAGAGATACAAGATACTTGCCTTATATAGCAAGTAAACTAATCAAGAAAACCAAGCTTAACAGAAAAGAATTTCTGTTATGACACAAAACCAAAAACTAACAGACTTATACAGTTAACTCAACAAACCAGCAACATAACTATATCAATTTTGGATGGTAGTTTGACATTAGACCACATCAATTCTAATGTAAGATATAATCATGTTTGATGTCTTTGATCAGGGACGGACCCATATACAAATGTTTGGGGGCAATTGCCCCCATTAAAATTGACCAAAAGATTAATAAATATATATGTATCATATATGGTTGCCCCATGCTTTAAGAAATTTTATTCATAAGGGAGAAGAATTTTTATTATTACACAACAATAAATGTTATTTTATTATATAAATTTAATTTAAGGAAATTAAAAAAATCAGAAGCAAACAAATAATAATAATAATAATAATAATAAGACTAACTTCTCAAATATAATTGAGATTATTAGTATTTAGTAGTTTATTTTCAAATTTAATAATTGATATATATCATTTATTAATTTTTATTGTTTTATTTAATTTAATTTTGGTCATACATATAATAATTGTTTTCATGAAAAAAATATACCATGCATATTATTATAATGTCAATTTTGCAATTAAATGACAAAAAATATTTGAATAATTGCTTAATAAAATGGGAGATATTATTATGCTTAGAAAATTTTGGTTGTTTGATTTAAACTTTTCACCATTCCTTTTGGTTTACTGAGTCACTGGATTTTAGTGAAAAATGGAAATGAATTAATTTACGTGTATCATTGTATACCTCTATACACATCATTTTTAGCACAGAAAAATGTAAACATTAGCACAGAAAAATAAAATTTATGTGCTGATGTTTATATTTTTCTCTGCTAAAAATGATGTGTACGGAGGTATACAATGATACACGTAGCATTACCAAATTAAAATTGACTCGTCTAATTATACTCTTTATTAATTCTTTAAGTATTAATTCTTTTTTGTATTATATAATAAATAATCAATAAAAATACCGATTTGACTAACAAAGGATACCTGACATGGTTTTAGTATTGATAATATATATACATGTTATTATGCAACAAAGTTGTCAAAATAATTAGAATTGAGAAAACATAATTTTAAATTAATATCCATTTTTATGTGTTAATTAAAATATTAAAAAATTGACTAATATATTTTAAATTTTATATATTTAAATATATTTATATTAATTTTTTATATTACTTTTACATATAAATTTTGCCGCACAATCAAAATTTTTTGGGTCCGGCACTGTATTTGATTAAAAGTCATTGTTGGAAGGGAAAAATGGAGGGCACACTTTTTTTCATTGCTAGTTATTACCTATTTCTTACTTTAACTATCTGTTGTTTATCACTATTGTATAATAAAGAGGTTTTTGGTGACTAGAATGAAAATATGTATATAAATTTATTATAAAAAATTAATAAAAATAAAAAGGACAATTCTATATTCTTTACGGTTTCAGTGGCTACAAGTGTCTATGCATTGACTATCCAATGCAATGTTGACAAGTGTATTGTGTCTTTGAACTATTAGCGGTGTTTAAGAGATTAAGCTCTGAAATTTTTGTTGAGTCACCCAAGGGATAGGATTGGAAATAGAATCTATAAGAGGGGGTATAAGTGACAAAGGCCCCGGGTGCTCTTGGTGGATAACGGCTGGACGGTTATTGGTTCAAGCATGTAATTGGGGACTGATTACATTGATGTGGTAATAAACCATTATCATCCAAGATCAAGTTTTTGGGCTTTCAATCCCTGTAATAAACACTTGTTTTGTAGCAAAAATGAAGTTGCTGTGTGCAGTGTCTCCGCCAATTAAGGCTCGTCGGATCAATACTACCACACCCTCAACAGTGCGCAGTATTTTACACGCCAGTCCCACCGCGCTCTCTGCCATCGCCGACGTCGTCAACAATTTGCCGGCTACTTCCCTTCTCCGCTCCACAGCCTAATGCCCCTCCAAATTAGGCCCCCTTTCGAAGGAAGACCACTCCCAAAACCCTAATTCATTTTTCACCCAATTGAAATTTTCCAAATTGAGTCTTCAAAAAAATTTCAGTTTCTGATTTTTCCTTTTTAATGCTTTTAGAAAAACTTTACTAATCTTTTTTAACCGTTCAAACCAATTTTTAACATGTCTCCAAGTTCCTTTTACTGTTATTACAAAAGTCCAAACTAAAACCAATGAAGGTCCTCCCTACCACGTGTCAACAACAGATTGGTGGGACAACCATAGTCATGATAGGCATAGAAAACCTGTAGTCACCACAGAAGAACCAAATAAAAATACACATATCTATCTTTGTGAGAATGAATTTACAAAGCATATAATTATTGGTGGCGTAGAAGATAAGCATCTCAAGAAGATTTCTTCCTCCTAAATGGGCAATGGGTGTGTGCATTACTGCATTATAACGAAGCACGTGATGAGTTGGGCAACAAATAGCGACGTAGGTCAATTTACTCTTATACTTTAAAAGGATGATTGATTTCTATAATGAAACTAAATTATTATTAGGTGGTAATGTGCGTGGTCATTTTCAATATATATGAATCAAAATCCCTGCTGAAAGTGAAAGTTGATGTACCCTATATGATGCATCAACTTAAATCGTAACGAAAAGTAGTACTTCATCATGTTGAAATAAATTTCTCCACAAATAATAGAAGCTAATGGTTAAGAGCACTTAGTACAATACTAAGGAGAAGTGGAAAACCTTCATTCAATTCCCATTTTCTCTCTTTTTCTTTTACCACTAACAGATCCACTATTGATCTAGTGGATAAGTTTTGTTTGACAAATAAAACATGCGCTTCCAAAAGTAATCTTGAACTACTACAAGTTGGAATTCTAAGGATGTAACTTCTGTCTCAAGCATGTTTCTTCAATTCAATGGGACATAGTTTTGTATACAACCATCTCTAATTGACACACACAATCAAGCCCATATGTTGGTTAAATAGGTTAGATTGCTAATGAGTCAAGCTGTGAACTGAGTTGTCATCAATACTCAATAAAACTCATCATATGTAGTTTGGCCTTGACTCTATGCATACTATTGCATCAATGGCCTATGCTTTCCATGAGTAGACCACTCATTAGGGATTGCAACTTTGCATGTGGCTAAACACCATCATGTAATAATATAGAAATTAATTATAAAATATTTCAATATTTTTAGTCGTTAACTTAATTATAAAATTAATTATAATTATTTATTTCAATCATAGGATATTTTATAATTAAAATCAATGACTAAAAATATTATAACATCCAATATCATACCACACTTAATCCACTTAATCCACTCACAATAATAATAGAAAGGATTCATAGTATCTGTAATGTTAAATTTTCCACCAATTAATTATTTTTTGCTTTTTTTTTTCCACACACATGGCTAGTTATCAAAAGATATATTGTTTTATAATAATTTTATGTAAACAAATGATTTAATCAACCAAGTTCAACTAAGTTATTTATTTTATAATAAATAAAAGACTATTTCGATATCAAATAGAACTTTATTTAGGTGCTATATTTTATATTATTTGACACTGAAATAATATTCTATTTAGCATAGAAATAAATAACTTGATTAAACTTAGTTAATCAAAATAACTTGTTCAAATAGCATTACCCAAAATTTTCTCATAAGAAAAAGAAAAAAAAATCTTAAAGTAAGAAAATTAAATTAGTAAAATAACAAAATATAATTAATTTTTATTGAATTTGTAATTTTTATCATAAATAATTTATACCTTTTAATTTAAAAATAATCAAATATTTACTAGTACACCTCACTGACCTCTTTACGGACATGATCACCAAACAAAATAATTGACATCCATTAACAAGCGATAATATGACACGAACACTGTTGATAATTGAATCCACACTTGTTCCTCAATCCTCACCACACAATCTCACTCTCACATCCACCAAAAACACATCGACCCTATCCAATGATTGTTAACAAAAACATCCAACGGTTCTAACTGCCTTATAACTTACACTAACTACTCAATGGAACACCAAGAAGTCAAGAACCACCATTTATCATGGGCCCAACCCCATCAAATAATTACGCTTCCATTCTCAGCCACAGGGCTTAACTACAAAGCCTCCTCTCATTATGGGCCCATACCGTACACTAATTCGTAGCTTTGTTTTTATTTTTTGGGTCACGGGCTCTCGGTATTTATTAGAGGAGGTGGCGAGTTAAAAGTTAACACCCATTTGTTGTGGCGTGTTTTTCTTTCTGAGTTTCTACCACAAAAATAATTTGTGGCTCATAAACAGAGACGTGGCTGCATGTGTTTTCTTGGGCCTGGGCCAAATTCCGAAAAAGGATCCAATTGGTGGACTCTTGTGATAATACTGATGTGCCTTTTTTTTTACAGCACTTTACCACTTCTTGGTTTTTTATCTATTGTGTTACACTTTAATAGAGGTTAAATAATGAATATTTTAACTTTTAATCACGTCCCTTAACACAAGTGGTAACTGGTAAGTGGTTTAGGTTGCTTAAGTGTATAATTTCATATTCAAACTTTAGCGCAGCATATATGTAGAAGAGATGTGGTCATGTCAAACCTCTAAGAAGAGCTCTCAATATCGATAAGGCATAAGGGGCCTATCAAGCCTAGGATACTATCTACTAAAAAAAATTAATAATGCATATTTTTTCCATACAATATCTCTCACGTTAAGTATTAATATATCACTAATCAAAATTTCATTTAAGAATTAATCGATGACTATTAGAGTGTTATTACATATAGAAAGTAGAATTCGAACTTCTATTTTTTATTTTATTTTATTTTTTTATTTTAGATAAGACTTGAATCTGAGATCTCCTACAATAAAGGAGAAGAAATTGCTATATGAACTACTTCTCATCGATAAACTCCAATTTTTATTTAAGCATACTAATAAATTAATGAGTGGACTAACCCAAATTGTTAGCAAGTCTATAAAAGTATTTTCCATATTATATAGGATAGAGTGTGTTTCTATCTATACTTATTTAACGAGTTCTTATTGAATAGTATAATTGTTTATTAAATTAATGAATTCAATAGTTTCATACAGAAAATTCGTAATTATTGAAATCATGCTATTATACCTTAGATGTCAATGTCAATAACTAAGTTTCTTTATTCAAATCGTTGAAATCCTAAGTCTGTGGTATGTACAGTTGTACACGGATGGTTTTGGAGAAAGAAAATGGTGAATTGGTGATGGATTTATGATGGCCTGGCATACCTAAATAATGTTTCTAATTAGTAATTACTGATGAGATTCTTTTGGACCTACTTATTTATAGTATTAGGCCAGCAAGTGATTTGTTTGGTCGATATAGATACTCGATTTATAATCAATATTAGTTGAACACTTGAACTTGATTAAGGCTCGGTTTGGTAATGTTATGGTTCTTGAAAAGTAGTTGAATTCTTTGTGCTCTCAAAAAGTAGCTGACAGATAGTCACATGATAACAGTTTGGTAAAATAACTCAAAATTGCTCTCAATAAGCAGAAGTCACGGATATTGCGTTTGGTAAATCTATTTGATAGTTGCTCTTAAAGTAATAAATTACTACGACGACTTTTTGTTAGTATGTGATGCATTAATATAAATTAAATATAATTAATTAAGGATAAAATTGGTTTTTTATTAAAATATAATGTTAATTTGTCATTTTGTTTTTTGAGGAGCCAGAACCGACTTTGAAAAGCTACTATTGAGGGCTCTCAAAAGCCGGGAACAAAAACTCTTTCACTTTTTGAATTACCAAATGCAAAAAGATGGCTCCTGCTTTTTAAGAGTATGAGCACTTGACCGAAAAATTTTACCAAACCCACTCTAAAAAATTCTAGATGGAGATTTATGCTAAACTTTCAGTTAACTACGAATTTTGGTTTAACAAAAATTTGATACTTGGATTATTTTACTTAAAAACGATGAAGATAATAATAATAATAATAATAATAATAATAATAATAATAATAATAATAATAATAATAATAATAATAGCTCACATACCCCAAATATCATATTTTAAGGATGAATTTAATTCTAATTCACTAACACCATAAGTTATTTTATAAAATTGTTTAATCACATTTTTGTTTTTTCAATGATCATCATTTATGTGCTGATGGTAACAGATATGTAATTAGATACGTGTATCAAATTTATTTATATTATTAATATATAAAATTAAATTAAAATAATTTTTTTTGCCTATCAACATTGGACTACCCATAGAGAGTACAAGCACAAATCAGCTATTACAACAGAATTTTTGTTCACATCATAGAGCCAAAAACTAACAGAATCCTATAACCGTCTTAAAAAATGCGACAATGACATTTCTTTTCTTCTGCAAAATTTTTTTGAATTTCAAATATAAATTTTGAATCATTGAATTTACAAGAAAAAGATAAAAATTTGGAAAAAAGTT
This sequence comes from Stylosanthes scabra, assembly GCA_036250425.1. Lineage (NCBI taxonomy): Eukaryota > Viridiplantae > Streptophyta > Magnoliopsida > Fabales > Fabaceae > Stylosanthes > Stylosanthes scabra. The sequence goes on along the minus strand of JASCZI010211459.1, from coordinate 226,136 downwards.
TTTAGAATAAAAATGTATGAATTTTAAATATTAAATTGAATTATTAGATTTATAAAAAGGAATATAAAAATTTGAAAGGGATTTGACTATTAATTTTTTTTAATTTGAATCATTAAATTTTCATGAAAAAGATACAAATTTAGAAAAAAAATTAAAATAAAAATTTTATGAATTTCAAATACTATTATTATGAATTTCAATTATTGAATTTTTTATGTTAAAGCGCACCAGATAATATAATAGTAGGATACGTTGAAAATTAGCTTAATTATTTATTTTACATTACAAATATATTTATGGTATTGAATAATACAATAATTTTTATAATAAACGATTATTTAGATAATTAAAGCTCCGCGCATCTCACGAGATATATCCTAGTTTATAAAACTCATCTCTTTAGCAAGATTAAATAACATTTTAGTTACTCTATTGGACAAAAATACCCTTCGATAAAAATTATAAGTATATATAAATTAGTGAAAATTATTTTGTAGTTTAAATATTAATAATATGAAACATTTTAAATTGTTATTCAAATATTTAAAATAAATAAATTTATTACGTCAATAAATAAACAATTATCTGTATAATAGGAATTTTATTTTGATACATTATTAGTATAAAACAATTCTTTTTTAAGAAAATAGCTTTTTAAATAAAAGTGATGGGAATATATTTTCTCTCTTAAAAACATTGCTAGAATCCCTGGACCATTTGGCATCTTCAGATTTTTTCCTCTTAAACTTGGACTTCTATTACATTTTGATTTGATGTTAACTTCTGGTTGTGGCTGGTGATTAAAACCTTTACATTGATTCATGATGACCTAAAATATGATATTCAAATTGACCAAAATCGTATATGTAAGACAACTTTATCAATTAATTAACAATTTCATTCTGAAATTACAAAACTATTTAAATTATTGACCTTTGTTAATGGAGTGTAGTGAAAGCATTATTTGAATTATTACCTTGGAAAAATATCAACCCTATCAACCTCTGTGTCACAGCAAGATCTTTTGAAACAATGAGAGAGATGGAGGACATCACAAAAAAGTAAAGCATTTTGTGCTTGGAACTCTCAAACATTTTTTGAAAGTGAAAAATGATGAACACCACTCACAAGTGTTATGCTTGTTCATATAAAGTAGTTCGTAGAGTTGGTGGAGCATGGTTAAAAATATGGAAAAGGAAGAGGGTAAAAGGAGAAGTGAAAAGTTAATTAGAGCATATTCTGAAAACGGCTTCATGTACAAAATTTTTCTTACAACAAGATGGGAAATTAAAGAGGAACAAAAAATTGGCTTTATGTGTCAGGGTATGTTTACCTATATTTTTCATTAATTGCTAGTACTATTCCAAGTCTTTGAACACAATAATGACCCATTATACTTTTCAAGGTACGTACTTTAATATCAACGAAAAATAAAAAAGAAAAAATGAAGAAGATAATTTAAAAAAAAGTCTAATAATAATATATCAGAGAAAATTATAATAACTAAGAGGTGTATCCAAAGTACAATATATTAAGAAATTTTTGTTTATGTTAGATGCATATTAAAATTAATTGTTTTCACTAAGCATAAAAATTTTAGAATATTTCTCACGGACTAGTTCAATATAATTGGGCTGTTTGGATAAACTATTAAGACAAATAATTTCGGATTATATGTTTTACAAAGGAAAAAAACGAAATGATTTATCTAAATTTCAGCCAATATAAATATATATAAGTTGGGGCAAAATCCCTTCAGATAATATATTTTAATCTTAATCATAGTATGATCGAATCCTGAACCGATTTGAGTGTCAAAATATTTGTAGGTACATCCTACTAGTTTGAAACCGAAGGCTGATCTAGAGATGGAAAAATTGACACCTTATATATATATATATTTTTAATATTCACAATTTAAGATAGCGTTTAATGCTTGAGAATATAACTGACGTTAGAAGATTGAAATTTAGTATTGTATTTGTTCAATAAAAAATTAGAATTAAAATTTTGATCTCAGTTTATAAAATTTCAATATATTTAGTTTTAAGGAATTGAAAGACCGATGACAGAAATTGAAGTTTTAATAATTTTTTTTAATTCAAATATCTTCACATTAAAGTTTTTTATTAGCTTTTGTTTTTTTTATTGGTTTAATTTAATCTCTACCTTTCAATATATATCTCTTAATAAATTTAAATCAAACATAATATCAAATTTAATTCAATTTTAGTTTTCTAATCTCAATCTCTCTTCCAAGCATGCCTTTCAATATTAATTTTTCAGTCTCAATCTCTCTGTTAAACGCATCCTAAGTAAGTTATGTATCAAAATAAATAGAAAAGAAATATTTTTTAAACAAGTGAGGAGCAATTTTTTTTAGATAGAATCATCTTCAATCAAATTTGTTACTTAAAAAAATAACTAATTAGCTTTTTAGTCATTATATTACTTAATTAAATATTTATTAAACTAGTAAAATATAAGACATCTCATAGTACATGAGACATAATATAATTTTTTATGTGACGATCATTTCTCATTTGTGATTATACATATACTTTTTACCTTCTAAATTCTCTTTCTAAAAGTGAGAATATTATTCGATTATATATACTATGAAAAATGTTTTGGATGTTCAAATGGCATATTCCGATTAAGCTGAGAAAACTATCATATGAAAAGGTAATATACTGGTATTTTCTCTTATGTAATTCCCAAATATGTTTGCTTGGCAAATTCTAAATATCAAGCTTTGTGTCATACCGTGAAGTTTTCGTTCATATCAACCTCTCTTGCATTCAAAGTCCCTAAATATTCAATTAATTTTATTAGTTTAGATGAGTTCTGGAATAGTAAATTTCATTATTTGTATGTAAAAATTAAATTCTTATAATGCTTAATAGTTTGTGTCATGTGACGTGTTTATCTAATGATGATTAGCCTTTGAACTTTCTAGACATATCGTAGTATTGCGTTAAATAAATAATTTTAATAATAATAGTGTTACAAAATTAATATTCATAATTTTTAAAATTCTCTCTGCTAGAATTTGTTTTGTACCCTTTCTACTAGGGTTTTGTTTCTCTCTACAAAGATTTGCATCCTCCTAATGCAATCCTCTGCATTTGCATTAGTGTCATGTATCTCTATTGTATGAATTCATAACTTACATAGGCTCTCTCATTATTGTTGCTCTCTTTTCATAGGATTATAATTACTAAATACAACAAGAAAAGGAAGGGAAACACTTGAGTGCTTGTGAGTGATTATTTCCATTTCAGAATCTTATTTTCTGTTTGGGGAAGTGATCAGGGATGGGAAACACTAGAGTGATTGAGAGAGAGTGATCCATTATTTTATTGTAATCCTATTTCTCTTCTAATCCTAATTCTCAGCCCTTCATCTCTTCTTTCTTCTCTTATTCCTTTTCAAGCATCATATTCTTCTCATCTTTGATCATGTCTTTCACTTTTCATCAACGAAATGAACCTCATGGTCCTGACTCAACCATTGAAGACGATGTTGTAACTCTGGATGCATCTGATATCAATGTGGCTACTGAGAACGTTTCCAAGAGTCTAGTTGGCAGAATTATGGCTGATCGGTCCTTTAGCTTTGGTTTGATTGAAAGCTCCTTTACTGCTATATGGAATTATCCTGAAGGGTTACAGATCAAATCCTTAGATAATAATATATATCAATTCTCATTTGGGAAAGAAACTGATATGATCCGTGTTGAAAGAGGCTCACCTTGGCTTTTTAAGCAATATCTTATTCATCTTTAGCCATGGACTAAAGAGATTGTAATTGAAGCTGCTAATTTTTCTGTTATTCCGATGTGGATTCAGCTGTGGGAGATGCCTGATTTCTGCAAAACCAAAGAAGCTGCAACAAAAATAGGAGGAAAGTTAGGGCCAGTTTTGGATGTTGATCTATTTGATACGCGTGCAAAAGAAACTCAGATTATGAAAGTCAGAGTTAACTTAGATGTTTCAAATACTCTAAGACAATTAATATGCATTGCTAATCCAGACAAAACCAACTATACTATCCTCCTAAAATATGAAAAATTGGGAGTATATTGTAGATGCTGTAATTTTCTGGGACATGAAGTAAGAAACTGTGATCTCTACATTCAACTCTTAATGGCTGATTCTGAGGTTCCTCTCAAGTGGAGAGATAATTTGAGAGCAGATCAGCTCGGGTGGAGAGTTACTGCAGCTAAGGAAAACTCAAATCCAAACAACCGATTTAATCACTCCTCTTTTAATCAAGCCAACAAAAAAGCCTATTCCAGTTAGCTTGATTAAAAGCTTTGCTTCTCTTTCATGTAAAGAAAAGGATGTGAATAAAGCTACTTCAGAAGAGAATAGTGTTTCCTCTATTCCTATTATGCTGCCTCCTCAGGTATCTCAACCAGTAGTACAATCTTCTTTTGTGATAGGATCAACTACAAATCCTACTGTTACAAGAAACAAAAGACAGAACTGAAGCATATGGCCCGAAGGGGTTCAACTGGTGTTGAGATACAGAATATCACAGGTTTGAAAAGAGTTCCAGAAATCTCTGATTCCAAGGCTATTGCTAATGAAGGGGACAAGGGTGCCAACCCAATGAAGGCACCCACCGGTCAATGAATATGTTGATGTGGAATTGTCGGGGTATGGAGAATCCCTGACAATTCACAACATGGAAGGGATTTGTCGATCCCGTTCCCCCGAAGTAATGTTTCTTTATGAAACCAAGAACACCACTTCGTTTGTTATTGCGCACTGTCAAAAAATTGGTTTCAACTCTACTTACTGTGTTGCTCCTAGAGGTTCTGCCGGGGCTTGGCTCTAGCCTACAAATCTGATTCTGCAATTACTATACTAAACTCGGGAGATTACTTTATTCTATTTACTTGGATTGATCATTCAACTAGTATAGTGTGGAAGGTGGTGACTGTTTACCTTGACACAAGTGAATCTGGTAGGGAGTCTCAGTTCAACTCTATTTTAAATATGAAAGATGCAGCAGATACTCATTTGGTGATTGGAGATTTTAACTTTATCTCTGCAAATCATGAAAAAGAAGGAGGACGGTTAAAGCCAATTTCATCCATCAATCAATTCAACAATTTCATCAACAATGGTCAGTTGGTTGATTTGGGCTTTCAAGGTAACAAGTTCACATGGTGTAACCGTCAATTTAATGGAAACTTAATCAGAGAACGACTTGATAGATGTTTGGCTACATTTTCCTTCCGAGAAAGCTACCCTATGGCTACTGTCCTACATCTTGATGATCTAGGGTCTGATCATAGGCCTATTCTCCTCATAACTAATCAACAAGTCAGCAAGCCTAAACGCAGATTCAGATTTCAAGAGCGTTGGTGCGAAAATCCAGAGGTCCTAGCTATAGTCAAAGAGGCATGGGCATCACAGTTTACAGGTTCTCCTATGTTTAAGTTTTTCAGTAAACTTAAAAGATGTAGGCACTTACTGGTAGCATGGCAGAAGTCTGGGCAAGGAATTTCTCTTAAACAAATTTCAGAACTAAAATCAGTTTTGGAATTAGAAAAGGAGAAAGGAACAACAACTGATCAAGTTTTTATCCTACAGAAGGAACATGAACTATCTGATGCTTTTTTACAAGAGGAGAGATATTGGAGAGAGAAATCAAGAGTTAAGTGGTTGAAACATGGTGATCAGAATACTAGGTTCTTTCACTCTAACTTCCTTGATAGAGGCCGCAGGAATCATCTAACCAGGTTGGTGGATAGTGATGGTACTTCCCACACAGAAACTGATGGTATTGCTCACACAGCCATCAATTTTTTTGAGAATCTATTTACTACTACCAACCCTCCCTCGGCTGTCTCTACTCTTAATGGTCTTCCATGTAGAATTGATGAAGAAACCAATAGAAGACTTACTAAGAGAGTCAATGCAGAGGAAATCAAGAAGGCTACTTTCTCTATTAACTCATTCTCTGCCCCTGGTGATGATGGCTTTAATGCTAAATTCTATCACTTCTACTGGGATATTATCAAATCAGATCTGATCTCTGCTGTATTGAGTTTCTTTTCTGGGGCTAAGCTTCTTAAGGGATTAAATCACACTCAAATTTGTTTAATTCCCAAAATCCCCAATGCTGAATCCATGTCCCAAATCTGTCCTATCTCTCTTAGCTCTGTCTTCTACAAGGTAATATCTAAAATTTTGGTTCATAGATTGCAAGGAATTTTAGACTCTATTATCTTTGACAATCAAAGTGCTTTTGTTAAAGGAAGGTTAATTAGTGATAATGTTCTTATTACACATGAACTAATGCATTTCTTGAAACATAAGAGACATGGTACTCTAGAAGTTGCTCTGAAACTGGACATGAGTAAAGCCTACGATAGAGTTGAGTGGAATTTTGTTTCGGATACTATGGACGAATTGGGTTTTTGCCAACAGTGGATAACTTGGATGAAAGAGTGTGTTACCTCTGTTTCTTATTCAATTTTAGTGAATGGCCAACCACATGGCTATTTCAATCCCTCTCGTGGTTTACGTCAAGGTGACCCTCTCTCTCCTTTTCTATTCCTAATATGTGCTGAAGGTCTCTCATTTCTCCTCCAATAGGCTGAACTTAGACAGGAGGTCATTTGAGATTAAATTCAAGATGTCCTACAATTAATCATCTCTTCTTCGCAGATGACTCTATTCTATTTTGTAAGGCTAATGCTGCTGAATCTCAGAATTTGATTGAAGTTCTGAACACCTATAGTGAGCTAAGTGGGCAACTCATAAATTTCTCTAAATCTTCACTCTTTTTCAGCAAGAATACTCCCCTTGAGATCAGACAGACACTCTTTCAACTTTTTGGTATCAACCATGTTGGCTCTCAGAACAAATATTTGGGTCTTCCTGCGATTATTCACAGATCCAAAAGACAAACATTCACTTATGTTAAGGATATGGTTGATAAAAAGCTGCAGAATTGGAAGAGAAACCTACTATCTATGAGTGGGAGAGAAGTATTAATCAAGGCAGTTAGGACAGCTATACCTATTTACTCTTTATCTTGTTTTAAGCTTCCTGACTCCCTCTTAGAGGAGATTCAACACCGTATGATGTCATTTTGGTGGGGTCAGCGTGGAAATGAACGCAAGCTTCAATGGGTGAAATGGGATATCATGTGCAGAGATAAAAAGCAAGGTGGCATTGGTTTTAAAGACCTAAAGGCTTTTAATTTAGCCATGTCGGCTAAACAGGGTTGGCGGCTTCTTACCAAACCAAACTCTCTACTTACCAAACTCTATAAGGGTCGTTACTATCATAGAACTAACTTTCTTAATGCCCAAACAGGAACCAACCCTTCCTGGGCATGGCGAAGTTTGCTTGAAGGTCGTAAAGTTCTTGAAAAGGGACTTCGATGGCAAGTTCGTAGGGGTACTCATATCAGAATTTTTGAGGACTATTGGTTACCTAACTATTCTCCTATCTCTTTATATCAATCTCCTCTCACAATTACAGATTATCAATGGGTCAATCAGCTAATTGATTCTAATAAACAGTGGCGAACTCATATCATTCAAGAGATGTTTCTACCAAACATTGCAGATGTTATACTACAGTTACAAATAGGAGAAGATGGCGAAGATTTTCTTACCTGGAGTCTTGATATTAAGCACGGCTACTCTGTTTCTTCAGGGTATCACATAGCATTTCAGATTTTTCATCCTCTGATAATCCATCTCCCTGAGCAATGCCGAGAAAAGAAGCTCTGGACTCATCTTTGGAACCTTAAATGCCCTCTGAAGATTAAGGTGTTTCTCTGGAGAGCACTGCACGATGGTCTCGCCGTCCGGAATAGCCTGAAATCCCGCTTCCCTTCCGTTGATGACCACTGCCCGCGATGTCAAGAGAATGGAGAAACTATTAGTCACTGTTTGATCTCGTGCCCATTTGCTGATGAAGTCTTGAATCTAGTGGGATCCTTTCCCCAACTCGATCCCGCGTCTCCCCCTCCATTTTGGAGATGGTGGATGAACCTAATGGAAGATCTTCATCAGAGACCTTCAACTCAGAGAAGACACCACGCGAGCTTAATGGCGACGGTTCTGTGGAAGCTATGGCTAGACCGAAACCAACGGATCTTCGAACAATCTTCTTTTTCCTCTTCCTTCATCGTCTCCTCTGCGGTTGAGCTCCTCCGTGATTTTGAGAGATACCACCTTCCATGACCTAACCCCCAAATTCTCGTCCCCTCTTCCTTTCAATTACATTTCATTTCTTTATTTTCTTTTGTGGAGTATCCACTTTTCTTATTTGTTTTGGTTGTCCAAGTTTGGACCCACTATCTTTTGTATTCATTTTATTACATTAATGGAATACAATACAACTATCTTTGATAAAAAAAAAAATTAAGTTATCATTTAAAATTAAAAAATATTATTATTCAAATAAAATAAAAATAAACGCTCACAAAATATATAAATTATCATCAATATTCTATATATGACCATAATTAAGTGCATTGGCTTTCAAGACTCACTTTATTAATAAATACTCCTATCTTGCATTATATATATATATTCTTGTAAACTCAACACAACGAAAGAATATATGTAAACACAAAGCTTGACAAAAACTCATACAATAATATAATATTAATAACTTCCAAATCCAAAAAGTAAGAAAAGATGAATAAGTAGTTGAATAAAACTGGAATACGGAATAAATTAAATAATTAATGGCTCACTTTTTAAAATGAACTTTGCATGCACACCACAATAGATTTTACCTACCATATGACTAAATTAAAAAAAGTTACACCAATCAAATTAGTACAATTGTTTACTTTGTTACTTGAATCTTCCTCCCAAGGAAATACTAGATTTTAGTTTAATCAAATTTGATTTTCAAATCATCTTTAATTTGTCACACTATTATAACCCCTGTAATAGACCCTTTATGGGTCATGTTTCTTCTTCTCTCACAAGTAACTTACAACTCTAACCCCTGTCAAAAAAAAAAAAAAAACCCCTTACAACTCTAACCCACTAACTAAAACACATGTTAACTTATGCAGAATGAATTATATGGTTTACAAATTTTTTAAATTATATTATTTACATACCAAAATCAGTCATTAGTATTTTTTAAAATTTTGTGAAAAAAATTATAAAATAATATTTTTTTATTTTTTCCTTACAAAATTCAAAAAAATAAAAGATATTTAAAATAACAATAAAAAATAAAACCAAACTAAATACACTTTATATTTGATAAATTTTGGATAGTAATTGATTATGGGAGAAGTGGAAAATATATTATTTTGGTGGTATTTAAATATTTTTTGTATATATTTCATGTATGGTTGTATAATCAATTATGAAAACCTTTAAAATATAAATTCACCCGCGGTAATTTTTTTAAATACAAATTTTGCAATAAAAAATAGAATTTAATTTCCATGCACTGTCAGAGTTTTACATCGCCAGTGCATCAAAATAAAATTTTCAACGCACATCAAAAAATTATTTGACTTTCATTGTTATTATTAATTTGCAAATTTTAAATTTATTTAGTTCCTAGTTTAATTATCATTAATATAATGTTGACATTAAATATTAATGTAATATCTCTAATAATAAATTGAGGGGGCTAATTTTACACTTGACTTTTGCGCCAGCTAAGTTTAGCCTTCCTCCAATAATTTAACTAATTAAAATTTTAATATAATTAAATAGTGTAATGCTATTTGAATAAGTGATTTTGACCAATAAAATGTAACTAAGTGATTTATTTCTATGCTAAATAAAATATTATTTTGGTGTCAAATAGTATAAAAAAGTGCACCTAAATAAAGTTCTATTTGACATTAAAATAATTTTCTAGCATAGAAATAAATCACTTAGTTGCACTTAATTGGCCAAAACCACTAGTTCTTTGAATTAAACTAGTGTATTTACCCGTGTCTTGCACGGGAAATTTAATTTAATTTAAACCAAAAATATAATTTAATATTATTAGTTATATATAAAAGAATTAAAATATTATATAACTTGTGAGTTGAAATAATAATGGATATTAAGAAGGCATGTATTCTTTTGTGTTTTTTTTTTCGTTTATAAAAATATATTCGTTGTTATTTTGTATATTTTTAGAATAATGTTACAAAATCAACGTTAGAGAGCCATAAGGGAGCCAATATTGAGTTATTATCTAAAATTTATATGAGTTATCATCCGTAATTCATATATCCATCGTTAAGTTATTATCCATAGTATATGTTGGTTTCTTATTGGTCATAATCTATTGGTTCTCTAGTCTTTTTCATATTTTTATCATCAACAATGTTATATAGAACCAACATTAGGGAGCCCTTAGGGAGTCAATAACTAAATTATCTATCATCCGAAATTAAAAAATGTATCACCCAAATACAATAAAACTGATCACCAACATAATATATGAATTATCATTCGTAACTCATCTATCATCACCATCAAGAGCATTGGCTCCCAAATATATTGATCTCGAAGACTTTTTCTTTTATCACATTCTCTCTTTAATATCCCGTCAAAATGGGGCGAACCTGTCGAGTAATATCCATTTACTTGTCTAAAT
>JASCZI010211459.1:184317-196018 GCA_036250425.1 Stylosanthes scabra | reverse complement strand
CGCCGTATCGTGGAAGCGCAAGAGCGCCTAGCCAGAGAGCGCGAAGGCATTCTCAACGCCACCGGCGGTGGAAGGCCTGCAAAGCTCTTTAGCGGCAAGGAAATCAGGAAGGCCACCAACGACTTCTCCCCGGACCGCCTCCTCGGAGCAGGCGGCTACGGTGAGGTCTACAAAGGCACCCTCCAAGACGGCACCGTAGTGGCCGTCAAAATCGCCAAGCTCGGCAACGCCAAGGGAACGGACCAAGTCCTTAATGAAGTCCGCATACTCTGCCAAGTCAACCACCGGAACCTCGTCGGCCTTCTCGGTTGCTGCGTTGAGCTCCAGCAACCAATCATGGTGTACGAGTTCATAGAAAACGGAACACTCCTTGACCACTTGCAGGGTCAAAAGAAACTGGAACGCAGCCTTCTAACATGGAAGCACCGCCTTGGAATCGCACGTGACACCGCTGAAGGCCTCGCTTACCTTCATTTCATGGCTGTTCCTCCTATCTACCACAGAGACGTTAAGTCCAGCAACATTCTTCTTGATTCAAAGATGAATGCTAAGGTCTCCGATTTCGGTTTATCTAGGTTGGCACAAACTGATATGAGCCACATTTCAACCTGTGCTCAGGGCACTCTTGGCTATCTCGATCCTGAATACTATAGGAACTACCAATTGACGGATAAGAGTGATGTTTATAGCTTCGGTGTTGTGCTGCTTGAGCTTCTTACGGCGCAGAAGGCCATAGATTTTAATAGGGATGCAGATGATGTGAATTTGGCGGTTTATGTGCAGAGGATGGTGGAGGAAGAGAGGCTGGTGGAGGTGATTGATCCTGTGTTGAAGAATGGGGCTGGTGCTGTGGAGATTGACACCATGAAGGCGTTGGCGTTTCTTGCTCTTGGGTGCTTGGAGGAGCGCAGGCAGAACCGCCCTTCCATGAAGGAGGTGGCGGAGGAGATTGATTATATCATTAGTATTGCTGCTGCAAATGATGCGAAGAATTGAAGGTGGCAATGTATGTATGTAAGTAAGTAAAGCTGTGTTCTCTTTCCTTCACGTTATTCTTATGTGATTTATGTTTTGTTTTAGAGTTTTAATTTGTTGTGTTGTAGAAAGAACCATTTGCTAAGACATTATTCAATTTTGACACCTTCTGCTTATAAGGACTAGAGAAATGATGGGTGTATGATCCTACATTCTATTCATTAGCATGATTTGATTGATTTCCATAACATTTGAATTTTGATATGCTTTATGAAGACCATTAGTCCATAGCACATAACTCTACAATAATATTTGAGAAATGGCTTCCTTCATGATGCTAATAATAAGATGAAGTAGCTCTGCTTTGCTTGTAGTTTGTAAAATGGACACACAAATATTCAAGTAAAGTAGGTTTTGTATTATTGACAAAGGGAGAAGGGTTATTTCTTTGGTGTTTACTCTGTATATTCTACACACTTCTCATCTGTATTTGAGTATCTATCAATTTCTTTTGGACGGTAACGCCTCATTTCATTAAACGAAGGCCATTTATTTGGTGCTTTCAGTCAATGGCTTCAATAAACTAAGGGTACAGAAGTGTTGTAGGGCCATTTGATTATTGAACTTTCCCTTAAGCAATCAACTTGACAAACAAACTAAAAGGTACAATGGAAGTTGGAACTACTCAATTTGAAGAACTTAAATGCTCTGTTCTATATTTCTGTCCTCTCATTCATTCATATTCAGATAGTTCAGTATTCACTCCATGAATAATTGAGTTTAGTATAACAATAATAGTGGATCAATAGGAAATTTTAAAATGAATATAGATAAGTAATTATATCACTCACTAAAATCAATCACAGTTTATAATACATATTAAAATACAAAATACACACTAAAAATAAATTAAATATATTTTTTATATTTTAATATATATTATATACTAATTTTAATTTTAGTGTATACCTAATATAATCCAAAATAGATATATTCACAAGTTAACAATTTTTGTTAGAAAGATAAAGAAAATAGAAAATACAAATTTGGAGCTGAATAATGATAACTGAGTGAATGAAAAAATGAAAGTGTGTTTTGAAGGTTAGTAACTTGTGTGATTTGACTTAAGAAAAATATTAGGTCCGTGATCAATAATTTTATTTAACTAAGTCTAATAAGATGCATAATATACTCTATATCTTTAATAATAAAAAAGATTTTTATTAATATTGTGTTAAAAACTTGGTTAGACTTGATTAATAAAAAAATTTATACACGTATGTAGAAAGGATGTGGCCACGTCAAACCCCTCAAAAGGGACACTCGATATGATGTAAGGGATTAATCTGACCTGAGGCTACGATACTCTCCTAAAAAATATATATATATTATACAGATGTTTCTATATAAAAAATACCCGAACGTATGTTTGTGCACTTTTTTTTCCATAGGAACCTCTTTGCCAGGCCGTGACAGAATTTATAGATAATAAAAAAACTATTTTTTAAAGGTCTGTATAATATAGAGACATTTTTATCATATAAGACACATATAATTAATTAATAGATAAATTTAATAAAATAAAACTATTTTGATGTACCATCAATCATGATAGTTTTTTTCCCAAATACTAGGTGATTAACAAAACATATGTAATTAAGATTTAAGACTAGAACAAACTTGCAGAAGGTAGGGTTTTAAAATTTATAATGTCAGCACCACATTACATCAGTCGTCAAGCAATTTTTGAGTCTATTTTTGCCAGAAGAAAAGGAAGCAAACTTTATAATGAATTGGTTTTTTATATTAAGTCATTAAAATTATCTTATTTCATTATGGAGAAGATCTAGGAGTTTTCCTTAGTTAGAAGAAAAGGCAGGCATAAACTATAGTAAGCCAAAAAGAAAAGAAAAGACACAAACAAAGCAAGCAGCATTAAAAATGCATGAAAGTAATTAAGCTATGCGCTGGAAAACCAACCGTCTTACTAATGACAGCTTACCACAAGTGCCTAAAAATGGAAGCATCCACATGTGTTCCTTCTGCCTGCTGCTAATTGAAATAGTTATTAATCATTAAGTGGAACAAATAATGATAATTGACTAATGATGGTGTACATATGTTTGCATGATTTTTGAGGTCTTAGCGAAGATTTAAATCCGAAATTCTTTACAATGAGGAGAAATAACACTATATAAGCTATAACTCATAGATATATATGTTTGTAGGATTGAAGTCTCAAATTTTAGATTAGATGTCTAAAGTCTTGGTAGGACACAATCTTAAAATTAGTAGGGTTGCTGTCAAATTAAAATAATTATTTTACTTGCTATTTTATCAAAGGGAAGAGCCCAAATAATGTCAACCTGAAATAGGAATGAGTATTGATTGGGTCGGTTTGGATTTGGAAAGAAAATAAAATCGAACCAATTAAATTCTAATTAGTTCGATTTTATATTTTTTTTGGATTTGAAATAATTCAACTTGATTAATCATTGGTCGGATTGGTTCGGGTAATCAAGTATCCAATTAAATGAGGAAATTCAAAAAAAAATTTTAAAATTAAAAAAAAAATTTATATTTTCTTATTCAATTAATCTTAGTGTACACATCTTTTTGGTGTGCACCTCTATCCAAGTCCCAACGAACAGGTTTTTATTATTAAAACTAACAGGTTTTAAAAGCAAACGAACAGGTTTTTAACATGTTCATGTTCGTGTCAGCTGTAAAACATGTTCGTTGTATATATAGATTTCTATTCGTGCACGAATATAATATTACTAATAGAACGGACAGGTTTTTAAAAGCAAGCGAACATGTTTTAAAACCGTTCATGTCAAATATAAAAACATGTTCGTTGTATATATAAAAACATGTTCGTTTGGGACTTGGATAGAGGTGTACACCAAAAAGAGATGTACATGTAGCATTGTTGTTTCTTATTTTTATACATTTTTAAAAATTAATATTAGAGGTAATCGGATATTCGGGTTGATTTGGATTCCGTTCTCCTAAACCCTTATGTGTTAATGTATCAAATTTAAATTATATTTTTAAAAAAAACTTTGCTCCTCCTATAAACCCTTGTATTTGGAACTTGGAAGCTGTGAAATGCGATTTCTTTAACGGAAATACTATTTTACCATCAGGTTGATATAACATTACTGATAAATTGGTTTTTTTTCTTAAATAAAATAATTATATTTTTTATTTTCTAAAAAAAATTAAACAAACTTTATTTACCAAAATCAACTTTTTTTTTTTTTGGTTTGGTTGCAAATCAGAGAGCTCTTATCCGATCTGGATGCAGATCAATGTGGGCTTATCCGATCTGCATGCACATAGTCTAAATCAACGAAATCCTATATAATCTGGGTGCATTAAATTCCTTTATTTAAAAATATTGACATATTTTAACTTAAACTACAAATACCTATGTTTATAATTGCACTAATCCAAACTAAAATTATCTTATATATACATAGCTAATACTCTAAACTTAAATTTAAATACATTTTTATATTAATATAAGTTATTTTAATTAATTTATTTATTTCAATTTAGAATTAGCTTATTTTTTTTCTTTTCATGACATTAACTTAATTTCGTATTTAATTTTATAGTTTAAGATGTTTAATTAGGTATACGTAGTACTTATTTTTGTTAAATATTAATTACGTGTTTAATTTAATTTGTAAATTTAAATTTAGCATTAGGTTAGTTTACATTTAATTTTATAGTTTTGAAATAATGTTGGATAGCTATGTTTTGTCAAAAAATAAATTAATTTTAGAATAATTTATATTATTATAAAAATATATATAATTTTAAGTTTATAGTATTAGCAGTTTATATATAAGATAATTTTAGTTTGAATTAGTGTACTCATCAACATAGACATTTATAGTTTAAGTTGGAATATGTTAGTAAGTTTAAATAATTTCATTATTTATAATAGTTAAATTATTATTATTTTTTTTTGGACATAGTAGTTAAATTATTTGAAGGGCCGGCTTGGTTCAGCGGTAAGCTCACTTACCGTGGAGTTTGAGGTCGTGGGTTCGAACAGCCTCTCTACGAAAGTAGGGGTAAGGCTGCTAGTATATTCCCTTCCTCAGCACCCCACCAAGTGGGACTTGAACTGGGTTGACCCTTTAGTAGTTAAATTATTTAAATAAGGAGATTAGATGCATTTAAATTGGATAGGGTTTCACTGATCTGAGTAATGTGCATGCAGATCGGACAAGCTTACATTGATCTGTATTCAGATCAGATAAAGCTTCTCTGATCTGCAACCGAACCCAAAAAAAATTTGATTTTAGTAAATAAAGTTTGTTTAATTTTATTTAGAAAATAAAGAGTATAATTATTTTATTTAAGAAAAAAACCCTGATAAATTAGTGCATTGATATAATATGAGTTGAGTAATCCAGCTATGTTCGTAGATGCTTAATACACAATGCTATATTAATATAATTGAATAACATAATATTAATAAAAAAACAAAAAGCAAAAAGAATTAGTGCAAAAGATGATACGTAGTTTATTTATAATTTGAATAATCTCATGAGTTCAAAAGTCGTAGGACGTAATAAATACCTGTAAATAATGACATATACAGGAGAGTTAAAAGATGAATTTTGAAAAATTAGTTTTTTTCTTCTCAAAATTCTATAAATATGATACAATTAGTTAATTTTTATAAGATCTTGCTTGTTTATGTGCATTTGAAAGAAATACAAAAATTAAGATTAAAATTGAATTAAGTTGGTGTGTATGGTTTAAAATTTAATAAAGAAAAAATTTAGGGAGTTTATAGTTTATTAGCCAATAGGTGGTCAATAAACTTTTTCCTTCTTTTCTCTTTTCTCTTTTACCACCTTCTATTTTCCTAATTACACTCATAGACTCCTTATGAGCTTCCTAACGTTGACTCCCTAGCATTACTCGTTAAAAAAGGTTGATATAGTTAATGGGTTATTGCTTAGTTGGCGCGTATCGCATATATAAAAATAGAAGATGATGATTGACGAAGAAGACAGAATCCAGGAACGCCATCTCAACACAGAGGTTCTATTAAGGGGTTTGGTTGTTTCAGCCACTTCCCCAACCCACTCACTCACTCACCCTCTTCACTCCCATCTCTCCGATCGACTCTCAGGTCAATTCAATTTCTCTTCATTCAGCTTCACCTCAAATTATCCAGTTTATTTTTGTGTTGATCTTACTGTGCTGCATTGATTCATTGAAATGAGTCTATTCTTACGATAACATTGTTGATGTTTGTCGCGATTATGAATTATGCTTTTCATGTTAGAATTCGTGATTGCTCTACATTTCGTATTTTTCACGTGTTGTTGTTCGTATGTGTAACTGTAATGTGGATTTCTTATTCACTTTGTATTTAACAGGGCGAATGAAATTCTTTTAATACTCAGATCTGGTGCTAATGCTGCTGTTACTGTTTCATAAATTTTCTGTGTTTTCTTTTAGGTATTGGATTGCTTTATCTGTTTACTAGATAGATGCCTTTGGGTTTTCATGGATTTTGTGCCTGGTGCTTTTTTTATGTAACTGAACAAATCTGACCCCCTTGTGTAAAAAAACATGTAGCTTATAACTCATTCTGATGTGATGTGTTTAGTTGTATTTTTTGGTTTCATTTGGATTAATCTTCTGCCTGGTATATTTTCAAAGATATGCTCTTTTGAGAAGTCTTTTATCTCATGCCCTGAGTTGAACCGGCCTGACTCAATCCTGTGTTTGATTTATCTGATAGCTATATTCTTATTAATTTCTTGTAGTTCAAAATCTATTGGCAGAATAAGCAGTGTACCAAAATGTGGCAATTTGGAACTAGATTATTATTCCTATGGATTCCTTTCTGCACTAGTCTAAATTATCTTCCTTGTCTGTAGCATATTTGGTTCTCTATGCATAGTTAATGCTATTACTTGACCTCTTATCAAGTGGACATTTTGTCGTTGTGAAAGTTATGTAGGACATATTTTATAACTGAAATAAAGAAGCGGCCTTGGACTATAATTTAACAGCAGAATACCAAATTTTACCATGTAGTATGATTACAGTTTAGATACAATGGCATCTATGAATCAAGCCTCTCCTGAATTAAACCATTTTTGTCTTGCTCATTGAAAGATAGTGCCTATAAATAGCTGGATTTTGTCTCTGTTTCCACCTCCTGATTGTCCTTCTACATCACTCTTACTTTCCTTTATACATATCTATTATTCTTATTAAGACAAATAACTTGGTCTTTTTCTTGGTTCTTTTGGATGAATATTAAGTATTTTCGGGTCTTATGTATTAAGCTTATTTAACAGACGGTTTTTCTCGTTTCTTTTACTGTCTCACTCACTATCTTCATGTGTATTCGTGTCACACTCCCCCGAACAGCTGCCAGCTGAGGTGCAAATTCTTTGCCAGTTGTTTTAATTTTGCCAAATGTCTTAAGAGTTTCATGAAACTTCTTTTTTTTTTTTTACTTGGATGTATATTTATAGGAAAGGGTGGAATCCCTCACATTTGAGGTTGTGTTCTCTGTTGGCCTTTATTGATCTGCTTCTAAATTCAGAATTTGTAGGAAAAGCAAAAGGCATAATACAATGAAGGCCCTGATTCTGGTTGGGGGGTTTGGAACAAGGTTGAGGCCATTGACACTCAGTGTTCCTAAGCCTCTTGTTGATTTTGCTAACAAACCTATGATTCTACATCAGGTAAGATTTTTATGATTCCTTTTCTGGAATTCATACATCTGATTTTCCCATATGAGTAAATTAGTGATTGGTTTTGCTGTTGAGTAGCCTGTGTGCTATCTCTGATGTAGTTTCTTCTAGATATCACGGATATGTCAGTTTTTCAGGGGTTTGTATAAATAAGACATTTCTGATTTTTCTATTTTGGATGCACAAAAGCTATATAGCTAACCTGTTAGATCACGATGGATGGATGAATGGTCCCTACAATTTTATCTTATCCAATAACCAACCTTGAACATGTATTGAAATATCTGCATGTGCATGAGCTAACTTTGTATTTATGCATGTCCTTCGTGTATAATTAATTGTCTTTAGAGGGCTTAATAGACTATCATACTGATTTACTTGTTTCATTTTAAATATTTTACAGATTGAAGCCCTTAAGGCTGTTGGAGTCAGTGAAGTGGTACTAGCTATCAATTACCAACCAGAGGTTAGGATTGTAACCCTCCTTATGACCTTATCACACTATGTGGTCAATTATGTTATAAGCCTTTTTTTTGTCTTTTCTTGAATTTGTAAACAATTTTTCTTTCAGGTAATGTTAAATTTCCTGAAGGATTTTGAAGCAAAGCTCGACATCAAGATCACTTGTTCTCAAGAAACTGAACCAATGGGGACAGCTGGCCCCTTGGCTCTTGCCAGAGATAAGTTGATAGATGAATCTGGAGATCCATTTTTTGTTCTCAACAGTGATGTTATCAGTGAGTATCCACTCAAAGATATGATCAAATTCCACAAAGCCCATGGAGGAGAGGCTTCCATAATGGTGACAAAGGTAACAGGATTTAAAAATTTGAGTTTCGTTGCAAACATGCCAGATTCAATATCATCTTTTAATATATTATTGTAGGTGGATGAACCATCCAAATATGGTGTGGTTGTTATGGAGGACACCACTGGCCAGGTTGAGAAATTTGTAGAAAAACCAAAGTTGTTTGTTGGTAATAAAATCAATGCTGGAATCTACCTATTGAACCCCTCAGTTTTAAACCGAATAGAACTGAGGCCCACTTCAATTGAGAAAGAGGTGTTTCCAAAGATTGCAGAAGAGAAAAAGCTCTATGCAATGGTTCTTCCGGGATTCTGGATGGACATTGGAATGCCAAAGGACTACATTACCGGCTTGAGACTCTACTTGGACTCGTTAAGGAAAAAGACTCCTTCTAAGTTGGCTGCTGGTTCCAACATTGTGGGGAATGTCATTGTGGATGAGACTGCCAAAGTCGGCGAGGGATGCCTCATTGGACCTGACGTTGCTATTGGCCCCGGATGCATTATTGAGTCAGGTGTCAGGCTCTCAAACTGCACAATAATGCGAGGAGTTCGCGTCAGAAATCATGCTTGTATATCAAGCAGCATCATTGGATGGCATTGCACTGTTGGGCAATGGGCTCGTTTGGAGAACATGAGTGTCCTTGGAGAAGATGTTCATGTATCCGATGAAATTTACACCAATGGTTGCCTGATTTTGCCTCACAAGGAGATCAAGTCAAGCCTTGTGACACCAGAGATAGTCATGTGATATTGATGTGTTTTAAAATTTTCTTTTTAAATGGATATGTCATCTAAATTCTTAGCATGTGGCTAGGTGGTAAGTTATTGAGTCAATTTTGTATTTTGGTTTCATTTGGTGTCCTTTTGTTTTTCCTTCATCACTGTTCTTTTCTCCTTACTTGCATTTATATTTTATACAAGTCAGTTCGTCTAGAATCAGTTGGTGCCATAATTAACAAATTGTTAAATGGCATAAAGTTAGTCATGCTTCAAAGTTCAAAGTCATGTAATTTTCGGTGTGTCATGTGTGTATAGAAATTATTTATGAAGCTGTTTTTATCTATAGATTGGTTGGTCCGTATAAGTTTTTAGAAAAATGATTAATAGAGAAATCATTTATCCTAAACCAAAAAAAAAAGGAGAAATCATTTATCCCTTTTGGTGTTCGTATGCTTTAGATTTTAATTTTATAAAGAATAACCGTTTCAAGTATCCCGTTCTTATTGTCCTCACAATAAAATATTAAACTGCAAACGAGAAAGACCATTTTTGGTTTGGCTTCGGCTTTATGTCTACGAACTACGATAATAAGAAGTTGCACAACAGCACTGGATTGAACACAATTTACTCTGATAAATCCTTTCTCATGTCCGCTACATACTGGTAATGCCTAAAAGGTAAAAACTACATCACATGGTTCCTCTACAGCCTAAAAGGAAAAATTCTCAAATATAGCCTATTAAAAAGAACCACAAACAATGTTGATCCGCTTCAAGGGATGGATTCAGAAATGCCTACAAGGTAAGCACACAACAGTATGATTGTCCAGAAACAGAAACCACCATTTGTCCACCCTGACACCATCTTGTCAATTTACAGCAACAACTGAGCCCTCGCGATGCAGGGATACCTTCTCCGCAATCAACTGTATCTCTTTCACCCTTTCTTGGACCAACTTCTGCAATTGCTCTTCTTGATTTGGCTGACTGTCATCCACCTGCACAGTAGTATTATCTTCGTTCACTCCCGATTTGAACATGACAAATGACATCTCCTCGGAAAATTCAGTAGGAACTTCAATAAGTTGCTTCCCAGAAGTGCCAGAATCTTTCCCTAAGATGTCATACTTTACACGGTTGCAGATGATGCTCAAAAAGTTATCCATGTGCTTTTCAACAGGATTAAGGCCAAGGTAGAGCAAAATCTCCCAACATTGGAGAAACTGCTTCTTGTTAATTTTCAGATTTTTCCTGGCATACTCAATAGCACTGGAAGGTGGCATTAGTCGCGGACGATTAGTCTTCTTTGATAGTCTTCCTTGCTTTAGTAGTGAGACAGCAGCCTTTACTGACTGCTGTATTGGTTCACAAGGAAGCAGGCGAAGTATATCAACACATGTGCGGATGTGTTGCAAGTGATCTAACGGCTCTTCAATTGTAATGTCAAAGACATTTTCAGATATGGCAACATCATTTAGCACTTCAAGGATATGTCGACCATAGCCTTTGTGCTGGTAACTAGGCAGTACAAGTATCTGCCATGCCATCAACAGAGGATCATAAAAAAGAGTACCAAAAAGAGGCGCTCCAGCATATTACAAAAAGCATGTTGAAATTGGTTGAGGGTAAAACAGCTATTAGTGAATGTCAAGAACACAACAAACCTGGCTAAGTCGCAATCGGGTACCACCAGGATAGTGGTAAAATCGATAGGTAGCAGCAAAACCAATCAACCTACATTGGATCTCTCCCTGTTGATCAGTTTCATTCTGGATTACAAGATACAACTCCCAGTGTGGATCCGTAACATCAATTGGACTGCTACCTATATGATAAATAAAACAGAACATGTTAAAAACATTTATGCTAGAGATGAATATCCCCTATACACAAGCAATACTATGAAAATACCAATGGGTGAAAATTACCATCCACAAGAAGAAGAACAAGGGGTATTAGGCGACTGTAAAGGTGCCCAGTAGCCATGCTGCCTACCACCATTCGAACAACCTACTCCAGGAGATATAAATCAATACAGCGATTGGTTTCAAAATATTACTCTATGTATGCAAGTGAGACTAAGCAACTAAGCTTTTCCCATCTGCATTGACAATATATTAGATCTCAATTTAAATTACAACCTCAACTTTAGATGTAGCTGAATCTGCATCCGCGTTAGAACCATTGATCTGCCCATTAAAAACTTTCTTCTGCAAAACCTCACCACTTGAGATAGTTGTTCTGCAAACCAATAAAATTTAGCAATACCATCCACAGTAATACAGTTTTAAGACTCATTCATAGTACAAGAGAAAATGTATAATACCTAATAAAATCCTTATCTGCAATAAAAGTTTGAAGGAATTCTTCTTTGCTCTCAACAAGAGTCTCAGCAAAAATATTCTGTAAAAAAAGGGGGAAAAAAACTAAGCCACACTATAACAGGTAAAA
>JASCZI010211459.1:125718-177205 GCA_036250425.1 Stylosanthes scabra | reverse complement strand
CGGCACACGCCTTGCCATCGAGCTCAACCTGTGGCTTCTGAAGGTCAGCAAAGCTGCAACAACAGCTCATAAAAGACCACCCATGTAAATGAATACCTCAACCACCATCAAGCCCCCAAAAAATTGTGTGGCAAACAATAAGAATAACAATGAAACTTGCATCCATAGTTTGAAACAGTTTAGCTTACCTGCTATTAACTAATTTCCTGTATCTAAGCCTTTGGCGTCCAAGGCCAACAGCACCAGAAGAGACCAAAATAACCTCATACCCCAAAGAGTTAAGTTCCTTAATCTGGCATTTGTTAATAAAAATCCAATTTTTAGTTCTCAGATGAGGATAGAGAAGATCACATTAAGTGTAGGATAATGCATTGAATTAGAGGTTAGAGAAGTGACCTGTTCACAGAGTGCACCTAATTTTCCAACAGCTAAGCGTCCATCTTGGCGGGTAACAACAGCAGTTCCAACCTGACAACAATGGAAGCCAGCATTTGCATCTATAGCATTGGCACAAGATGATAAAGAGAGATGAATAAGGAGAATTGAGTAAGAGAGGAACCTTGATTACTATGCGCTTGACGTCTTTGAGAAAATCTCGAGAAGGATCCACGCTCTCCATTTTTGCAGCCACCAAAGTATGGTTCAGCGCCTGCTCCGAAGAGAGATAGAGAGAGAGAGAGAGAGAGAGAGAAGTAGCGGCTACCACCAAGCACCAACTACAACTAGTAACACAGTATCACGGGCGAATCAATTTTCCATAGTTGAATATTAAATTGCCCACGATTACTCACTTTTTTACAATTATGACTCCCTTGTCCCGTAAAAAAACGCTAATATAATCGTTAATTGTTCATACTAAACTCTAATAACATGATGTCGTAATCTGATAGCATTATCATAGTATCAAAATGACTTTGTTTAAGGGCTAATGTAAGTCATATTCATAAAGGACCGATTTAATAACATTTAAATTTTAGAAGCCAATTTAATCGTAACCTCCAAATTTCAGGACCAATCTAATATTTAATTCCCATTTTCTATGTGGTTAAATTGTCTTAGCTATATTAATGTATAGATTTAGAGCTTAATCTTTTAATTTGATACTACTTGTGCCGTTATTTTTTATGACCAAAATCACAAAGTCATTGAAAATAATTTTTTTAATAAGATGTTACGCAATTAAAATATATGTGTGAAATATCTTTACACTGTATGAAAATGCCTCGTACATTTTAAGAGGATAATAGTCTCAATTCATAACTTTTTAGTATAAATTGCGATCAAATTTAAATTTAGTCCCCTAATTTTTTTTTAATCTTTATTTATTGTTAAATTATTTTTTAGTCCCTTAAATTTATATAGCTTCGTCCATAATCAAAATTAAATTTTAATTTTAATATAATATGACCAAAGTATAAAATTATATATAAAATAAGTCAATTGAATCTGTATTTTAGACAATTAATATAAAAATAATTATTTTTAATATTATATAATTAAATATTTATGTGAAATTATTTTATATTAATATTACATCAAAATTTAATTTTTTTGATATTGAAGCATGTTATGTTTAAGCATAACGAGCTCTTGAGTCAAACGCCGTGGATGCTGTTAAGCCAAGTGTCACATAATAAGCAATTATAAGTTTAAAAAGGTGTCCAATTCATCCATGTTATTTATCAAGACTTGCATGGAATTTCAGAATCTTTCTAATTGTAAATTTCTGTTGATTTTTTTTCTTTCAAAAAGTCTTCAATAGAGATTAGAGAAGCCTACTACCATGGTTACGATAGATCATTCTATCATTGAAATGTTTGATATTATTTGCATTTAATCTCATAATTACTATACTATATATGTTGGTAAAAGGACAAAATATAAACGTTGATTGAAGATTGGAAGTTATATCTGCTATCACTGTCTAAAAAGTGGGCCTGCTTTTAAACCACACTACGTAATACACATGTTAAGTGTTAACCATTTCCATTCATGTTCAAACTTCAAACATATATAAAGCGAAGTTTAAGAAAAGATGAGTAGTGACCACCTTGTTTTGTTTTGAGTTGAAAAGATCATCATTGTTAACTCTGCTAATCCTTTTAATAGGCATATATTTAATGTCTGTCATATCACATCATTTTAGCTTCTAAAAGTTAAAACAATGAATCATTTCAAAATTCTAATATCCGTGACACTTACTCATAAGATCACAAATATACAAAACTCATTTTGATAATTTGATATAAGTTTCCTTCCTTTGCTTTGACGTATGGAATATCAATACCGGTAGATAGGAACCCCCTCCCTCCTCACATTCTTGTTCACAAAATAATGGCTTTTTTATTTAGATAAAAAATTTCACATTTTTCGATTTATTTTTATACGATATAATTCAACTTCGCAGAGTGCTCAATAATTATGAATATCAAGTTGTCTTTTTCACTTTGGTGGAAGTACATGCGAAATTGTGATACAACTTTCTCTTCTTCAATATTGTTGGCATGAAATTGCATTATTTCTTGGACTGCCAACTAAACTTAGATATAATGCACAAAAATGTAATTCTTTTTGCCATCATTTTAATCGGAAAATATGAATTTTTTTTTATTTAAATAAAAATCCAAAAATAATAGATGCTATGGCTATTGGCATCAAATTTTTTTTTTTGGTCTATTTAGACATGTTTTAGATTTAAAAATGGATGAAGAACATAAATGAATAACAAATGAGAAAAATATACGGTTTAGTGTAATGATGGTGTTTAAATAAATATAATTTTTTAGTATACAAATAATATTATTCTACAACAATTGTCTAAAATGAATGTGTATTACTATTTACCTTGGCAAAATGTAAAAATATGTCTACATTTTAACTTTCACCAAAGAAATGAAATGAAATTAGACATCTTATGTTTACAAAAATCTGGAAGATCATTTAAATGCAAATTCTACACACCACAATTGTTCCCCCCTCTCTCCTCCCACCAAAAATATTTTTTTTTAAAAAATAAAAAATTGCAGAGATAAATAATAATATTGTAGAGAGCCCAAGAAAACAACTTCTTTGTAGCTCTTCTTGCATCCATCATCATCCAAAATACAAAAACCAATTCTGATGATGCAGACAATTCCAGTCACGTGTTAAAGAAAGTTACTCAGTGGAGTAGGCTAATAACAATGATTGTTGTTTGGGGCTGTTATTCACCACTGCTACAGCCCCATTTAGCTATGCAAAGAACCGAACCTTGATGAAGACTGCCAAAGCTATTTGCAATGCAAATGCAGCAACTACAGCCATTGAAAGATCATTTTCTTGTATGAAGGATTTCAGGTTCAAAGCAACAAACGTAGCTGAGGCACCGCCAGAGGCGATTATTACCATCCACCGAAGAACCCCAACTGGGATAAGCAATAAAAACTGAAAATTTTTCACAAGAAGTAATGAGTATTATTAGAAACATGGAAGACAACACATCTCAAATCATTAAGTAGCTAGTTAATGACAAAATTTCTGTCACAATGTGCATTTGAAGCTTGAAAACATTTTACAATATATAATAATACAAAATGCATGTCATGGCTACCTGATCCGAGCCCTTTAGATATTATATTGAACAGAACAGGAATATGAACTTGCACTAAGGGAAACTTTTACCCCATAGGATCACATCCCCAGCACTCGAAATATGAACTAGTACAAAGGGGGAAAAGATCTTAGCAATGGTGCATATATATATGCCATATCTAGAAAACAGAAACTTACAGAGGACATGATGAAAATGGTGAGGGAATATCCCCACATGCACCAAAACCGTACAAGGTTAGTATTTGAACGCATGTACTGAAGAAAGAAGTGGTATCCCAATGGGACCACTACGACATAGCCGTATATAGACCATGCAGCTGAATGCACATAGCTGACATCAAAGTTCCAGTCATTAGCTTTTTTAACTGAAAAGTATGAAGCAAGGTTTCCCAGTGAGGAAAGAATAAAAACCAATGTTGTTGAGATCCATACCATTCCATACCTACAATAACAGAGAAACATGGCATTAAAAGATGCTCATTTAACACGGATCACCCTGAAGGTTGAACAGAAAAGAGGCAAAGGCTGTTGCCTAACTCTACAATCTAAGTCCATATCATAGAATGTTAATATCTCCCTTAGGGATACATCATTTTAATTTATCAATGTGGTTATTTTAAGAACAATAATTTTGTTATTCTTTTTCCATAAGTTGCAGCTATAATATATTTGTGAAGTGGTAAAGTTTAACTGTGGCTGCTTCTCTCATATGGGATGATAAGGACGAGTAGAAAGTGATTCACTTATGCTTACTCAGCTTGGTGATGGGAAGGAAAAAAAAATATACATTAGTGTTCATCCTATAACTTGACAGTAATATATATAGTTCAATCATAAACCATCAAGTATTTAAAAAGCAAAATATGCTTCCATAATTGAATTCATTGTGTATTTTTTCCTACGTGTCATCCATTTTTCCAAACCATGGTTAGGGAAGTAAGTGGTTTTGACATCTATCATGAGTGCAAGATGAGGAAATGGTAAAGAGAAGAGAAAGCAGATGGCAGAAGCAAACAGGCAGAGTTCTCCCAGTAAATCTTATGGTAGCAGTTGAATTTTTATTTTTATTTTTTTTTAAGTTGATGCATAATATTCTCACATCTGATCCAAACTAGTAACTTAGTTTTGATTATTGAACCATAGCAGGAGTGCTGCATGAGTCAAAAGTTGAAACTCACAAATCAGGGTTAGCATCTATCTTGCTGAAAAAATCATCACGGACTGGATTCAACGAACTTATCATTCTGTCTACCACAATATCTGTGTCCACATTGAAATACTGTGAGTAAGATGAGACACTGAAGAATCCCTGCCAGTTAGTTGCTGGCTGTTGATCAAATGATTCTGCACAGATCAACAAATTAGAGATCAGTGAACCACATTTATTTTTTGGACAGGAATGAATGGCATTATTATAGCATTAAGTTGCAATAAAAATACAGAATTGGAATCAGTCTTGTATCTAACTGCAGCATAAATCAGCTGTACGAATCTTCTCTAGGTCGAGTGATGCAACAGAAGATTGTTTAGAATCTAGAAACAAGGTTAATTAGTTGGGAGCCATATTCTCAAGTTCACCCCAAAATTTTCAAAACCCCCCAATATCATCATCCTTGGCCAAACACAAATTCACTCACAATTCAAAAAAGGGTAACATATTAACCCTAGCATAAAAAATGTGAACGACGAAGAACGAATTTGTTACTTAAAAAAAAAACAAATGTGAATTGTCCATTGTCCATCACCAGAAAACAAATGGTACACATAGAAACAAGCATCTGATATTTGGTTGTAAAGAAGTACGATTGACAAGAATGACATACCAGCAGTTTGAGGTGTAACAGGTTGATACACTTGTCCTCCTCTGCTTGCAGCATTGCTGGGAGGGAATGTTTTCATACTTGCCAAAGGTGCTACATTGCATTTTCAGGGGAACCAAACTTCAACACCAGACATTACAGCAAATAAAAAAAATAATAAAAAAAATGAATGGTATAATTACATACCATCTTGTTTTGTAGTACTCTTTTCTCCAGCTGTGACAGCCTGAATAATCAATTTCAATTAGTAATTACATGAGACAAGTTCATTAATCAATGGCGGAAGAGGAGAAGGAGGGACTCACGGGAACAGAACCGGCCAAATGGCTGGCGGGGAGGCCGGTGGTGTATGACTCTTCC
Organism: Stylosanthes scabra; assembly: GCA_036250425.1. Lineage (NCBI taxonomy): Eukaryota > Viridiplantae > Streptophyta > Magnoliopsida > Fabales > Fabaceae > Stylosanthes > Stylosanthes scabra. Next base: position 171,434 of record JASCZI010211459.1, on the reverse strand, counting down.
ATGGACCGCAACACACACAGCAGCAATGTCTCTCAGAGTAGTGGCAGCGCCATTCATTCGAGGAAACGGGAAATGTAAAGTGTTAGGGTGATTGGGTTTGGATCAGGATTCTGAATCCCTAGATTCGGATTTGGGATTATTCATTATTGCATTGCACTGGCCACTGGACGAAAACACACAAAGTGACAAAACCGTTGCTTTTCAACAGTCAACGACTCTAACGGAAAACTAACTCCAATTATATTGGGCCATAGTTTGAGCGGAGGCCCATTACTTTGTTGTAAGTTGTAACACAATGTTCAGAGATAAAGAATGAATATCAACCCGGACCAAAAACAAATAATGAATATCAACCACTACCCTTGTCCCAAAAAAAAAACAATCATTCTAATATTAGAAGTGTAGCGTGTAAGATGGCAACATCCCATCCTTGCAGCGCACCACGTGTCAATGAAATCAAATGATCCTAGCTTTCTTGGCCGACGCGTGTTTAGGGGAAATATTGAAAAAAAAGCTAATTAAAATTGTATCCCTTTTGAAATCGCAAAAGAGAGATGAAAAGAAAAAAAAATTACGAAAGTGTCTCATCATCACTCACGCACAAACGGCGATACTGTAGCGTGGAGATGGTGGGTAAACAGTGTCGGAGGAGATCTTCACGACGCTTTCGACGACATGACCGAATCCCTATGAGGTACTTTTCTTCTCAATCCATGAAGGTGGGTGTCATATGTTATTCGACATATGCAGAGGATGGATGCAGTGTTTTGAAAAAAGCGGGAATGAAATTTAAAAGATTACTTTATGAAAATCGTTTGAAATTTCGTTTCAATTTTTGTGTTTGTGAACAAAAAAATGGCGCCTTCTTTTTTTGTGGGAATACTTCTCTTCTATGTGTCTTCTATATAACTTGGAATTGGAATTTGAATTGTGTTTCTTTGTTTTGTATTCTGTGAAATTCTGTGAATTTGAATCTTTCTGAAAATATTAGCTGCTTTACAGTGTGTAAGAAATTTAAGTAATTCATTTTGTGTTGCAAGAAAAGGAAGGTGATGGAGTAGATCGTGTTGCTGATATCAAACCCACCAAGCTTGAATGGAATTTGGTTGTGGGTGTAGCTAGGATATACCGGATGCCATGTCATTGGATTTCTAAGGATGCTTATAGCATGGAATTGGTGCTTCAAGATAAGCATGTAAGTTTCATATTTGTTTTAGTTTTTGCAATTTTCTGATGTTCCTTTTATAGTTGATTTTCACATGCACCTGTGTGTAATTGTAACTTCTCATTATTGCGGACTGTGAGGTTTTCTTTTGTTGTAAGGGGATCGAATACTCTGTTCTATTCCATATGAGAACACCTCAATTTATCAGAGTCTGATGAAGGAGAACAAGATATATTCCATGTCTAACTTTATAGTGAAAGTTCATAGGAGCGGTTGAAGGTTACAGCTCACAAATACAAATTGGTTGTATTCCTTAGGACAAACGTTAGCATCCTTTATGGTGATGTCTTCCCATTCCGTCCTTTCTGTTTTACTCCTTTTCGGGAAATTGACGAGATGTGTGCTAGCAACAACATTTACCTCATAGGTAAATGAACTGTTAATTTTTTTTATGTTACATAGGAAACTATGTTATTTTCTAATTGTTTTGAGTTGTAATTTGCTTTGTTTTATGTAGACTGCATTGGACAAGTTGTTGGGAAAGAGGCTCCTGAAGATATCATCACAAAGACTGGGCAGTCCAGCAAAAGGCTGAGGCTTTACTTGGAAGATGTAGAGTTAAGTGATGGTTGAGTGTTTTGTTTCCTTTGTTATGCTTTAGTACCCTGCTTCTGAGCCTCAATGATTTGTGTTTTACTTAGTTGATAATAAATTTGGTTAATGGCAGGAAAAATAAGATGAAGTGTACACTGTTTGGTGAGTTTGTTGGTGAAGCTTTGTGTTACTTGGAGAAAACAGATGTTCAACCACTGGTTTTGGTTGCCCAATTATTCAAGCCACATGTTTGGCTGGATGATGTCAATGTGCAGACAAGTTTTTATGGTTCCCGTGTTTTCTTCAACCCAACTGATCTAGAAGCAGCTGAGTTTAGGAATAGGTATACTATCCCATGTTGCATTGTGTGTAAGCATCTTTTTTGGTTTGTTGTTTGATATTGTTCATGTTTGTGCAGCTTGATTAACTTGGGTGAGCATGCAACACAAGAAATTAGCCATGTGGAAAGCCATGAACAACGTTCTGTGACTCAAGACCTGAGTAGCGGTGACTTTCCATTTCTAAGTGTAGAACAAGTGTATAATCTGACTGAAGTGAGCGTTGCGAATAAATTTAAAGAGTTATTTTAAAGTTAAGCTTCGATTAAAATTTATCATTTGTTTGTGAAATTAATGTTGTGTTTGTTTGTGTTTGGGTGATTTGCAGGAAACTGAGTGCTGGATTTTGTCTACAGTTGTTTCTATTGAAGGAGGGAGAAATGATTGGTTTTATGCCTCTTGCAAAGGATGCTTCAAGAAAGTTATTCCAATCGATGATAACTACCATTGCACTAATGTTAAATGTGGTCAACGTGGCTCGAAACCTCCTTTGAAGTTAGTTGAAGTTGATGTTTTTGTAAGTTAAAAGTTTTTAGATCATTTTAACCCTGCACTAATAATATTGTGTTTGTGCTTTTTACCGCAGATTTCGTCTGAAGGTTATTGTTACAGATGGAATTGGATTTCTTACTGTGCTGTTGTGGAATACTGAGTGTGCTGCAATCCTGGGAATGTCTCCGAATGATGTGAGGGATGTTAGTGTAAGTTTGTTGTTGACTGAATAGAGTTGTCATTTTGGTGTTTTTCCTTGCTGAGTCATTGTTATTTATTATGTTATGTCTTTTGTTTTTTAGAAACATGAGAAGGGAAACTGATATCCCAAAATCTTTGATAAAATTGTTGACAACAAATACCTCTTCAAGATAAGTGTCAGTAGGCAGAACATATCCTCTCTAGATCAGAGTTATGCCGTGTCTAAAATAAGTAATGACAAATCTCTTATTGAAGTGTATGCATCTCAAATTGCCTCAGCTGAACAAGATGTAAGACTTTTATAAACTCATATGCTTAACTTTTAATATCTTTGACATCTTATCTTATTATGTTCGAAGTTTTAACATGTTTCAATTTTTAATATTTTAAAAAATTGATGCATATTGTATCGTGCTTATCATGGCAGGCTGTTGATCAAAGTTTGGATATTGCATTGCCTTCGGCTGGGACAGTAGAGTCATCTTCTGATGGTACCGGTGAACCTGTTGTGTCTCTGGCTAAGGTAAAAAACTTGATCCTTCCTTTAATTCTTACATTGATGTCACAAAGTTGTGTTTAGCTCATGTGTACTATCTATTTCGTGTAGGATACTGAATCACGGATTGAAGTTATTCATTGTGATAACTCTCCATCTAACACTATTGCGACTGGATTAAGCTCAAAGGCAACTGTTCATGATATCATACATTGCTCCTTCTTTTAATTCCTAGACTAGACTAGATAATGTTCTTCTTTGTTAAATATAATTTTGTTTAGTTGAAGATTGTTATCTGTCGTTTGCAGGATGTAGAGTCACATATTGACATTGAGTCTCCTGATGATTCTCCACCTAAAACTGTTGTTGCAACATTAAGGTCCAAGGGAAATGTTGCTGTGACACCTCCTGCTGAAGGGCAAGGGTCAAATGGTAAAATCTTTAAGCGCGTTGGAGTGAAGCGAAAGGCTGATTAAGTTGTTTCTTTTGTTATGTAGGGAATGTATTGAACTTTGTTAGTTTTTTTTAAAGTTTGGGTTTGTTTTAACTTATGTTTTGGAATGGAGCCACTGACCTTAGTTTGACTCTTTTGAAGGGTGGTTCCTGTTAATTTATATGTTAACTGTCATTACTTTTGATCTATGGTTGGTTTTGACCAAAATAGTTGAATCCTTTAATTTTATGTGGATTTTGTTGTTCATGTTTGTGATGTTTCTGTACTTAACTATAGATCATATTTAATATGAAATGCCATTATCAGATGACTCCAGTTTTAAATTATGAGTAACTTTATATATGAAAATTCAAGATAAGTTTAAACAGAGTGAAATTTGAAGTAGAAAATAAAAGATACCTTACATGGGTCTTATATGGTAATAGTTAAACTTAGGTATGGCCTTGATGTTTCTAAGCCCATTAAATGAAAGTTTTAATATCTAAACAAGTTCAAAAATAAATTATTTTAACTTGGATGTGTCATGCTCAAAACATGAATAATAAATTAGTAGAACCACTCAATACCCAAAAAAAAAAAACAAAATTTGGTAGTACCACTTGAAGCATTTATTCAACTATCATACACTTGAAATGCAATAGAAAAAGTTATTTATGCTACTCCACATATGGAGGGACCTGCTGAAGCTATCAATTTTTGATTACCATCAATGAGCTGGAAATTGACCTCATGTTCTCCAATGATTAAAATGTTATTTAATTGCTGAGAGGAAATGTAAGATTGATTTAGTAGTCACATGAAGATTTTACAATTAATGTGAGCGTACTTGATTACAAAATTTTCCATTAATTTCCAATTAATTGAGTATAGCCAGAATTAAAATGTTGTATTTGGTAACATGTGGATATGTGAAATTCTAAAATTAAATGGCGCTATCTTTGTCCCTCTGATCTTTTATGAGCACAATGAAGAAGGGGCATTTAATATGCAAAATTTTTTTTTTGCACGTTTTTACTAACAATTGACTATGTAATGAGTTGTATTCATTAATTAATTGGTGTACATATCATGTTTTTATTAGGATAACAAGTATTTATCTCATTAGCATAAATTATATAATTTAATTTTCATGTACAGTTAATGTAAAAGAATTTTACACATGCATCCAATCAGGTGTTATTACATTATCAAAAGTAATTAATTTTTAAACTTATTACTTTTAAAGTCACATAAATTCATGAATTTAATAGGATGATTGTGTAAAACTCTTTACACCGAAAATGCATCAAAATTAAACTCTAAATTATAAAATACCTTCATATAAATTTCAAGGTGAATTCCTAGATGAAAAGGTTCTTCCATAAAATGGATAAAGATTAATACATACATGTTTAATTTATTTAAAAAAATAAATAAAAAAGTAAGTAAAAAACAAACCATGTCACGATGAAATAAATACAGTTTTCATTTTTTTCACCATTCAACCTCATTACAGTAGTAGGTACCTAGATAGATACCGAGTTTTAAATTTTAAAATAGTTAGGAATCTGAAATTTAAAAAAAAAATTTACAGGAAACTAATGTTAATTTTTTTTTAAATGAAAATTAATGATTTCGTTAAGAGTTATGATAGAGAAACCTAAAATTTAAGCCTAATTTTAGGCCTAATATTTAAAAGGGTAAAGAACTCAATCATAAATGTTATTAAAAATATTAAAAATGTAAAAATTTCTCTAAATAGAATTAGGCTTATAATTAAGCTCAAGTTTTAGCCTCCTAATCATTTTTCTTTCGTTAAACATGATTAGGCAAAATAGATATACACCTAGCATTACTAATATTCCTATGGTTTAAAGTGTCAAACACGGATTGATCGTAGTCTATGCAGCATTTATTGAACCATGGCGAGATTCAAATGCAATGCAAATGTAAATTATAAAATTAGTCCTCATCTCCAAGAAAATTTTGATTGCTATCAATCTTGAATTACCATCCTTGACATGTAAATGTCACCTTTGCAATTCCAATGATGGAAATTTCATTGAATTGGTGAGAAGATTTGTGGGAATAGTTTTAATAAACCCAGGAAGGTTTCATTGAAGCATCTGTAAGGTCAAATATAATTCAAAGGTAATTTAAATTAAGAGTAGTGATAAGGAGTCCTAACTCATAAGTCTAATTATCTTCCTAATACTTAAAATGGTAAGGAATTCAAATATTAATATTATTTTTTAAAAACATAAAAAATGTAAAACATGTAAAACTTTCTTTATTTAGAATTATGAGAATAATTAAATTTATGAATTAGGCTTCATTTTCCTAAAATTAATATTCATATCAATAAAATCATTTAACTATCAATCTTGGATTATGATCAATGACATGAAAATGTGACCTCATGTTTACCAATGATGGAAATCTCATTAAATTGGTGAGAGAATTTGTTTCAAATACTTTGATATCCACATGAAGCATTTGCAATTAATGTCAGTTAATGTGGATTATTTTTTGCGTATACTTACTAAAATAAGAGTTTAATTTTGATGCCCTGACAATGTAAAGTAGTGTGTTTGAAAATTAATTGCTTTTAATGATGTGGTAATATCTGATTAGATGCATGTGTAAAAGTCTTTTACTGACGGTGCACGGAAATTAAATTCCTAAAATAATGCCATGAAAGCAAATTTAAGAAATCAATCGGTATCATTGATCAGGGTTTAAAAAATAGTAACTTATAAAAAAGGAAAGAAAAAAAATTTTCTGGCTGTTTCCTACTGTGTTCTTAACTTGAGCTACTTAGAGTTAACAATAATGGTAAATGAGTGAATAATTTTTGTATTTCACATTCGATAAAACAAATAATGTAACATTTATTTCAGAGTTTAATGTATAAATTTTTTTTTTCAGTTGAGAATTAATTTAATAAAGAAATTTAATTATATGAAAATTAATTCTTAATGTTATTCAAAAAAGAGTGTTGTATGATATTTTGTCTTTTTCACTAAGAGATAAACAAGTAATATAATATTTTTTTAGGAAAGTATAGATGACCAATAATTTTCAAATCGATCAATAAGCCAACAAAAAATAGAATATTCATAATCGCTATTAACAGAACATCCACAATAAAGATCATGAAACATCCTAAAGTAACTATCAACTAACTTTATAAAGAAAACATCCGAAACCTAGATACAGAACATCCAAAACCTAAAGAAATAGAACATCTAATTCAAGTTGTTGGCTGATGTTGGCTGAATTTTTATTGGTTACCTAATATTACTCTATTTTTTATCGTTCTTTCTATTATACAAGAAAAGGTGATATAATATGTTTTTTCTAAAAATCCCATATGGTCATTCTAAATCAAGTTTACCAAAAAAAAAAAGTTAATAAATTGTGATATACATTTGAATCGCAAAAAAAGTTACTTATTGTGTTAATTATAAAATTATACACTAAAGCGCATAAATACACTAATTGTCATATAATATTTACCATTTTTTTTATTATCAAGGAACCCTGTTTGAGGCTTCGTTTGGCAATGTTGTGACTCTCAAAAAGTAATTGAATTCTTTGAGTTCTCAAAAAGCAGCTGATCAAGAGTCACAACATGATCATTTGTTAAAATAATTCAAAATTGCTCTCAATAAGCAAAAGCCACACATATTACGTTTGGTAAATTTATTTGATAGTCATGCTTAAAGTAATAAATTATTACAATGACCTTTTTTTAATATGTGATGCGTTAATATAAAATTATATATTATATATAATTAATTAAGGATAAAATTGGTTACTTAATAAAATAGAATGTTAATTTGTCATTTTGGTTTTTGAGGAACTAGAGCCAGCTTTGAAAAGCCACTCTTGCCGGCTCTGCAAACCTCCCACGGCTCTCAAAAGCTAGGAGCAAAAGCTCTTTAGGTTTTTGAGTTTCCAAACGCAAAAAAAAAGGCTCCTGCTTTTTGAAAGCAGGAGTACTTGACTGAATAGCTTTACCAAACCAACCCTAAATTATTAGGAGTAACTAAAATTGACATCCATTAATAAGAACATATAGTAAAGATTTTATTATTTGCCGTGCTTAGGATTGTCGAAATGGGCAAAACCTATCGGATTAGATCGTTTATTCGTATAAATGAATGAACTTTAGTAATTTAGCCTGGACCTTTTGAAATTCAAACATAAACGAGTGAGGTTAACCTAGAACTAATATTCAACTTAAATCTACTATCCGATGGCAAAATAGACTGGCCTGTTTATTTCATTTTTATTTTTACAAAATAGTATTTTTCACAATTAAGTATTCATATTCCACTCAAAAACCCTATCAATTAATTTAAAAATGTTATTTTTTTCAAACATGTTTGAGCTATAAATATGGATTTTTTTAAAAAGTAATTTATTTAACTTGAAAAATATAATATTTATTTCCTTTTTGACCTTATCATTACATATATTCGTTTAATTTTGAATATAAAATGAACAAGGTAAGTTAAACTTTAAAATTTTTATTATCATATTAAATATATATTGCGTTTCGTAAATCTAATTGATAGTTGCTCTTAAAGTAATAAATTAAATATAATTAAATATTTAATAGAGGATAAAATTATCATATTAAATATATATTTAATATAAATTTAAATATAATTAATAGAGGGTAAGATTGGTTATTTATTAAAATAGAACGTTAATTTATAATTTTACTTTTTAATTAACTCTCTGTCATGATATTTTTAATTAGCTCCCAGTTATGATAACAACATTTGATTGAACAATAATTTATATCTCCATGTATAAGATATTGCAATTACTTATACCAACTACTAACTATAAAATTTCTCTGTTTTTAATGCTTAATGTTATTCAAATAAAGGTTTTGTATGATATTTTGTCTTTTTCACTAAGAGATAAACAAGTAATATAATATTTTGTTTTCGTTCTTTCCTGTTATATAAGAAAATATGATATAATATATTTTTTAAAAAATTTTATATAATCATTCTAAATCAAGTTTACCAAAAAAAAAAAGTAAATAAATTGTGATATACATTTGAATCATAAAAAAGTTACTTATTGAGTTAATTATGAAATAATACACTAAAGAGTTTAATTTTGATGCACTTATGTTGTAAAGAATTTTACACAATCATGCAATTATATTCATCCATATATTTGACTTTAGAAGTTTAGAGTTTGCAACTCAAACACTTTTGATGATGTTGTAATGTCTAATTGGATATATGTGTAGAACTTTTTTAGTCTATAAGCCTATAACAAGGTATATAGAAATTAAATTCTTATATAATTCATAAATATAATAATATATATTCTGATTTTTTGACGGAAAAAATGGTACAGCAATGTGGGTTCAGCAAATTATATTTCGCCCCAAAAAATGTCTTCTTCTCTAATAATAATAATATATAATATATAATATAATAATAATTATAACAATCACTTTCCTCTTCGGTAAGCTCTACATAAAGCCTTTCCTGATTGTGAAAGTTGTACCAACTCTTCTCACACTTTGTTCATTAAGATATCCTATTGTGTCTCCTGTTTTCCTTCCTTCTTAACCTTTCACAAAAAAATGAGTGACATTCCCCAAAAAAACTCATTATCCCTTACCTACCAGACAAAATCTACCTTGAAATATTTAAACGCTGTGATCCGAAAACACTCTGCAACGTGAAAGCAACATCACATTACTGGAGGAAGCTACTAAGTTCTTATGAGTTTGTTTCTAAAGTTTCAACTTCTTGAAAATCAAAAGGTTACTCGTTGATTACTCATTTTGGCTTTAACAACACATTGAACTCATAAAATGACTGGGTGCTGAACATGAATCCTGTTTATGGTGATGCAAATAAGATTCACCTTCCAATGCTAACTCCAGGCAATGGATGGTTTAGGATCATTGGGGTAGAGATGGTATTTTTCTTTTTCGTTTTTGTTCCACGGGTGATAGAAGCTATCTTTTAGCTTGGAATCCTGCAATGGGTTCCACAAAGCTGATTCATGATCCACCCAGACATTATTGCACAAAATGTGCATTCCTATACACATTTGCATATTTTCCTAATAGTGTTAACTATGGGATTGTGCATTTATACAAGAGGAAACTACAACAAAAGACATGGACATTGACATTGTACTTAAGTGTTGAACAGAACTGGGTGCTAAATGTTTCCTGCCCAGAGTATGTTCGTACTCTTGATCCAAACTACGTTTCTCTTGATGGTGTTATGTACTGGATGAACTGGAGGGAAAATGGTCGAGATATGAGTCCTACCTTCATCTCATTCTCAATGTTCACCTTTAAGTTTGGGCAAATTTTTATTCCACCTGAAGCTGCTGCTAACTACCATGGACTTCTGATTAACGGTGGAAAATTGTGTCTTGGTGCAGTAAACTATGATCATGAGAAGTACTCTTGCACTATGTGGGAGATAGGTAGCCTTGATGAGACACCAACCTGGAATAAGCTTTTAACATATGATGGTTATGGTCATCCTTATCTACCAGCCCTGTTCATTGATGGGGATATTATTCAGGTTTTAGAAAAGTATTATCAAGTTGAGGATTTACCACATATGAAACATACTATAATTCATATGACAAGGTGGAGTCCGTTCGGAAAAACCCAATACAACTTGAAATGGATGGAATTTGATAACTTTGTGAGGATGAGATCTCTCAGTACTTACTATGAATCTCCTTTCCTAGTTGGAGGATAACTTTGATAGTAAGATGTTGAAGTTTAAAGCAGCAACAAAGGATTGATACCATGGTTTTTTGTGAAACTATTCTAATTACATTAAGTGTTTTGTGAGGAATTCAAGTGTCTAGCCTATTGTAATCTGAACTTCACTTTTAGGACATTTTGCACTTTAGCTTTAGTTTAATTTGTTAGGTTTTATCATGATAGGCAGTTTGAAGCATGTTGTTGAACAAATGTTAGAATAGTTTATGGCTGCGTTAGAGTTGTGTTTGTTTCTAAAGTGTCATGTTAATCCTTGCACTTTGTAGTTTTCTATTTTCTATTTAATGAAGATGTATGTTTGTTTTCATTTCTAATAGTAGGCAAGTATTGCTGAAATGACTATATGAATTGCATTATAATGTATAATTAAGTATTACAAGTTTAAAAGGTACATTCGTTAGAACTAACAAGATCTCAAAATTAATGAAAAATAAGGTAACTTAGTAATTTATTCACTCTCCTCTCTATAGTTACAAGTTTAATGGTAAAGAAGCAATATTTCTAACTGTGAGTAAATTGTTATGTTTAGTTTTAGAGTAATAAAGAATCCATAGAAAATTGTGATGAGAAGAGCACATTTTTTTTATGCAGTAAAGTTTGTAATAAGAAGTTTCACATTTCTTTAATTCATTAATCATAAAAGAGTAATGTAACAATATCAATTAGCAATAACATTTGCTTAACTACAAAGTAATCTCATGGTATCTACAAAGAATTTTCCAATGAGATATACTATGAAGAAGATATCATTGTTAGGTGTTCAATTGAGTCAGCAATATGATTTTTGGAATTTTACTTATGGGGGAATAACAATTAAGTATTAATATTGTTCTCATACAATGAAGAAACAAAATGTAGTTCCTGTTCACATGAGTATAACTTAAATGAGATTTTCTATTTCTTCATGTTTTGGATGTTCTGTTTTTATGTTTTGAATGTTTTATTTCTAAAAAAAATACAAAGTTAGTCGATGTTCTATAAATAATAGTTTCGGATGTTCTATATTTTATTGGTTGATTTATTACTTAGGAAATTATTGGTTACCTATAATTTTCTAACTAACAAATCAGGCAACAAAAAATAGAACATCCGATACTACTGTGTATAGAACATCCACAATGGAAATCATAGAACATCCGAAACCGAAAATAACCTCTACCAACTTTATATTTTTTTTTAAAAAATAAAACATCCGAAACCTAAAAACAGAACATCCGAAATCTAAAGAAATAAAGCATCCAATTTAAGTTGGTGACTAATGTTGAGTGAAATTTTATTGGTTATGTAGCATGATTGATTCTATTATTGTATCTCTAATCTAAGCAAAATAATCTATTTGTCATTACCCAATTCATGAAATGTTTTTCTAACTGCGTTAATATTTTATTAATGGTTACCTATTCCTTATGAAAATTATTGGTAACCAATAATTTTCTAACCAATAAATCAGGCAAGAAAAAAATAAAACATTCAAAACTATTGTCTATGGAACATCCACAATGGGAATCATAGAACATCCGAAACCGAAAATAACCTCTACCAACTTTATTTTTTTTTTAGAAATAAAACATCTGAAATCTAAATACAGAACATCCGAAATCTAAAGAAATAAAACATCTAATTTAAGTTGGTGACTGATGTTGGGTAAAATTTTATTGGTTATGTAGCATGATTGATTCTATTATTGTATCTCTAATCTTAGCAAAATAATCTATTTGTCATTACCCAATTCATGAAATGTTTTTCTAACTGCGTTAATATTTTATTAAAATGTTATTCAGTCACTTAAATCTAATTGTTCACTTACTTATATCTAATTACCACAGAGAGAAATAAAATAGCCTTTTTCTATGCTTTGAAAAATCAACTCTGCAAACCACAATCAATTAGACTCTATCTTTCATATCAATTTATCCATTAGATTATCTCAACCTCTCAATCAAGTCACTCTTTTAATTTTATTTCTCTTTCCAATAAATTCATTATTCCAAATTTTTTTATAAACATCTTCTTCCAAAGGGGAGCTGACATTACAAGCAAAACTGGCTAGAAGAAACATTTAACATAACCATATTTGATCTTCTCTATTCCTATCTTACCCACACATTTAACCTACTCATTCATTCCCTGTAAGTTTCATCTTTGCTGATCTTGGTCAAACAACATTTCACGAAATGGAAGCTCGCGAAGTAAAACAGGTTTTGTACTTACTAGATGACATGATCATGGAAGTGCTCCGAAGAAGTGATTTTCAAACGGCATGCAAGTGTAGATTACTATCAAGGACATGGAACATGAAGCTGCAGAGTTATGAGTTTCTATCCCAACACTACCAAAGATGGTCTCTGCCTTAATCATGTTTGTTCATGCACCTTTACTTTCCTCGATGGATGCCTGATCGCAACTCATTTCTGCATGTTTCTCTAAAGGAAGGTAAAGTATCAACCTTTCCCTCTGTTTCAAGCTTTTGCCCAGGTCAGGTTGTGAGAGTTCATGGAATAGTTAATGGAAACATGTGCCTTACTTTGAAACTTAATAGAACTTGTGAGAGATTAGTAGTATGAAACATGTTTACTGGAAAAACAAGAGAAATCCCTGCTCTTCCAGCCTTTTCATGTAAAACGTTGAGGGATGAGTTTGCTTTTACGTACTTGCCCAATAGCATCTACTATTGCATTATTCATACATTTAAGTAAGATTTGAGGAAGACGTACAAATGTATAACTTATATTACTTTGAGTGTAACAAATGGACTACCACAATTGGATGTGAGAGTTGTGTTGGAAACATCCATTCTGATTACATTTCAAGTAAAGGAGTTGTATATTGGTTAAATTTCCAATCTCACCTTCATCATGTACCAGATTCTGTTGTGGCACGTTCTGCTGTGACGAAGGATATTGATATATATATAATACCTGATAAATGTAAGTCTGGAAAGCATAAACTGATCATACTGAATAATCAAGTTTGCATTGCTTCATATCCACTTGGTCAAGATTATTATAATTTTTCAGTTTGGGCATTACAGAGGGTTAGTGGAAAAAATGTTAAGTGGCAATTGAAATGGAGACTGTATGATATGAGAATATATGACAATCCTATGTTATTTGTAAAGGAGGATTTAATTGGTTTAATAGATGAAGACCAGCATGATGGAGCAGAGTTGAGAGAACTAATCCTTTGCACCTATCGTATTGATGAAGAACATCGTAGGTCTAAGATCATTATCCAAGACTGGAAACAAAGGCTGCAAATGAGATATTTACAGGAATATTGCCCATCTCTTTTCCTTGTATAGATCATTTTATATAATATGATGTAGCAGTTTTATCTCACCCTCATTTTGTAATATAACTTTAACTTTCATGGAGTCAAACTTGGGAAAATCTTTGTTTTTTTGCCTCCCACTTTTTTCCTGATATCTTGCTTGCCTTTTGCAATGTGAATGCTGTCAACTTTTCAAGCAATGGATATTGTTCCTTCCTTTCAAACATTGTAGTCATTTACCAATGCTTATTGTAAAATACTTACCTATTCCTGCATTGATAATGAATTAGTATCATATCATATAGCATATTTATGTGATCTTCACTTTTTAATATAACTTGACTGCAGTTTAACTTAGCAACTTCTTTGTTCTTTTGCCCCCTACTTTTCGCCTGATCTGATGCTTTTGTTTTGATTCTTCAAGACTATAAACTTTTCAATCAATGTACATGTTTCTTTATTTGAAACATTGTACACAATTGCAAATTCTAATTATAAATTACTTAGCTAGCTGAGCCATTTCATGGAGCTTGATATATATGTCACAAAGACTTAAGTAATAAGTGAAGGTTACATAAGAAGAAGCATCTAATACAATTTCTCAATTTTGTTGAACTTGAAATTAAAATCAAGATGCACATAAGTTGAAAAAACCCTTTTCTTTTTACTAACTTTGACCTCATGCAATTTAAATTAGAGAATGATGTATTAAATTTATACTTACATATTTCATATATAATGTTTTATACTCACTGTTAATTGAACTAACAAATACTGTTGACATAACATGATACTGCTTTCAATATTATTGAAAGTTTTATTCATAATGGAATTAGGCAAAATTTTTTTCCTGAAAATTCTTTTCTAAACTGGCTGAGTTGCTTACATTTTCATACAGCATCTGATAGTACAAGAAGTAGCATTTAATGAAGCCTCAGGTAGCTCATGTGATCAATATTAAGGAGTGCATTTGTCAATTAGTCTTCTATTGCAGTTTACTATTTTCATCAATCAATGTATCTTCTAGCATCAACTAAATCTAATCCTGACTTCATGCTTTCCAATCAAAGATATCACATACTCATTTGACAGCTTATTTAATAGTTCTGCAACAAAAACTGTCACCATTTCCCGCCTAAACTCCATCATAGATAAGCAATTAACCCTCCCAAATTTGTCTATATAAACTTCATTTCTATGTTCCTACCTTCACCAAAAATCCTTCACTTAAACTAACTAATTCATTCACTCTCTTCATCTATTTTTCCTCAACAAAAGCCAACTATGAGCGATATTCCCCCCAAAAGAGTCCCCATCCCAGAGCTTCCAGATGAAATCTGCTTCGAGATCTTTAAACGCTGTGATGCAAAAACAATTCTAAAAGTGAAGGCAACTTCACACTACTGGAAAAACACATTGAACTCTTATGAGTTCGTTTATGAGGTCTCAGAGGCCTGGAAAAGTAAAGGATGCTCAATTGTTGCTCATTATGGGTTCACCAACAAGCGTAACTCATCTAAAGATTGGGTTATGAGCATTGATGCTGTCTTTGGTGAACCCTACAAGAGGACTGTTCCTATGGTTGTAGCTGATGATGGATGGTATCGGCTACTTGGAGTCGAAAATGGCATATTGTGCTTCCGCTATTGTTCAGCAGGAGATAAAAGCTATCTGTTAGCTTGGAATTCCGCTGATAAATCAACAAAGCTCATTCCAGATCCTCCGGGACATTACTGTAACAAATGTTCATTTCTATACACATTTGGTTACTTTCCTGGAAGTGTTCACTACGGGATAGTTCATCTGTTCAAGAGGAAACCTCGCCAAAAATTTTGGCAGGTCACAATGTATTCCAGTGCTGAACGTGACTGGGTGTTAACACTTACTTGCCCAGAGTATGTTCAAAATCTTGATCCCAATTATGTCTCAGTTGATGGAGTTATCTATTGGATCAGATGGAGAGATGAAAAAAATCCTGGGACTCCTCTATATATTGTCTCATTCTTAATGGTAACTTATACATTTGGCCAAATATTTCTTCCAGATGAAGCAAAAGCTAATTATCATTGTCTTCTAACCCATGCTGGAAAGCTATGTGTTGGTGCAACTGATTATGACCACGAGACATATACTTCCACCATCTGGAAGATTAGTATTCTCGAGGAGAAGCCAACTTGGACTAAGCTCTTTACTACCAGTGGATATGGCCATCCTTACTTGCCTGCCCTTTTCATTGATGATGATCTCATTCAAGTCATGGAAAGGTATTTTGAACTTGAAGATGCACCACACATGAAGTATTCTATATTTCACATGACCAGATTTAACGCACCAGAAAAAACTAAGTATCACTTGACATGGACTGAGTATGATAACTTTGTAAGACTCAAATCCACTAACACATACTATCCGTCCATATTCCCTGTGGCAGGATAAATCTTCTAGCAACATTGTGTGCTGTTTAATTGCGTTCCAAGTTTGGTGATCAACTTTTTTTGGGGAAAATCTTTAGCTGTTGTGTATGTTAAGTGGAGTAGAGTTAAGAGAATGTATCTAGATCTAAGTTTTAAGAGTATGTGGTTGATGTTCATGGTCTTTTGGATGTCTTAATTAGGTTCTTTAGTTAGTTTCATGTCTTATTAGTAGTTTTTGCATTTTTGTATGTTCTGTTTTGTAAGGATAGCTTCTATGAAGCATTCCGATGAAGAAACCTGGTGTTGACCCTTGCTATTATGTAGTTATCTTTTTCGTTTTAATATATATGAACATGTTTGAATTTAGTCTCTATCATTTTTCTTTCCCCAATCCACTTCCCCTGATTTTCTCAACTTCCTACAATAACTACTAACTTGCCTTTAATTCGTTCTGTGAACTTTTGTTAACTATATAACTTACATATCAATATCAATATTCTTAACAAGTAATAAATAGATGATGTAAAATATCTTAAATGAGAAACTAACTAATTGTGAACTCATTTATGAACTATACTTGAAAAAACTTCATAATTATAGTAAAGGACAAGTAATTAAACAACACACTCATATCAACACTTATATAAAGTGAAGTAACAATACTTCACAAAACTTCAATTCAAAAGTCCATATAAAATGAGTCATTAAGTACAACAATAAAAATTATGCTAAAAACATAGAGAAGTCATGGAAACATATTCAATATAAATGGAAAATATGTTATTCTATTGTGCAGGATAGTAAATTCTGCTAAGTTTCAGTCAGGTATAAGTTCCATGGTATGAAACTTCATTTTACATGATCTGAACGTGTGATTAAATATACTTGCATCTTGCAAATACATTTTATTTAAATGATTGAGTAAACATAGGTTACACCATAAACGGACATATGTATCAAGCTACAAAAGTAAATTATTGTTCATTTTGTATTCTATATAAAAACTGTTATGTAAATTCATTTCTCAATTTTGAAACCCCAAATTACAACTTTGAACCAAAGATGTATCAATGATATTTCCATAATTTCCTTGAAAAATATGGAACCACACCAACTCGAACATTCACATAATAGTTAATTTAAATGAATAAACAATAAGATAAAATTATAGTAGCAGCAAAGAAACTTTGAATTTGAAGAAATGAAAAGATACATAAATTTGAATTCATAAAATTTCAATTTGTAGTGTAGAAAAATTTCATTGCATTACCGCCAAAATCAGTTTAACTTTCGTTTACATTTCTTAGTAACCGCCAAAAGAATTTGTTATTTCAGTTCCACTTTTTCAAAATAGTTACTCAAATTCATTAAAAAGTTTTACATTCGGAATACCTGACAAATTCTTCTAAAGTTTATAGAAAACTTGACATCAGCCACTTCTCTTTTACACTAACACCTTCATAACTCCTTTTTCATGAAAACACAAAGCAATTCTACTTACACAATACATGCATTTTAGCTTCAAGATCAGTGGAAACCCCGAAAGCACATTGTAAATTTTAAATACACAAGCAATTCAGTATTCTGACATGCAAGCACAGGAATGCAAGAAAGCCAAATTTCGAAGAATGGTATACCTTCAGTGGAAAAAGAGGAAACTAAATGAACGAAACACACACCTTGGTAAGTGATATTCACCGAAATCAACTTTAAAGTAAGGCTACACCCCGTTATTAATTTTATACTGGAAAATAAACTGTAATTATAGCATTTTTCCCATGTTCTTACAATGCTTTTCTTTCGTGTTTCATCAGAAGATAATAGTTCATCTCAGGCACAAACTTTAGAAACAACTTCTTCACAGTTAGCAGATTCTACATCATTTATTGCTTATACGAGGATACTATTAAAAGAAATACATCCAGGTTAAGACTTTAACTTAAGACTTACTCTTCATTTAACCAAGCCATAACCTAAAGTTTTACCAAAAGAAACAACTTTTTATAACAAAATTTATACACTTTGTTTAGTGTTTTACTCAGTTCTTACAAATACTCATTACATATGAATAAAAAAATTATGTTACATTATCTTTGGAATATCTATATATGTGTAAAATATAATTTGATTACTAACGTGTTCTTATTTGTAGGTTCCATTGAAATAAGTCCTTCTAGCACAATTTGCTCACAGAGAACACAAAATTTAACTGCATTATCTTCCTGCAAATCAGGTTGCATTCTTAATTTCCAATAACTATATATCTTTATGTTGAACTTCCTGTCACAGCATTAGAACACTAAATATTTTGTAACTCTAAGTAGCCTTCTTCATATAAAAAAAGTGTTGAAAATGAAAGACATATGTAACTATATCATAAGTACTAATTGTAGAGTCATCTTATTTCCTTAGTATAAAGAATCTGTACCTATTGTGATCTAGCATCTGTTAACAAAAAATATATTTCATTGATTGATATAGTAGTCACTCAACACCAAACAGCAGCAGTTCGAAGCTCAAATATTACCAATTCATTGACAGGATTGTCTTAAAAAAATCAGGTCTGTAAATTTAACCAAAGAGTTGTTTACCTTAATAATACAAAGTACTAATTCTTAAGTTTACTTTTGGCAGACGAAGCCTGGAAGGCAAGACATAATAGGAATCTGCTACTCGCTGCGAAAAGAAGGAAATCCGACCAGGATACTAATAAAGGTTTAATCCAACCATGAAATTTAAGATAATGATGTTATATCCTTTAGCACATGTTCCATTTAGCTGCAACACTGTAAAATTAATGAACTAATTATTATTTCTATGTATTTTCGAACTAACAAATTATAGAGAATATGGAGCCTACTAACATGATAGTGGATGCTTCTATTATTTCAAGTCAACTCAGCAAACACATTCATGGCAGAGAAAAAGGTTTGCTGCTTAACAAACACATGATCACTTTAGATTACTTTCAAACTCTGCATTATACAAATTTATAGTTTGAACAACAACTGCTGCCATAATAACTAAGTTCAAGGATTTTCATTATTTAACATGTAACTCAATTTATAGGGAATCAAAATGGAAGAAAGGATGGAGTCAGTGGCACCATATTATCTGCAATTCAAACTCCACAATCAACTGTTTGCAACACACAACAAGAACACACTCAGCCATCATCACAAGGTAATCTTATGAATAACTGTATTAAAACTCAGTTTCAGTATAATTACATATCAAAAGTTATATCAGCATAAGAAGTATAGATTATGAAAATTTAATACATTTAATGCTTAGTTCATGATGCATAATAAGCATAAATTTATTACATTAACTTAAAAAGAAACTAAATAAATAAATTTGGCATAAAAAAGTTACTTCAGTCTACCTAAGATTATAAATTCAGTTGAAATTTGTATGCTCCATACAACTATAAACACTGGATACAATTAGTTCAATTTTTGGATCTACCATAACAATACGTGAGTTACATAACCTGATTTTAAACAGATGAAGCCAACTTCACTGAAACTACATTACCAACCGATGATATTGACGTGAATGTTGTTAACTTATCAAATTCTAACGATGGTGATGGTGAGTATCACAATTACTTAGTTAATATCAATTACAGTTTCTACATTGGTAACAGTTATTTAAATTTGAAAGTTTCATCTTTTAATATTTGAAAACATTAAATACAGTTGGAGATGACCAACAATTGCATGCCAATGATACATATGATTCAAGCAATTCATCTGAAGATACATTACTGTACTTTTAATTCTGTTATTGTTACCATCTTAAACCACAATCGTTGACTATTTTGTTTCACAAATCTAGAAACCTATTTGGACCTTGGAGATCCTAACTTCCGTTGCCAAAACTGCGGTGCAAAATTTTGGTTTGATGAGCGAATTAACAAAGCGTACAATGCAAGAAATCTAGTTTTCACATTTTGCTGCCGCAAAGGCCAAGTTCAGTTACCCTTCCTACAACCAGATCCAACAACTCTCCACGATCTGTACTTTGGGAATACAGCGAAATCGAAGTATTTCCAAAAGAACATTAGATCTTATAACAGCATGTTTTCTTTTACATCATTTGGTGGTCAAATTGACAAGAAACGCACTAACAGTCGTGGACCACCAACTTTCATTCTTCATGGACAAAACTATCACCTTATGGGTAGTTTACTTCCAATAGAGGGTTTAACCGCTAAGTTTGCTCAATTATACATATTTGACACACTGAATGAGATAAATAATCGAGCAAGAGTCATCGGGTTAGCTCCTCTCATCTGAGTATCATATTATCAATATTAAATATCACATATTTTAACTATCATGTTCTAATTTAATCACTTATAATGTGTAGCTCAACAGAACATAGCAACAAACTAAACTTAGCAATTATCACTGACATAATGAAGATGTTGGATACCTATAATGTACTTGCAAAGTCTTTTCAAATGGTTCGGAATGCATTTGAGACTTATCCCTCTGCTGACATTAAGTTAAGGCTAATTGGAAAAAGAGGCAAGGATAGGAGAACATATAATTTACCCTCTGTCGACGAAGTTACTGGCTTGGTGGTTGGAGACTTTGATGTTTCAAAGAAAGAGAGAGATATCATTGTCCATACAAAATCAGGCCAACTTCAACGAATATCAGAATTGAATCCATCTTATTTGGCTTTACAATACCCATTACTTTTTCCATATGGCGAAGATGGGTGGAGAGAACAGTTACCACTGAACAATGTCAAGAAAACACAAAAAGGAGATGATCGCTACATCAGCATGAGGGACTTTGTATGAATCAAATCTTCTACTCATGACAACTGAACAAAGACAAGTATATGATGAGATAATGAACTCAGTTAACTCAGATAAAGGAAAATTGTTCTTCCTATATGGCTACGGTGGCACTGGAAAAACTTTTATATGGAGAACTCTGGCAGCTGCTATTAGATCAAAAGGTGAGATTTGCCTAACTATAGCATCAAGTGGCATAGCTTCCCTCTTATTACCTGGTGGACGAACTGCACATTCAAGGTTTGCAATACCACTTAATCCTGATGAGTACTCAACTTGCAACATTAAACAAGGTAGTTCACTAGCTGAATTGATCACCCATGCAAAGCTTATTATATGGGATGAGGTTCCTATGATGAACAAATTTTGCTTTGAAGCTCTTGATCGAACAATGAGAGATCTACTTCGGTTCAAAAAAGAATCAAGCTCTTCTCTGCCATTTGGTGGTAAAACTGTTGTCTTCGGTGGTGATTTTCGTCAAATCCTTCCTGTGATAACCAAGGGTACACGGCAAGAAATTGTTAGTGCCACAATCAATTCATCATACCTTTGGAATCATTGTCACATACTTAAGCCGTCAAAAAACATGAGACAACTATCAACCAATGGAACCATCGAAAATGAGGAGATAAAGCAATTTGCTAACTGGATACTCCAACTATGTGATGGTAAAATCTCTTACACTGAAGATGGGTTTAGTTTAGTTGATATTCCGCAGGATCTTTTAATAAAACATTATGAGGACCCAATAGAAGCCATTGTGCATGAAATTTATGCTGACTACCTAAAAGAACCTGCAGAGGTTAATCACTTGCGAGATCGAGCAATTTTAGCACCCACTATAAGCATTGTCGATGAAGTGAATAACTACATGCTTAATTTAAACAAAAATGAACCAACCACATATACCAGTTGCAATTCACCTACAGCAAATGATGAAGTGGATGCTGCATTAGCCACCGTCCATACTCTAGAGTTTTTGGAAACTATCAAATGTGCTGGCTTACCCAATCATGAATTGTCAATAAAGGAGGGTTGTCCTGTTATGTTATTGCGGAACATTGATCATTCAGCCGACCTTTGTAATGGAACACGATTAGTTGTTACAAGGCTCGGAAATAAAGTACTAGAAGCAAAAGTTTTATCCGGGAAGAATGTTGGTGACAAAGTCTTCATACCAAGACTAACATTGACACCATCAGACACAAAGTTGCCATTCAAATTTCAAAGAAGACAATTCCCGTTGATGCTTTCATATGCAATCACCATAAATAAAAGCTAAGGTCAATCCTTAAATCATGTTGGTTTGTTACTTAAACAACCAGTCTTCACACACGGGCAACTCTACGTAGCAGTGTCAAGAGTCACTAAGAGGGATGGGCTAAAGATTGTTATAGCACATGAAGAATCAAAAGATTGTACAGCAACCCATAACGTTGTTTATCCGGAAGTTTTCCGCAATATTTGATCAGCTATTTCAAATTAAATTGCAGGTAACAGCAATTTATAAATTTATTCTCTAACTTTATCTACTTATAGCTCCTATGTTTTACTGGATTTTCCCCATCAATTGAAATATGCATATCCATACTCATATGTCTTCATGTCTGTACCTTAAAAATTCTTTTTAAAAGGTGCCTGATAATGAACGAAAAATGAATTATCTTTATGCAATTTTTTGTTATACTATAACTTATACAACCTAATCTGTTGAAATGAGTATTGTTATGGTACCTAATACTTTAACTATTTCCTAACTATAAATCTATTCAATTTATTCACAGTACACACCTTTATGTTTCTTACATACTATTTTCATGTTCATCTCTTAGTTTTATACTAATTGATAAATGCAAATTCCACCAGATCTTATCCTCATTTTTTCACTGCTTTTTAACTTCTATTCTGTAAACAGGTTTTCAACATCAAAATGCATGAAAGTAACATGCCAACAACTACACAACCAAGGACACTACATATTTGTATTGGTTAAGGATGAATGATAACTTCTTCTTTACTGTCTGACTACCCTGTTTCCACATTACTTAAATGTGTGTTTACTTGATATAAACTATGAGAGTAACAAGAATTATTTCACATTTTCTAAATTTTTAAGTTTTTACTTTATTGTTAACTCATTTAAACTATTTTCTAAAATTTTCTTTATTTTCAAGATTACCTTAAGCACAATGATAATAAAATATAACCCATCATCTTATTCTCCAGCATTCTGCTCATAACATAAGCTAAAATGAATCAATAGTTATATCCAAATACTTTATTAATGCATATTTCATATACATCCCAGGAAAACAACTACATTTTTTTATTTTGAATTAAAATACATCAACTACATAACTACCATTACTGTTAAAACCTTTCAATTAAGTCATATGAACTAATAAGATGAATTTTATTCTTTTCTTCCAGAAAGAACAAAAATAAACTGATTTATTTTATTCTTTCATCCACACAAAATGAACTGATATTGTCCTTCTATAAATAAATAGCCATTTTTTGGATTTCCAAATAATGAATTGCAAGAAAAAAAAAGTTACCAAAACTGATTAGCAATAGATATTAGCCTTTCTAGCTAGCAGATAAAAACCATAGTAGAAGCACCAAATTTTTCTCATGAACTTATTTCCATGTCTTCTCCTCTTTTTTGGAAAATGGTTGGAATAATCTAATTTTTTATCTAAGTTACAATAAGCCTTTTTTTTAATCCCTACATAGCTTCCAACACATGAACTTAATAATAAAAAAAATTTACATTCTATCAATATCCAATTTAGTTACTTTCAAAGCCCATGGTCACATTGTAAACCTAATGTACCTATCAGTTCTGAAAACTTTGTCCACAAAAAAAAATTATTGTTTCAGCGGATAACGTAATCTTCTATTGACCAATACTATGCCTTTATTTATAACTTCATACAATGCAGAACTGACACTTAAAACTCACGGGTGTCTACCTTAGTATTTTCATCCCCTTCCTCTTCAAAAGAAGTTCCACACAGTCAAGGTTGTAAGTTTAATACCAACTTCTTAGAACTATGGCATTTCAGGCATCTATCGATGATAACCAAAGGTAAGACCACACTGTTCCCTTTGTTTTTTTCTTTATCTTACTATCATGTCCGTTATACGTTTTCCCACCCCATATATATAAACATCAATTTCAGCTTGCTCCCTATACCATTGTCTTTTTACCAAAATTAGATTCATTATTCTCCATTACATATCTGGAATCCAATTTTATATACCCACCAAAATAGAAAGTATCATATGTAGCAGAAATTGGGTGTGTATTTTGTTTGTTGTTTTCCTATTACTACTTCACGTTAATTGGCTGAGTCACGATGTTCTGAAGGATATTGCTTAGTCGGTGAAGCAGGGAACATACAAATTCATTTGACTTTACTTAATGTTTTCAAGTCTTTTATTCATGTTCCCTAAACGTTTTTCCAATTTTCGTTTCAATTTCTACAACTTATAGCATTAATATACTTAATTTTCTTTCTGTCATATAGGAGATTTGTTACCACTCGAAGTTATTGGCCTAACAGGACCAATGCAACATTGAAGTTCCCAATCAGTCAAAACCAGGTAAATAAATTTTTGTTACTTATAAAAATAATTCAAGTGCAGAAAGAACTACTTACTTTCTAGGTTGAAAGGCGGATTTCATTTCAATGTTAATTTGAAACTTGCTTTGTCCACAGACTGACATAATTGTTCCATCGAACATTGTTCAAATGATTAAAAGCCCGCACGATAACCTTGTGTGGATTATAGATCAAGCTGTCAACTGTTTAGAGTTTTATCTAAAGAAAGAGATTGGATTAACATGGATAAGGGGAAGGGATCTTAACAAAATCAACAAGATATATCAACTTGAAACGAATTTTAAGATGGAGTTGACATATGTGGACTGGGGAGTATTCTACTTTGAGATATTAGATGCAAATGATCAACCTATCAAAATTGATTCGGTATGTGAGCTATACATCAGGAACATGCTTCCCATCCGCGTGCTAAGAAAAATTGAGTACAACTACAACCTTAAATACATTAGGTTCCGTTTGGTTTGAGATACTGGGACTGAGACTGGGAGACTGGAACTCAGTATTGTGTTTTTTGAACAAAGACTGGAACTAAAATTTCAGTCCCAGTCCCCAGATTTTCAGTACCTCCAATTTGGAGGGACTGAAAGACTGGAGACTGGGACTAAAATTTTAATCAGTTTTCCTTCCATATATACCCTTATGTAATTAATTGAATCCCAAAGTTAACCCTAGCAATTGAATCACTCATTCCTTTTATTTGCCTCAACACTTGTCGAAGAACACTCAACCACATCTGAAGGAACCCTAGCTCAAGCATCCCAAGAACGACGGAGATCTGCAGCAGTTTTGGGTCGTCTGGAGTGCGTTAACGGCGCCGGAGAGGACGATTATCGAAGCCTCAATCTCGACGGAGGTATGTGCTTTAATCAGAAACCACATTCATGAGCTGTTCTTCGTGTTACTTTCCTTTCGTGGGTTGTTCATTTCTGCAAATTGATGTTGCACTTGTGACAGAGTGGTTTTATGTTGATGTGTTGGTGGATTGTTGCTGTTCCTGTTAATTTTTTTCTTCTTTCTAGGGTTTTCATTATATGTTGAGGTTGGTGACCCTTTGAAAAACCTTGTCTCCAGCCCTATGTGTTTGAGGTATTTCAAGTTTTGCAACAAAATCAGTAACTCCGTTTGTTTCTTTCCTTTTTCCATGTTTGGTGTAGTTTGTTTAACTGATTTTCCATGTCTGGATTATCTATGTCCTCTGATTTTAAGAAAACCAGTAGCTTCATAGATGCCACAAATTTTTTGTGGAAATGAACTGATTTAGATTATGTGTTTTTAATATAGTTTCAAAGACCACTAACTCCGTTTGTTTCTAGTTTTCCATTACACTTTTTTAAAACTATTTTTTTTTATTTTCTACAAGTTATGGTTACAATTGAAATGGGTAGTGTGAGCTTGAGACCCCTCTGTTTTGTTTCTTGTATAGACGATTTTAACGTGAAGATGTTTAATTTGGGGGTTTGTTAATTATTAGCTTTAGTTTAACTATGAACTGTTTCCATTTACATTCATTTCTATCTTAGAATAGGAGTGATGAAGAATTGATGGTTTTATTTTGTTTCCTTAGAACAATTTTGTCAAAAATATTTTTATGAACTATTTTGTTAGCTTGTTCTTATAACAAAATTCACTATAATTGCAGGGAGTATCAATTTTTAAACTGGTCAAAGACACAAAATGGTGGTTGTGGAAGGAATTATTATCACAATAATAGAGTTACCTTGAGCTGTCTTTTATAAGTATTTGATGATAGAAACATTCAAATAAATAAGGTGTGTGATGTGCAATGAGGAGTCTGAGAGACTGTGCACCACTTGTTCTTTGCATGTAGGATCTCATGGGAATTGTGGAATGATATATTGCAGACTAGAGGCATATTGAGGAGTCTGAGAGATTGTGCACCACTTGTTCTTTACATTAGTTTATTTCTTTTTATCAGCATAATATTAAAAAGACAATGGTTCTAAGGTGCATCAACAAAATTTATCTTGTTTATTTTTCTTAACAGTTGAGACATCATCTTTGTTTTCAAGTTGTATGATATGTCCCTTAGGCAGTGCTGCAGTGTCATTCACAACCACAAGGGTCTTCCTACTCGTAACATTGTATATCTCAATGAGCACTTATGTGAAGGCACTATCCACAACATTCTCAAAGGTCACATGTCTGCTAATGTCATACACAATCAATGCACTTATACAACTCCTAGCAAGCACTTGTGATTGCACGGTGTCTGTGGTAAATGAGAAGAAAGAGACAGATAAATATGGCATTTACCATTTAGGAATGAGTACAAAATGTAGAATGCATACACACATTTGAATAGGTTTGAATACTGAGTATTAAGTTGATTCAGTTCTTACAAGCTAGGGGCTAACCCATTAGGGGGGTACTTACTTATGTTTGGTGGCTAACCCTTTGAGACCTTATTACATCTATTACAATGAATACTTGATTCAACAGAATGAACACAGACGTTTCAATACATAATACATAACCATTTCCTCCTTCCAAATAAACAGGACTCACCTAGGGTGCCAAGGGGGTGTCTCCGTCGGCTGCAACTGAGGGGCGCACGGCGCCGGCGATCACTTTCCCAGGAAGCGGTGAAAGATGAAAGATTTGGGGGGTGAACGAGGGAGATGAGATTTGGGGGTGAGAATGTGACAAGTGAAAAATTAGGGTTTTCTTCATTTTAAGGGGTATTTTGGTCCTTTCATATACTAGGCCCCAATAATTTTTACAAAACCAAACACAATACTGAGACACATTTAATTTTAGTCCATCTCAAACCAAACACAATACACAAACATAAATTAGTCTCAGTATTTTAGTCTCAGTCCTTCAGTCCCAGTCTTTCAGTCCCAGTTTTTGTTTCCCACACAACTTCATCTGGGTCAGATAGTAGTGAGGACACTGCCATGGAACAGACAATCAAAAGGTAATTACATAATCCATTTTCTATCCATTAATCAATAACAACTAACTCAACCTCCTATGATCTTACTTGCATAAAGTTAATTTTATCATAAAATTTAGTTAACTTTACTGAATTCGAACCTTCATTATATTTAAGTTTCTATACTTATCTAAAATATTTTCCACTAATTTACACACCACAGGCCCTTAGTGAAGCAGACTGAGCGTAAGGCAAAAGGAGTTATAACTTCTAAATACCTAAGGTAAAATGATAACTCTGTCATTTGGGTCAACTTTTTAATATAAATTACAAGACAGTCAAAACAATAACATAAACTAAATTTCCTGAATGCTTATGTTGTCATTCTACTCTTCATGAACTTAATTATAAACAATTTAAGTATACTGTTTTCCCTAACTCAACCTCAACTGTATTTCAGGAAACTTTAGGAGGTAATCCAAGACCGATCTCCATATAAAACAAGTTTCACAAGTGGAGATTTTCGGTGTGATCATTAAATAAACTGACTGGCTGTTGCCTAAGATTAACCTGCTTTCTTAGTTATAAATTTAATTTACAATTAGCATATGTTGTGTGTTTTGAACTTAAAATTAAGTCCACAATGTATCATTAAAGATTAACTGCATTCCTTAGATTTAATTTTAGTTTACAATATACCTCTTTTGTGTGTTGTACTAATATTAAGTTAACGAATCAATCCTAACTTTCCAATCTGATTTTGTCTGGTGCATGTAATTCGCATTTCTGGATAATATACTTTTTCCTTATGTTTTGAATCCATTAATGTTACAACATATTTATACTTATACTCACAACTTTAACATTCATCCTGTCACATATTTACACTCTAATCTTTTTTAATAAGTAAATATAAAGTAACAATAACCATAATTTAGGTTGAGTTAGTGAATATGAAATCTTTATATAAATTTAAATTTAACATTATCAATTTGATTCAAAATTTAAGCCATTGATAAATTATTTAATTAGACTTTCAAAACAGAAAAAACAACGTAGGAAACAAAATGTAAATATCAATTTTATTCTACTTTATATAAAATTGCTCTGCTATTAAGGTTCCTCTTCTTTATTTCTCTTCATGTAATACATACACATAATGAAAATCAAATCTTCATAACAAGAAATACTATTTTCATTCAGAATTTATCTTCATATGCATATTTCCTTTGCTCTAAACAGTGTTATTAATCAACTCTACTTCTATGATTAAACATATAGAGTCAACAAATATTATTTATAACGAATACATAAATTATTTTTATTACCATAACATTAAAATAATTCGGTGAAATTGACGAAACATCTATCTGTATTATTTTCTCTACTTCTATTACCTGTCACAATTATGAAGAATTAAACACAACCTTTAAAGAAATAATTCGGTGAAATTGACGAAACATCTATCTGTATTATAAAATTAAAACAGGGAAGAGAAAAAAATAGAAGAAAAATCAGTCAACAATTAAATCAAATACAGTGAAATTTGAGATGTTTCGAGTTGGATATGTATATGAGTTTTAGTTTTAGAGTAAGACTGACTGATAATTTGTAATGAATATAAAATGACCAATTATATTTCTTAATTAATCATTAATTCAAAGCATATAATATTTTTAATTAACATGACATTAAAATTTGATAAATTAAAAATGAAGTCAAAAGGTTAAAGGTAATTATGAGAATTATGTATCCTAAATTAAAAAAACTACCTTATCTATCATTTTATTCAACTTATTACACAAATTTAAGAAAATATGATAAAGATATAGTAACTTAAAGAAACATAAATAAAATGATAATTAATATGTAAACTAAGAAGAATGCAGAGTTATAAAAAAATAAGAATTTAAACTATCACCTATTAAAAATAATATTAAATATTAACATGTACTAAAATGTATAATAACCTAAAAAGAAAGACAAACAATTTAAAATAGGACCAGCTTAAGACTTTTTTTTTTCACACTACCAGCTTAAGACTTACATTAAACAAAATTACCTATACCAAAAAACCACAATCACAATAACAAAAAACGTTACATAAAAACCATGTATAAAATTAATGTTTGATCAACATAAAAAATTGAGGTCTCTACTTTGGACCCGGTGCAAACAAAAATTAATAAGAGAAACTTCCTCTCTCTAAGCAATCACCCATACGTTATTATTGGCTTCAGTTTTCCTCACTTCACTCCAAAGGACGTTGTCCCTTTCTTTACCATTTCTTCCACCGTGCAAAAATGGAAGCACAACATGTAGTCAACGCTGACAGAAGCCTCAAAACCGGGTACGTTCTTCACGCTTTCTCCATATCTTCATACTACATGAAAGAAAACACATTGTTAGCTCTATTATTCGTTTGTAACTAATTTGTATTCTTAGGGTTTTTTGTTCCTAACAATCCACATTTACAATTCCTCATATAAGCTTTGTTCAACAGAATATTCTTCATGGTTTCCCCAAAAGAACCCTGTGTGTTCTATTTCAATTACCTATTTTAACCTATTTATTTGACTATGCTTGACCAATTTCAATTTTAGGAGGTTTTTATCCACCAAGCCTTACTGGCCAAAAGATAGTAAAAAAGACATATTCCGTGTGAAACTTACAAAAGATCAGGTTAGCTCCTCTTCAATGTGAAATATTAGTTACAAATATATTACCTGCAAATTAAAGCTATGTATTTTACCCTGTTTAGCAACCTTATGTTCATCCCTATTTACATATAGTTGGACCTTTTTAACTCTTTATACAGGCGAAACAAAAAAAGTGGAAGTTAGAGTATTATATAGTTGATGATCTTCCAAATCACAGTAACAACATCATCTGGATAATAGATTGCAGAGATAACTGTCTCAAGTTTACTTTGGAGGAAAACGGAGATAAACAGTATATCTCATCTGAAAATTTAAACATGCTAAAACAACTCTATCCTACTATCAAAGTAGAATTCCAACTGGAATTAAGGTATCTTAAATGGGGAGTGTTTTATGGAATTGTTTGGAACGAACAATTCAATGAAGTAGTACCTCGAGTTCATAGCAAGCTATATGTTAAAGACATACTGCCAAACTGGATTCTGAACTTAATCTGTGAAAATTTCAAGTTGTCCTACTTAGATGGACATCAAGTTACTAATTATGGAGTTACTTCTACACTAAAGAAAACTCCCTCAACTCTAAAAAGGAGGTATTAGTGATACAATAATTATACACAAACAAGTTTTTTTATTAACCAAGCTTAACCAAGTCCTCAACCTACACGCGCCTCTCAACCCACACAATCCCTGATTTTTCGTTCTTCCCTTTTTCACTCAAATGCGTTATTTCAAATTTCATTATAACAAGCTTCTCTATTTTCTCTCTCACTCCCTTCATCGCCGTTCTCATTCCTCGTTATCGTCGACTCTTCATGCTTCTTCCGATAACGATAACGGCGATGGCAGCGGCGGCAGCAACAACAGCAAGGAGGAGGACAATGAAGACGACGACACAATAGATAAGAAGAAGACAGCAGTGATGATGATGATAATGGCAACGACAACAATAAGAAGAAGAAGACCAAAACCACGTAAATAGAAGGAGGAAGAGGAGTAGCAGGAAGATGGAGTACATTTGAGTACATTTAAGAAGAAAAGAAAAGCTATTCCGTTTCTGTTTTCATATGAATTCCATTTCTGTTTTCATGTAAATTCCGTTTCTGTTTTCATGACCCAAACTCACACCTGGGCGTGGTCTTGGCGTGGGTTCATTACCAAATCCGTTTCTGTTTTCATATAAATTTCATTTCTGTTTTCATGTAAATTTCGTTTCTGTTTTCGTGACACAAAGTCACGCCTAGGCGTAAACAAGACCACGCCCAGGCGTGGGTTCATCACCAAATCTGTTTCTGTTTTTATATAAATTCCGTTTCTGTTTTCATGTAAATTTCTTTTCTGTTTTCGATATAAAATATGTTTATATTTTTCATTAAAAAACCGTTTCTATTTTCATTCAAAACCTGTTTCTGTTTTCGTGAAAATCCAATTCATTTTTTGCATGAAAATCTGTTTCTATTTTATCTTCAAATTTCGTTTCTATTTTTCATAAAAATTCAATTCATGAAGAAGAAGAACATCAACAACAACATGAAAAATAACAACAACAACAACAACAACATCATAACAGTGGAGAAGGAGGAGGAGGAAGAAGAAGAGGAGAAAATGAAAAACAGAGGAGGAAGAAGGAGATTACGAAGATGGTGGCTATAGCAACGATGACGGCGGCGGCGACGACAACTACGGCGGCAGCGGCAACGACATGGCGACGTAAAAGCACGAAGAAGAAGGAGGAAGAGGAGGAAGAGAAGTTCGTTGTTGCAGAAAATTTGGGGGAAGAGTGCGCGTGTTTTGGAAGAGCGCGTGTTTTCACGTAAATGAGTGAGAGTGGGTAAAAAATACTTGGTTGAGCTTGGTTGGTTGAATTGCTTGGATATGTAACATTACTGTTAGTGATAAATCTAAATATTTCCATTACAAGTTATATTTATCTATTAACTTACTTACACTTGTTTCTTTCCCATTATACAGAAATCAGGGGTCAACTTCAGTGTCAACTTCAAAGAAGCATCAAACTCCAAACAAGGAAATTGCTACTAGGTACATATACATGTCCATAAGATCAATTTTTACCCGAATACGTTATTACTTAACGTTATATTTATAAATATATTAAAATTACCTTACTGTAAATTTTGGCTACTTCGTCTCCATCTCTTGAATTTTAATATTCTCAACAAAACTGTATGCAACCAATTCATTATACTTTACTCTTATAGATGAATATTATACTAGCTTTTTGTCTTTCTCACATTAGGACTTCCGAACTAATGACCATAAAAAAAACTCTCACTTTATCTGATGTTCAAGCAACAAGATTGGTAAGTATTCTACACTAAACAGCTTGGAAATATAATTCATTCACATTGAATGCAAAATCTGATTTTGTCTTTTACATTTACTGTCAACTTCATTACAGTATGTGGCAGCAGAATTCACACACATAATGACCAAAGCAGGAGTGAACAGCACTTGGTATGTCATTGGTCCACCAGTTGATAAAGTGGTTCAAAATTTCAGGTTCAAATTAATCCCCAGTGATGGGAGAGAAACTGAGTTGAAAATTGGAGGACAATGGAAAAAATTCTGTGAAACTTATCGTCTCAAAGAGGGAACCTCCATTACAATGAAAATCAAGTCAATAGAGGAGACAACAATGCATATCACAATCACATGACAATTCCCTGATAATTGCAAACAACACTACTGACAGAAGCTCTTACTTCCTCTTTTGTTGTTTTTTGGAATGTTAAACTACCATGATCAAGCTTTTATGTTAGAACAACTGCCTTTTGTGCATAAGATGTAATTTTGTGATGCTTGTTACTTCATATTATACTCTATGTATAGCACTTTAATTAAGTTGTTACTCTATACTTACATGTTCAAATCATCTCAATCATAGCTATAGTCAACCATATAGAAATTAAACTCATCCCCTCTAACTTTCCACACTATCAAAGACATAGAAAAGCTATACTAATTATTTACGTATCTATTTGTTCACAATTTATCACAATTTATCGTTAGTTTTTCGATTAAATCTAACATGCCCGCGCTAAAGCGCGGGGTAGATGCTATTACCAAAAAAAAATAATGAATATCACCAATACCAAAAAAAAAAAAAAAGTAAACCAAAAAAAAATAATAATAATAAAATAAGAAATATCACCAAAGCAGGTTGACATAGATGCACTAGGGCTTAATCCGTTAACCATCTCTCTTGAGTTAATTCTCCCATTCCCATAAATGAGGGATTAGTTATTCAGGCTTGCGGATGGATATCTCGATACAAACCCAAAAATAAAAAATGAATATTAGATCACAATAAAATGAATATCATGTTAAAAAAATAATGAATATAAGTTAATACAATAAAGAAAAATAACAACAATAACTAATATAGATGAAATTTGAACCTTTTTTGTTCTGATGGATTAGACAACTTTTAATCCTAGGCATTACATGTTGAAAGCATGCATATCATACTCACACACACAACAAATGAGTTCACTTGGCCTCCCACCAAATTTTGAACCCAGATGTGGTCATTTGTGAGATAAGTGGATTCCCAGTTGAGCTAAGACTTCCACCACATATTTGAACTTTTAAAATAGCATATTTACCCACTTAAACAGCATGTTTTTGTCTTTAAAACCAAACCCTTTAAACTTTGACTAATTAACTCAAAAAAACAAACTGTTTTAGCCCAAATTTAGTTTTTCTTTTCATAAAAAATAAAATAAATAAACAAACTAGCACTTATACCCAACAGGCTTGCCATAAATCGTATTCATTAGATTATTGTGCTCCACGACCAGAGTGGACTTAAACTTTTACAATTAAAGTCCTAAAAAAAACTAATTGTAAAAGACTTTTTTCTTTGGTTGCATAGAATTAGTAATTTTGTTCATAACATGATCATGAAGGTTTTTAGGACAGGGCCCTCCATTTAAAGTTAAACTAGTGGATAGCCCAAAAAAAAAAGGTAAAATAGTAGGTAATGTCCAAAACAAACAAAAAAACCAGTAGGTAGTTTATTAAACCCATTTTCTTATTTTATGTCAAAAAAAAACCCATATTCTTATTTGACATAACCCCATATTTACAGTATTTTTATTTTTATTTTTAGTTTTCAGCATCTTTCAATACATATATTTATATTTATGGAGCCTTCTTTCATGGTGAAAGCATAATTTGATCCATGATGGATAAAATAGCTATCCACCACATAAAAAATATAACGTTCTATTGAGAATAAAAAATTAATAATAAAAATTAAATATAAACCACACATTTAAAATATTTTATCCAGATCCATCATGAATCCGATCCATGATAGACATTTCCTACATGGACAATCCAATTGGCATTCTTGTTAAGTGTTGGCATTATGAACCCAAAACATGTTGAAAACATTAGTATGATAGTGACAAAGTAATGAAGTTTATGTGCAAATAAGACCCTACCTAGACTAGGTAGGTGGATTATCTTTTATCCATGTTCGTTAATCCACCTTTCACCTTTTCAACTACAAGAATCAAATGAAAAATTGAATGACATCCCAATAAGAAAGCCAAACCAGCCTCATCTTGAAATGAACCACCGAGCTTCATCTACAAAACATTGTCCAAAATCACGGTGGTCGGTCGGTTGCTTGTATTGAAAACATTGTGTTAGCAATTTCCCAACCAAGTGGGATAGCTCTTCAGATCTTCAATGGATACTGAATGATTGAGAGGGATCTCTTGTGGGACAAGATCTTAGAGTAACAGAGTAGTTTGCATGGTAGCATTTTATCACTTCTTGATTAATTTCAAAACGTCACCAACAAGATGTATAGAACCAGTTACAAGTACCTGATGTATGTATGTATTATTCACAAAACAAATGTTGCAGTTAGATCCTATACTTGCCAAGTTGCCATGTATAAATAATAAAAATTGAAAATTGACACTCAATAACACTAGAGTTGCATTTAACCAAAGCCATATGTAATGTCAATGTAGGATTACCTGAAAACGAGTTGACTGATTCTGCCGTACTCTATCCCTAAGCCAGTTGATAGCCACCGGCAACGAGGGAAACACTGCACTATGTTCGAAACTATTGGCACTCATTCCCATATCATCTTTTAACTCTTCTGAAGCGGCATCAGTACTCTTGCCTACAAATCCGGGGATCAGAAGCAACTTAGAGTCAGGAAAACAAAAATTGTCATTTCCAAAACTTGGGAAAATTTGTATCCGATACCTTTGTTCCCTTGCATGAGATTTTCCCACACTCTTTGAAGAGTTAACTGCCATGACAGGTTAATGTTAGTATCAGTCGGGGTTAAAGCATGAGATCCAACTTTGTGGTACATTGATAAAGCAGGCACAAAGAGAGCTTTTCTGAAGTAGACACCTACAATTTCAGTTTAGCTCTTAGTTCTTAATCATAATGATTGGTCATATATAATCTTTAGCATTACATTTTCCCTCCAGATGGACCTAAATAATCACAGAACTAAATGAAGAGAAGATCACTTATTTACTAAACATTTTTTTTTTAATTATGCAATGTTATAATCATAATTGTTCATGCTATCATGATGTAACCATGTTCTAGCAAAGTCCAGATCTGCACACCATGATCAGCACATGTTTTCATCAATTGAGGAAGAAGCAACTGCGGATCTCGAACTGACATACAATTGAACAGCAAAATCTGCATATAATTCAATAATTTAAATAAGTTCCATGTGATAGCAACAATACCAGTCAAAGCAGTAGCATTCCCATCCTATCACACCTGATCTTTGATTATTCATTCGGTAATTGAGTCATGTAATTTGCTTCAAGAGCTTTATGCTAGGATTTTTGTTCTACGATTTATTTTTTTTAATGGCACAAAGACATCTGTTGAATTTCTGTGCATGGCCATGAGGCCATTAGATATGCTCAAGACTCGAGACATTGTGAATCGATTTAACCATTAGGATAACTATTTGACAGATATGAAATTTTGCTGCAAATTTCTAAGCTTGTAGTGTTGAACATCAATAAGAGCTACTTTTGAAAATATTTAAATCTATACTCTACCTGTGTGGATCCTTTATGGTCTGTTTCACCCATATTCATCTTCGCCACTTCGGTAGAGAACTTAGAATTATCCAGTTTCTGATGAAACAAAGCCTGGTCCTGGCCCTTAATGGCAAAAGAAAACCACCTTGCACATGCTTCCATGCTTTCAGGACTATGAGCCCCATCTAGAAAGAAGACAAGTTCACTTGAGGCTTCATCATTGATGTGTTGATCAGGGACAATCTGGGCCCTTCCTTGCAGACTTGCAGTTGCTAACCCTTTTATGAATGGCTCTGGCAAAGTGTATTCCTTCATGCATGTAGACAAATCACTTTAGAAGAGCAAAAAATAGGGCACAAAAAGGAAAAGAAATAAAGGAACAACAAACTATTTTTCTTGTTAACAACTCACTGTTTGTTCCAAATTAGTGTCTTGAAGATGCCCAGTTATCTTCAGCCACATAGAGCATAACGCAACAGCAAGACCAGCATTCGTATATTGATGCTCGCCTTCAAGCGCTAGTGTTGAACCATTTAGCAATTTGGCATCGATCGGGTTAACCACTTGAAGAGGTACCTATATTTAACAGGATCTAGTGAGCTGATTGAACATGGTATAACAATATATCATCCATTTGACAGAGCAAGCAGATGTTCTAACACAAGCATAGGACACATCTTTGGGCAGGGCAATTAAGTCATGTACATATAAGCAGATAGTTCAAGATTCAAGTACAGGGAGAAACAACAATGCTGAAATTTGCTTCCAAGTTTTGGCAAGGTGAAAGGTAATGCAACCAACTCACTAACATAATTAACTTGTAATACTATTTGTAAAAGAAAAAATGCACCAACTAGTGCCTTCTTATCTGAGTTTCACGAGGCAAACTCATATGCCCAGTTATTAATTGTTCTAATTAAATTCTGGAGGAACATAAAACAATTTACTTACATTTAACTTAGAAGCCTTCTCTTTAAGTACAAGCATTGCTTCATCAGGCTGAGGCACAGTAAAAGCTGGAATCCGATGCTACATTAAATTATAAAATGCATAAAAGGAAATTCTTTAGGATGAAAAGATTCACACTCAGCATTGGGTATTAGATGGGAAGGTAGGAACGTATAAAGAAAAGAAAGATATTATCACAGCTTTGCTACACATGCCAGAGGACATTGTTGAAATAAACTTCAAAAGGAGTTGTTATTTTTTCTTTACAAAAAGAAGGAACCGAAACGGTACAGGGCTATGATGAGTCCTTTATCAGCGAGGCATGAACACAACTATTAAGACTAGAGGCTTACACTCTTGATAGCCTGGGTTTTAGCAGCAGTCTCTCCTCTACAATAGAAAAGAACTATAAACTATTTTATTCTAAAATTTACCTTGAAGATACCAGCCTTCTCACCAGCAATTTCTCCAAGAGTATTCCCTGTTAATGGAATCCCACAGGTGACAAGAAACCCAATTGGTTAGACAAAATAAGTGGATGTGCAATATGAAGTTCAACAAATACTTCACATATACAATAACAACTTAAAAGGTCTAATTATTTTCCCATTTTCTTGCAGTTGGATATAGTTTTCCATTTAACAAGTTAAAAGGTGACCCAACCTATGTAACTTGCCAATTTCATAAGTGACATATTTCACCAACAAATTAGATAGTAGGCTGCACAGTATGGGAAGGCAATACATATCATTGCAAATATAAATTGGTTATTATATGTCATGTTATTTCATGATTTTTATTTAATATATACACATCAAATTAACGGTTGCCCATAATACAAATATATAACACTAACCAAGAATCTCCATGTGATCATACCCAAGGGATGTTATACCACACACAACTGGTTCCCGCACCTGAAATATCGACACATCCACATGAGCTTGTTCAAAATAGTAACTACTCAAACAGCTTGATAGAGGCAATATCCTAGAAACCAACAAATTTCTGCAGAAATGATTATACATACCACATTTGTTGCATCAAACCTCCCACCTAAACCAACTTCCATTATGGAAACATCTACCTACATAAAATGTGATAATAAAACAAGTTTTGTTCACTTGTATTAAAAATGTACACATATTATTATCAGTATGGACTATGGAACATTATGTGTTGCAATTCAAGGTAAAGTAATGAAACCTGCTCTGCTGAAAATATCTTGAAGGCAAGTAAAGCAAGGAAGTGGAAGAAAGGAGGCATTGGAACCTTGTCATTGGTTTTCTCCTGTACATCCCAAGATAAGACTCCAGTTATGTTAACACTATAAGCAAGCACATCTAGATACAAAATTTTTCCAAAAGTCCGATGACATCACTTTGAAGTGAACACTCAAATGATCAGGCATGCATTAGCTTAATAATATGGTATTGTTGTCATACAAATCAAAATTGAGACTATGAAGATAGAAGATTTTGTTGGAAGAGCGGAGAACAGAAGCTGTGCTACAGTGCATAATTATCATATTGGCAAAAAAGGAAAAGCATAATCTTGTTTATACCTTAAAGGACCTTCTACCATAAGTATTTTAGGTATTTACCAACAGAAAGATACCTTTAGTCTATCGTAACACCACCAGAAGTATGCCAGAAATTTCTCTTCAGAGATTTCCAGACTGCAGAAGCAAGAATAATGCTAATAAATAAGAGTGCACTAGCTATCTGAATGAAAATACAGCATACATTGTAATTTAGTAGGTATATGATAAAAGCATAGATTTCAATGGTGATCATGTTAAGGTAAAGTAATTACCAAATAGCGACATAAAGGGTAAATTTGTTACAAAAAATCTAGTATGCAAAATAACAAATAGACTTTATCATAGTAAAAAGAAATAAATCAATCTATGAATTTGAAATACTCACCCATCTAGACAAAATCTTTCTCGGATATCAATTAGGTGAGGAGAAGTAAAGAGACCAGTGCGAAAACCACAGTTTCGTAAAATAGACTCTACGAAAGTGCAGGTAGATCCCTGTGAAAACACAGTGTAATTATTACAAATGCAAGAGTAAATAGTAAAAGTATAGCTGGATAAAGACTAAAATCCATAACTAGAATTAATCTTCTCACTGAACAGAATACAGCATAAATTCCATAACTATATGAAGTTAATGATCAAAAGCAGTTAAGTTTGAAGTCCTAGCAACTTTAACAGATAAAACAAAGTTGAGACCAAATGAGCTGCAAGGCAATGAATGATTCAGGTGCCATTAACATGCCTTCGTTCCCAAGCAACCATCAAAGTCGAAAAGAAAGTACCTTCCCCTTAGTACCGGCTACATGGATGATCTTCATATTTGAAATCGCCTCCTCTAAATCTAGCATCTATGCAATGAATGGCACGCCATTTTGTCAACATCAGCAAGCAACTAGGTTTTTGCCAAGAAAATGAGCAAGTATTTCAGAGGCAAATTCACAAACACCATACCTTCACATACTCAAACAGCACGTTGAATCGTTCCTCTAAATTGACATCACCAACACGAGTGCGTCTAGTGATCAGAGAAGACAAGGCCTCCAATGCTTCTTCATAGGGAGTCATTGGTGAAGACTTTGAGGACCCTTTATCATCTTGTGCAAAGAACATTAAAAAAAAAAAATAAACTTTGAATTGAAAGCAGAGCACATTGTTGAAGTATAGAAAAGAAAACCCACATATGAAATTGAAGAGTAGGCGTAGAAATGAAAGGAAATATAATACCTTGAGACATGGGTATTGTGGAGTGAAATCTGAATAAAACAGAATCCAAAAAAAGAAAAAAGTGAGTTGTGTTACAGATAGGTGAGAGAGGGAGAGAGAGAGAGAAGAGAGAGGAGAGAGAGAGTTACAGGGTGGAGTGGAGCTTGAAAGGGAGGAAGGGGGTGGTAGTGGTCGGATTGAAGGAATGAAAGATGGAAGGAGTAGTGAATGGGGTTGGTGAGAGTGAGAAGGGTAACTTGAAGGAGCAAAGAAGTAACAACGGCACTGACATTCTTTGCTGCGTTATCTATCTATCTATCTCACAAGGTCGCCGTAAAACAGAGGATGTTGCGGTTGGTGGGGTTGTCATCATGCCACGTCATAGAAATCATTGTTGAATGTTGAGTAACAACTAAGAACTAATAATGGAACAAACAGCACTTTCAGTTCACATATATTAGTACAAAGCTCATCTTGTTTTTACTGAGAAAGGAAATCACATTTTAACACGCTCCAAAGAATTAATTTTTATCTAATCGTCACGGTCTGAAGGAGATTACGAGGTCTAGTAAAGCGTTTGAGATATTAGAATTTAGAAGAGACTCATGCGACTGGAATTAATCAGTATACATGGGGGCCGAAACTTTTTTTTTTTTTTCTTTCGAGACGAGTACTATTATTTCAATAATTTTTTAAAATATTTTTAGTGGGTTTTTAAAACTTTAATATTATTTCTTCAGTAATATTATTTAAAACAAGTAAATTCACGATCAAGTCCAAATCAAATTAACAAAACCCATTCTATCAAAACGCAGATGCATCTTCTTCTCAAACCACGCCACTGTCGTTGTTTTTTCTTTCCCTTCCTCCTTCTACATCGCCACCGCCATCCTCCTTCTCATCCTCCATTGTTATCATCATTTTCATCATCATCACCATCATCTTCTTCTTCTTCCTCCTCTTCCGCCAATGTCGTTTTCCTCCTCCTCCTCCATTATTATTGTCGTCTTCTTCTTTCTCCTTTTCTTCTTCTTTTTTTTCTTCTTCTTTTTCTTCTTCTTCAAATACTAAACTAAAATAAAATGCTATATTGAACAGTAATTTAGTAACAAAGTGATCCGAAATAAATTGCTCATTAGAACTAGAATAAAAATTACAAAATAGAATTGAAATGTTTTACTAAACTGAATCGAAATAAAAGCAATAATGAATTTAAATAAATGTATAACAAAATTTGTAAAAACAGAACTGAAATGTTTTACCAAAGTGAACACAAATAGAAAGCCATAATGAACTAAAAATAAATCATTCACGAATCTAAAAAGCATAACCAAACTAAGACTAAAAATTGAACTGAAAAAGATATTATTCTTAACCAAAAGCTAACGTAAAATGCACCGAAATAAATGAAATACGTAAACACAATAGAAAGTTATAATGTAAGCATAACAAAATTAAACAAGACTAAATTGATTCGAAATAGAAGTAAAATCAATTGAATTGGTTGATCTGAACTACAATCCAAATCTAGCACAACGATGGAGCAGAAAATCAGAAATAAAAGTTAATGAAGAAGACGAAGACAAAGTTCGTTGCTAATAAGGAAGACGAAGACGAAGTTCATTGCGAATGAAGAAGACGAGGACAAACATGGTTGACAATTAAAAAATACAAGAATGAGAAAAATGTGTGTAGAAGAAAACGAAAGAAACAAAGTAAGAAGAAGGAGAATAACAGAGGAGAAGAAGGAGAAAAAAGAGCACGTGAATGAATTTATTTGGTTAGAACTTATTTGGTGAAATCACTTGTTCATCTAAATTATTGTTAATTTTTTTATTAATTTATTTCAATTTCTATTATTCAATCTCTATTTTTAGATTTAGTTTGATAAAATTTTTATTTTTGAAAATAGTTTATAAAAATTGTCTTTAAAAAATAGTTTTTAAAAGTCGTAGCACATGTGTTTGG
Organism: Stylosanthes scabra; assembly: GCA_036250425.1. Lineage (NCBI taxonomy): Eukaryota > Viridiplantae > Streptophyta > Magnoliopsida > Fabales > Fabaceae > Stylosanthes > Stylosanthes scabra. The sequence goes on along the minus strand of JASCZI010211459.1, from coordinate 129,514 downwards.
TAAAGTCAAATAAAAATACTTTTTAATAAGCACATACAATAATAATTGTGTTTGGTAAAATAACTTTTAAAATAAAAAACTATAATAAATGTAAATGTAATAATAAATATAGTATTTATTAATAAATATGATTATATTAGATTTTTTAATTTTTAATAAATGAGTAAATGAAGAAAAGTATGTATGAAAGATTTTAGAAGGGATAAAAATAAACACAAAAGATTCAAAGTGACAAAAATACACTTAAGAAATAATTAAGGACAAAAAATAGCCTCTAATGTGTACTTTTATATGTCACTAATTAACAATAAATGGATAAAAGTACACATGGACAGAATATCATTTTTGTTTATTATTCATTATTTTTTTTTGTATTTTTGTTGTTTCGAATTTTTCATGTACATTTTTATTCATCTCAAAATCTTTCATGTATACTTTTATTCATTTTCTCTTAATAAACACAAATCATCTTTCAAAAGATTCCCCTTAAGTGCTTCGTTTAAAAGCTACAATCCTAAGTGTTTGATTTTTTTCGTAATCGAATATAAAATGAGGTACTTATATTTTTTTAAAAGCTCAAATAGCTTTCCAAAAAACTTTATGAAATCTAACCTTAGTATATTTCAAACCAAACGCAGTATCTAAACTTAATTCAATCTTTTTTTAAAACCTAACCTAAGATTTATATTTTAAGGTGTGTTTTAACAAAATTTTTGGTATTCTCATCGTTCTTTTTTAAGAAAAAAATGAGGTGTTACAGACTGACCTTCGAGACTCAATCCGCTCAAATAAAATTATAAGCAATAAACCCAACTTGGTAGAAAACGAATCATATCTTAATAGAATAGAATATAATCATAAACAGATTTTACCAAAATCTTAACGACTCAATACTATATAAACAAAATACAACACTCTCATAAAATACACATTCTCTGATCATATCTCACACTATACTACCTAGAATTCTCTAATCCTTATTTGAGAAATTCTAGCAAGTATTCTACACATATAAACCCTCTTCATTATCAAAGCTCCCGGTAACCATGTGGAACCTTGAAGGTACATTCCTAATCATTTGGTGTGGATCTTTGATCTAAGGACAAAATGATTATATATATATATTGTCGTTGGCGAATAGGTTATTGCATGCATAAAGCGGGATTCAAATTCCCGATATTTATTTAAGCGGGTTAGTGAGCTGACCACTAGACCAATTTATTATATTTATTATTCAGTTTTCTTCTTTTTCTTTTTGGGGGGACATGGGTTGACCAAAGGCCAACTCGGCCCACCCCTAATCGGTGTAAAGAAACTAAGACCAATTCCAATGGAGTTCCAAGTCTGACACAAGGAGGAATTAGGTGGGAACTCAACCGTTGGAGGAAGAGAATTGTGAGTTCCTTCACTTTTCTCGAGGTAGGAGAGTGCCTCCGTCGAGGAACTCACTTTTTCTTTGAAAAAGTAATAAAATAATATAAATGTAATGGTAACCGAATAAAAAATATTAACTTAATTTTTTTTATTTTATCTATAAATACTAACTACACATACTTTTATTTTCACACCTTCTTTCATTGCTTCTAATATTTTTCAGATTTCTCTTACTACCAAAAAATGGATCCAAATCAGTTCAATAATTTTTTTAATTACTTACCAAATTATTCTCAAAATCCAAACACCCAACAATCCTAACTTTCAAATTCTCAAAATCCAAACCAAAACTTCACACTACCTAATACATTTCCAAATCAAAACCCACAAAATATGCATAATTTCAATTTTCATATCCCTTACAATAGTCAACAACATAATTTTTCACCACATAACCAAAATGCACAAACACCTCAGTAACCGTTTTCAACCATGTTTAATCCCTCAATGGCTAATATGTCCTCAACATGTTTTCAGTTTTTGTCTCAATCTAGTGCATCATGGCCTAGCTCAAACGGTTTTGGTGCATCTTCTAACCCATCCCCTCAAACTGATACATTCCTGGAGTGTTGCAGGCATGTTTCGCAATTATAGTGGTCCAGCATGCTTTTGGGAAAAAAGAAGAAGTTTGCGAACATAATGAGAGCATGTATAATAATGCACAACATGATTGTTGAGGATGAAAGAGAAACTTTTGCAGGAAACTTTGCGCTTGGCCATGAATACGACGATGTTGAAAATGGCTTATCACAACCTCACTTGGGTTAGGAGAGCTTTGCACCATACCACAATTTCTCCAGAAAAATGCCCAACTACGAAATAGGCAGAAGCATCGAGAATTAAAAAAAAATTGGTTGAACACATTTAGCATTTTCACAATGCACGTCGTTAATCGTGAACTTTAACTATGTTTTATTTTACTAAGTCATGCTATTAATTAGTTAAAACTTGAATTATGTGTTATGTGTTGTTGTTCCTATTTATGAAATTATTAATTTTTTGTCATATATTAATTATTTTATAATAATGCATTATTATTAATTTATACATTATAATAATATTATTAAAAAATAACTTTTAATTAATTTTTAATTTTTATTTTAATTAATTAGATATGTGCGATCACAACAGGGACCAACATGAGTTCCTTGCATTGGAGAAAATATGTTTAAATTCTTAGTTACTATTTATGACAAAAAAATTAATGTGGAGTTACTACCAGAAACAGGAACTAGGATAAGTTCCTATTGGAGTTGCTCTAAACACTCTTTTATATTGTGTTCTAAAGTTTAGGTAATTGTGTCCCGGGGGTTCACCAAGTCTAGGGCATGCCCCTATGCTCTATAAGCGCTTACAGAGGTACTTACAGATCGCCTACCAACAAGGTCCTCACATCGGCAGTGGCACTCGAACTCACGACCTTGTGGGTTATGAGCCGACTCCTTACCAACTGGACTAACCTTTGATGGCACCTATATTGTATTATTATTATTATTATTTTAAACTAAACCTATATTTTATTATTTAGTTGATGGAGGCTTACAAGTATAAGTCTGTGCCATAAATGAAAATTGAAGTGTTTTTTTATTTATTTATTATTGTTTTGGTGTAATTGAAATATTTTGGTATCATTTTTTTGGTCTTGAAGCTTTCTTTTGTTCCGGGATGTTGTTAGAAATTAAAGTTTTTTTTGTTGTTGAATAAATTAAAGTCATATTTTGTATTCAATTAATGGGTCAAGATAAAAGCCCATTACTGAGAAGTGGTCTAGATACAAAACCGACAATTGTAAATAATTTTTTTCTTTGACTTAAATTTGGGCCTTTCAGCCCATTTTTTACCCTAAACCCGAAAACAAGAAATATTTTTTTTCCCAGACCAAAAAGAAAAGAAATATTATTTTTGGTTACATAAAGAAAAGTAGAAAACGACTTTGTAACCCCAAAAAAAAAAAGAGAACGACTTTACTTTACGAACTTCGATTAATGGGTGGATGATTAATTAAAGGCAAAGCACGAGAAAAGAAAGAATGGTAGACTAGCTTATATTCTGATCCAACTTTAATGTCATGATGACGATGATCCTACCATATAATATGAAAACTACCTTAGCTTATGCACAAGTTTCAAGATGCTAAGGTGCTGTATAAATTGAAGTGTGTTCAAGGTGCTCAATATATCAAAACATGTGATCTGGTAAGATGCATGTTATATGCCTTTCTTACAAAGAAAATTTAAAGCTTATAAACAGATTAAATACATCATAGAGATTTGAGGATAATAACCTTTTCTTCTTTATTTCCTTGTTTTCATTAATTATATATATATATATATATAAAGCCAAAAGCTTAAAGCTGTCAAGG
>JASCZI010211459.1:108360-125603 GCA_036250425.1 Stylosanthes scabra | reverse complement strand
CTACTTATATATATATATATATATATATATATATATATATATATATATATATAAAGAAGACAGCAATCCACTTTATGTCTTTATCATGAAAAAAAACAATGGGTTCAGAAAATGCTAAGAGCAGTATCATGTGGTTTTTTATTTTTATTTTTTATATGATTGTTGGTGATATGTATATATTCATGCACTGAAGGTTTATCAGCAAAGGAACCGAACAAACAGTAGTCACTTTTCTTACGTTGTTCATGTATTTGTTGTAAAAGCATGCACCTTGGAAACTAAAAGAGCTACGTACTCCCAGAATTATATATATATATATATAATCCCTCCACTAAAATTCACCGAACTATAACTCGGATATGGTCTATTATTCAACAAAAACTCAACTGATTTCATCTAGAACTAACTTAATTCAAAGACTGCAATTCCTAAAATCACCGCGGTCTGTTATGATCACTATCATCATAATAAATGACAATTGATGATTTAGCATATCTGAATTCCTAAAATCATGACATCATTCTATCAATTCATAACAAATATTCTCGTTCAACTTCTTTCGTATAAAGCTGCAAAATCAAAATTAGACAGCTAATAAATAAATTATTATAAAAATAAAAAACATTATCATCCAAATAGAATAAATAAAAATAATCACTCACAGAATATGAATTATTATCCGTAATTCATCTAACGTCACCATCAAATACATTGACTCCCAAATACGTCGACTTCAATAACTTCTTCTTTTCTATATAAATAAGTTAAGATACAAATATACTCAGTAAAAAAAGTATGGTCCTACATTTTAATTAACTCTTAACTTAATATTGTTCATCTTTTTATTTGAGCGTTAGATTGTTTTTGTAGGTACCTTCCTACCTAGGGGCAGAGTTAGAAGTATTTTTAGGAAGGGGCAATATATAAATATAGATAAATAAGAAAAGACAAAAATAAAATTTAAAGGGCTAAAGTATAAAATATGAAAATATTATATATAAATTTATTAATTTTGGGGGTCATTGCCCCCTAAGGATGTACTACGCGACGCCCCTAATCCTACCGTACAGAAGTGCTACCCATCCGCCATGAAAGGAAATCGACCGCCTTTATTGCTTTCAGACAGGATGAGTTTCTCCTTCCCAAGACGAGTTCTTCCTCAACTAACATCATACATGCCAGAACACAATCAATTGATAATAAGTTTTCGGAAGCAAATTAACTTATTATGTGATTTGAATCTGATCAAGCACTGCTGCTAGCTAGATATTTTTAAAGTTTTAGTACGGATGTATATATGCTTTTCTCTCATCGGTGTTTTTTTTTTTTCTCTTGAAAAATATTCTTGATGACTATTAATGAATGGTGTGGAATAAATCAGTTACTATACCATCTCCTACAACAAATTCGTGTGCTTTTATATATATATATATATATATATATATATATATGTTTAACTGTTAAGCATTATTCTTCAAGTACATATTTTATTTTTCCAATAGATCTATCATCTATATCTTCTAGTGCAATTAAAATATAATTTAAATTTCTCAGTATAATTGGTTCCAACTACTTCATGGGCTAAGAAAATTGTGTATATGGAATGAAATGATGTGAAAAGTCAAAAAAATGGGTAATATAAGTGATTTGAATAAATTATAGGGATAAACAAAAAATTTACCAAAACAAATTCAATTAATTATTGTTATTTATAAAAAGAATTCCCTGAATTGAATTGTATATTTTTATTTTTTAAAAAATCATATTTTCTTAATGCCAATTCTATTTTCTTTTAGTTACAATAATTTCCTTAGGTGAATTTAGAAATTTATAAAGAGAAAAGTTTAATATTCAATATTTTAATTTTATGGGTAATATCCAGAGATGGACAATTTTAATTTATATTGGCTAACATTTTTAATTTACATTCCAATATTTTTGAGTTAGTAACCTAACATTTTACTTTTAGCGTTATACTTTTAAATACAATAATGCTACGTAATCAATAAAAATTCAGCCAATATCAGCCAACAATTTAAATTGAATGTTCTATCTTTTTAGGTTTCCAATGTTATGTTTCTAGAAAAATATAAAGTTCACTGATTATCGTTTTAGGTTTCGGATGTTCTGTAACTTTCATTGTGAACGTTCTATAAACAATGATTAAGAATGTTTTATTTTTGTTGATTGATTTGTTGGTTAAAAAAATATTATTACTTATATTTTTTCTTTTAAATATTATTATTAATTGTGGGAAGAAAAAAAGGGCTATATTAGTGAAAATCACCATATGAAGCAAATAAAATAAATGTGCAAATTATAAACCACCCATTGGTAGATCATACAATTTTTTTTTAAAGGTGACTTTATGGGTGTATATATATACATCGCTGGATTTAAGAGAAATGTTACAGCCTTACTGACTTACTGTAAAGGCTACAACTAGTTGTTTGGTAAATGTGATATCTAGAAGCACCTATGGTATAAAGGTGAAAATTGGTAACTAAAAGCCATGTTACAACCCATAAAAGAAAGAGTAGCATGTTTCTAATTAAAATGCACCCTTTTCTTTTCTCTTTTAAACTTTTGAAACTCCATCCCTAGCTTTCAGTGCCCCACTTTTACCATTCACAATCAAGATCCTCTCTTTGTAATTGGTGACAACTGAGAACCACAGAAAGCCCTTTAATTTTCTTTTTTCTTTTATTAACGGTAAAATTTCCTTTAATCCTTTTACCTGCTGCAAAATAAATCTTTTATTAAGATATGCAAAGCCAAAGTATGTAATTTAGTTTAATTCATTAATTTATTACAACCCTAAATGCATGAAAAATAAAGATTCTTTTCCCAAACTTTGGAATAAAGCTAGATCTGAGTAATATAATTAAGAACTAGTATTATTTTTCTCCCCCTCTCATTAGAATTAGAGTTCCTTGGAAGAAATAATTATTTACTATTTGAATTAAAGTTTATGTGACTTCACCAACTTGCATCGTAGAATTTGAATTATAATAGCAGCCATCAAAATTAAAAATGTGATGCATTTCTTGGCCGTCCAAACTTATAGGAATAATATCGTTTTTTCCCCTGTCACCGCCTACGCATAGATATTTTCCTTATTAATTTGCTATTACATTATCACTTCCAAAAAGGGAAAATTATCCTTCCATGCATTTTCATCTTATTTTATTAAGAAAATTTTAATTCTTAATATTAAGAAGATAATAGAAAGTAAATATTTTTTTTATTATTTATTATTTTTCTAATTACACTCATTGACTCTCTATTAGACCTCCTAACAACTCTGTAGTATTATTTTATTTTAATTTACATCTATTTATAACATTATTAAACACAATTTTGAAGCTTCGTCCCGATTAATCCAAACCTAATTTAAGTCACACATTGATGACTAAATCTTTCGTTAAAGATATATAACAACATACACTAGGTTTTAAATTTACTGCTTGTCACTCGAACAAAATCTTTTTTTAACTTAAAATATGTATATTTCATTTCATTAAATAGAATAAATAAATACAACCATGCTACATGTACACTTTTTTTTCTCTAACCAAGTCAAACAAAGTGAATTTTGTTCACTCTAACCCCACGCGCACGAACAAAATATTACTACTAGAACGAACAGAAAATTTAAAAATAAACGAATATGTTTTAAAATCTATTTATGTCAACTATAAAAATATATTCGTTATATATATAAATTTCTGTTCGTACAGTGCGCACGTGAACAATTTGGTTGGATTTAGTTAAAAAAAATAGGTGTACGTCTAGAATTATTAAAATAAATATATATGGATTGAGTACAAGTTAGACAACAAAAGTAAAAGGTGAGATTTTTCTAATAATTAAAAATATAAATATTAGATAAACTTAAAAGAAGATTAGAGAATGATTTATTTAAAACTCAAAATTAATCTTGATGGTGAAGACAAAAGATATTAATTTGGTTCTTGGTACTTTGGATAAATATCCACAACTGAGGGGATTTGATTTTGAAGATATTGCCGCATCGCGAACCCGTCGTGTATAGCTTTCCTAAATTGTTTAAAGATGAATTTTAATTTTAATTTAACGTCTCCTCCTTATTTCTTCTTTTGACAAATAAATATATATATAAATTTAACGTTAATTAGTTGACCATTGTGCACTGGGAAAGATATGAAGGGAACTTTTTTTTCTTTCTCGTTATACATTTTTTTGCTTTCTTTTTTGGCTGCTTAGCTTGATCGTCATGTCAAATAGAAGACATAAATGGAAGAAAAAGGGTTTGTTTTGGTATAAGGAATGAAAAAGGAAAACGATTTATATTCGCAACGTAGTAGGAATGGAATATGAAAATGACATGGAATTTGTCAAGTGTTTATTACTATAAATAGACGTACATCAACGTCAAACAATAACTAATCTTCTCAAATTGTTCTATTGATTTTTTTTTTCTTTTTTGATGAAAAACTTTTTTCTATTGATTTTTCATAATATATTTTTTCTATTTAAATATTTTCTCTATATTTTGTACTTTTGTTATATTATGTTTGCATTTTATAGCCTATTTTTGCATTAGTTATTTTCAGGAATTGAGACCGGAAGGTTGTTAAAGTGTTAATGAAGATATATATTTTAGATTTATATATTTTTTTAAAGTGAGACCGGGCCAACGGTTCAACCAGTGACCCAACGGTTGAACTTCTAACCCAGTGACCCAGTAGTCTCACCGGTTCAATTGACGGGTTGGTTCTGATAACTATGCTCTAGTGTTTTGTTAGAGTTTTCTTTTGTGCTCTATTAGGTTTTCTATTGTGCCTATTAGGGTTTTCTCTTGTGCCTTAATAGGGTTATTCTGGTGTTCTGTTAGAATTTTTTCTTCTTCATTTGGAGTACTCAGAAGATATTAGAGGAGGAGTGAAAATTTGTGTTGAATATACTTTTAGAAGACTCTTTATCGATTAATCTGTTGCATCTCGAGCAATGGAAGCTGATAACAAGATAATTTGGAGTTCGAAATGACATAAGAGTATTATGCAGGAATTGTTAGAGTTTGGAGAGACCCTGACCTTCCATAAACTGAAAGGAATCTGTATATCCTACTCTCCGAGAATGATTTTATCCGTGAAACCAATAATCAATCTCGAGTGGTAAAATTCAGTGGCGAAGGCTCATACAAGCCAAGGGGGGCAATGCCCCCAAGTCATTTTTTTTTTCACAAAAAAGTAATTATTTTAGTTTTAGCCCTTCCCATAATTATATTTTGGCCCCCCTTTCTTTTGAAAAATAACTTTATGGCATATTTATATTTTTTATTTTAGTGACTTATAGCATATTTACATTTACAATAATTTTATTTGCACACCAAAATCAACCATAAAAATTAATCACCATGTATTTATATATGAATACATGCACAGTTTTATCATTTTCAATATGTATTGTATATTTTAATGTGTATTATACATCAATGACTGATTTTGGTGTGCAAATAACATCATGAACCCTTATATTTATAATTAAGAATTTAAAAGAAGAATAATATTTTTTAATATTAATTTCTTTCTTTCTTTCACAATTATTTTGTGTATTATTTTTCAAAAAGATTCATACTTTTTATATTGTTATTCTATTTTAGATCATTCAATTATGTTATTTACTAATAAAATTCATTTTTGATTTCGAAAAATAAAAAAAATCAAATTAAAATAAAAGTTATTTGATGACAATGTTTTCATGTTATTTTATATATATTAATTTTTTGTCTTTTAAGAAGTCTTATCCTTAATATAAGAATATAAATGTATATATTATATAATATTTTCTTTTATATATATATAAGGTATAAAAAAATCAAATATAGTTAAGAATAAATTTATTATGACACCACAAAAAATGAATAAACATATATAACTAAAAATGGTTATAATATATATTGAAATATAAAATATACGTGTATTTTAACTTTTTTTAATGTATATTTTATACTTTAATATGCATTATATAATGGTAACTAATTTTAATATTAAAATTATCAAACATCAATTTTGAAAAAAAAAATTTTGCCCCCCCTAAATAAAGTCTTTACTCTTTAGCTTCGCCTCTGGTAAAATTTAAATTGAGATCTTGTGGTTTCTATATAATCTTACGGGTACTATGGTCTACAAAAATATATCAACGACTGTCTCCTAGTGTGCCAACATATATTCGAAGCTGCATCTTTTCTAGATAATTTTTGCCTCCGTCATTTGAGATCAATCATGAGTTTCAAAGATACCACATTTCTTTGTTTTTTTTAGTATCTTTTTCTCTAAGTTTATTTGATTTTTACATCTTTAATTCATTGGAGATCCCACTTTCTCTTGCTTTTGGTTGTCCAAGTTGGACCCAACTCATATGTATTCATTTTTTCTATTCAGTGAAATGAAATACAACTGCCTTTGATAAAAAAAATATGTACGAGTCACGAGTGTCTTTTCCACTTTTCTAATACGAATTTAATTTTAATGTATGAACATTGTAAAATATTTTAGGGTAAAGTATTGTTTATATCCCTAACGTTTTCGAAAAGTTTCAAAAATACCCTTAACGTTTAATTTGTCTCAATTTTATCCCTAACGTTTTTCCAAAGTTTCAATTTTATCCTTGCCATTAAATTTTAAACGGTGAACGGTTAGTCATCTTTATTTTTTCCAATTTTGCCCCTAAGTCTCTCCTCAATTCATCTTCCCCAACACCACTTTTTTTTCATCTTCCCCAACACCATCCCCCCTCCTCCAACACACATAGTGACACATACCACACTAACACCATTTTTTTTTTCATCTTCCCCAACACCAACCCCTCTAACTCCAACACACATAGTAACACAGAGGACACTACCACCCAGTATAATCACATCATACATCACGTATTTAAAGAATATCATTACTATCCCAGAAAATTAACAATCAATGATTATATTTCGTGATAGTTCAAATTTTGAAGGAATATATACATATACACATCACTAGATTTATAAATTTATATTTTTTAATTTTATTCAAATTATATATTTAAAATAACAGAAGCTCACCAAAAAAGAAGTAACGGTGGAAACTCAGAGGTGCAGCTTCAACACAGATAGTGCCAATGGAGGTTGGACGATGTGATGGAGGCGTTGACCCGACGAGAGGGAGTTTGGAGTTCTGGCCACTAAGAAGGCGCGGCTGGGGGAGGTAAGGCAGGCGAATCGCAGAGAGAGAGAGAAAGTGAGAGATAGAGAGAAAGAGAGAGCGCAGATCTGAGGCACATCTATGAAGAAAAGAGCAGAGCCTATAAGGTGCGGTGATGGTGGAGGCGTGGCGGCAAACAGTGAGGAATGAACAAATGACATGGGTGGTGGTGTTGTGCCATGTGAGGGTGGCGAGATGGGGGAAAGAGGAGTGACGGTGAATTGATGAGATACCTAGGGTTAAAATTGGAAAGAATAGAATTGACTATCAGTTGACCATTAAAAAATTAACAGTAGAGATATAATTGAAATTTCTCGAAAACGTTAAATATAAAATTGATACAAATTAAACGTTAAAGGTATTTTTGAAACTTTTCACAAACGTTAGAGATATAAACAATACTTTACCCAATATTTTAATTAGTCATGTAATTACATTTGTTTTTTTAGAAAACCAATCACAAAGTCAATGAAAAGAAAAATTATTTTTATTGATATAACGTTACGTAATTAAATGCACATATAAAATAACTTTACATTTACATTAACAGTACATTAAAATTAAATTCTTCTAATATATGCTTTGTTTCAAATAAGTTGATGATATATTTCATTGAATTATTATGAAGAAGCGCAAATTAAGTAGTTATATACTTATATTTTTATTGATGTGACGCAAAGGAGTAATTATTGGGCTCATAGTGTTCCTTTGTTAGAGATGTTCGTATGTTTTTAAAAGTATATGATAATATCTCTATGAGAAATTATTGGGAGCCAATATTAGGGAAATAATAAGGAGCTGATATATTTTTTCTTCTTTTTTTTTCTCTTTTTTCTTTTACCACCTATTATTTTCCTAATTATATTCATTGGTTCCCTATTGATCTCCTAACGTGGATTCCCTAGCATTACTCTTAATTGTGTCTAGTCAACAAGAAATGCTAAGAAAGACAACACTTTTTTTTTAATTATTATTGCTCAATATTTAATTCTAAATTTCTAATATATATGTTATTTTTATCTTATTAGGATTTATAATTTAATTATGGTTTACAATAATTTAGTACTAGTAATTAAAATGTTAATCCAAAATAATAAGTTTTGTTGGTCATATAATATTATTCCTTTTTAGTAATGCTACATATATACCTATTTTACAAATCAAGTTCAACCAAATATTTTAAATTCATTTTCACCAATAACGCGTGAAAATACACGGTTTCATCTTCTCCGTTTTTGCAATTGATTCTCCTCCTCCCTCCTCCTTCTTTTCTGTTACAATGTCACCACTGTCGCCGCTATTGCTGACGCTACCGCCATTGTCGTCGCTGTCGTCGTCATTTTTACCGTTGTCGTCCCTATCGCCACTATCATCATAATCCTCTTCTTTTTCCTCATCTTCCATTTTCTTTTCTTCCTCCTCTTTTTCTTTCATCGCCTCCTCCTCCTATGTTACCTTGTTGTTGTTGTTGCTGCTGCTGTTGCTTCTGCTGTTGATGTTCTTCTTGTTCTTCTTCTTTGGAAAATATAATCGGATTTCTGTGAAAAATATAATCGAATTTCGTTGAAAATATAACTAGAGGTAATCGAATTTCGTTGAAAACATAACTAGGTTCCTCTTCTTCTTCGTCTTCCTCGTTCTTTGCTATTTTTTTTAGCAAAATTGAACCGGTTTTTGGAGGAAAAACGAAATGAATTATAGTTCATTGCAAAAAATGAATTATAGTTCATTGAAAAACAGAACCGAATTCTTTGAAAATTAAAACCAGATTTCTTTGGGAAGGAGAAGCGGATTTATTCTCCTCCTCTTCTTCTTCATCATCATCATCATCTTCTTCTTCTTCATCTTCTTCTCCTCTTCTGTTGGGTTTACCATCCTCCTTCTTTTTCTTGCTCTCCTTCTCCACTGCCAACTTCTCTTCTTTCTTATCGCCGCCATCGTTGGCTGTCGCCGTCGTCGTCGCTGCTGTCGTCGCGGTCATCATCGTCGCCTCCTCCTCCTCCTCCTCCTCCTCCTGCTGTTTCTTCTTCGTTATTGGCGTCGTGGTGATCGTCGACGTTGTCTCCTTCCATTTTGCGTTGAAAAGAAAAATAACGTAAGACGCGCGTGAAGTTGGAGAATTTGGTTCGACTTGATTAATAAAAATATTTGATTGTCTATATATATATAATAGAAAATAAACAAAGATTAAGAATTTGAGTTGTCATCGTGAATTGGAAAAAAATTAATTAATAAATAAATTGGACAATTTACGTAAATAACTTGAATAATAAATATTACACAAATATCTCAAAGGTATTAACATAATAAGTAGGAAGAAGAAAGAAAATGAAGTATAATGTTAATAAGTGGGAGGGTTTAGGACTTTAGGGTATTATTAGGATTTGATTTCATTGCCCAAATAAATATTAACATATTGATAACAAAAACATTTATTGGTTATCAGTTTTATGAAAAATTAATCGATAGAGATCTAAGTTGATACAATTATTAAAGATTCTTTTATAATATAAATTTAATAATTGACATTTCACAAAAATTAAAATAAAATAATATATAAACCCACATATTCTTTAAATAAAATACACATCTTTACCATTTTCATATGTAGTAGATAATTCCATAATTTTGTTTATGTTAGAAAGGGAGAGAGTAGAATGAAGAAAGGCTTTTATGTATTATGATTGATGAGAAAATATGTTACAATGTACAATTATGTATAGGTAAAAGAGAACCCTAATAAACCCTAACAAACCCTAACAAACAACACTTAATAATTAAGCAACCTATCACAACAATATATTTAAATCTTAAATATCTTAACACCCCCTCAAACTCAAGTGGGAGCCAAAGAGACCATCTTGAGTTTGGACACTAATATCCGAAATCTAGTAGGCTGCTGAGTCTTAGTGAAGATATCAGCAATTTGATCCAAAGTCTCAACCGGTATAAGACGAATAGCACCGATCTGAAGACGTTGCCGAACAAAGTGACAATCAATCTCTATATGTTTGGTGCGCTCGTGGAAAACATCATTGTGCGCAATCTGAATAGCACTACGATTGTCACAGAAAAGATCTGTCGGTGAAGACTGAATAACCCCATGTCCTCGAGAAGCCAACGAATGGAAACAACTTCAGCAGTTGTGTCAGCAAGAGCACGATACTCAGCTTCGATACTCGAACGAGCCGTAAACGTTTGCTTCTTGGCACGCCAGGTGATAAGTGAGTTGCCAAGGAACAAACAGTAATCAGTAGTCGAACGACAATCAATAGGTTCACCAGCCCAATCAGCATCCGAATATGCCTGAAGGAGCAAAGAGGAGTGGGTAGAAAAGTGAAGTCCATGGAACAGAGTACCTTTGATGTAACGGAGGATACGAAGAACTGCAGCATAATGAGTGGTGCGAGGAGTTGATAGAACTGACTAACAACATGGACATGATAAGCAATATCTGGCCGTGTAACAGTTAAATAGACCAATCCACCAACTAGCTGTCTATAAAGAGTGGGGTTGTCCAGGGCAGTGCCATCCATAGGAGTAAAACGGGCATTAGGCTCAATAGGAGTGTTTCCTGTACGGCTATCTATAATCCCGGCACGAGCAAGAAGATCAGAAGCATACTTTGCCAGAGACAGATAAATTCCTTCACTGGAGGAGACAACTTTAAGACCAAGAAAATAGTTGAGAGGTTCAAGATCTTTCATTTCAAAATGGTGGTTAAGAGAAGTTTTCAGTTCAGCAATACCATCAACATCATCACCAGTGATGATCATGTCATCAACATAGAGTAGAAGAAGAACAACACCTTGATCGCTTTTGCGAACAAAAAGAGCATTCTCATGCGGACCACAGACATAGCCAAGGTTGCACATGGTGGTGCTAAACTTTTCAAACCATTCCCGAGGAGCTTGCTTAAAGCCATAGAGAACCTTACGAAGAAGACAAACTTTGTTAGGAGGAGAAGGATAACCTAGTGGCGGTTTCATGTAGAACTTTTTTTTCAAGTCCCCGTTCAGAAAGGTATTCTTAACATCCATCTGACTAAGAGACCATTTCCGAACGGCAGCAATGGCAAGGAGAGCTCGAACTGATGTGAGTCGAGTAACAGGAGCAAAAGTCTCTTCATAATCAACACCGTACTCTTGTGTGCAACCCTCAGCAACCAATTGTGCCTTATATCGTTTAATTGAGCTGTCAGAACAGGTCTTGATCTAGTATACCCATCTACTGCCCACAATTTCCTGATAGTGTCAACCAAATAATGTACAACTATTTATAGGTAAAAGAGAATCCTAATAAACTCTAACAAACAACACTTAATAATTAAGCAACCTATTACGATAATATATTTAAATCTTAAATATCTTAACAGTTTGTTTGACAAGGAGTTTCAAATGGAATCAATCAATTATATGTGTATGAACTATGAAAGCAGGAACAAACCCATCATTATTATTCATGAAACACTAAAGAGACCCATTGAATTGAGTTCCATTCGGATTCTTAGCACTGAGTTTAACAAAATCCATGTCTTGATGATTACACTTTTTCTCTTTCGAAGAAGGACTCACTACATATCTATCTATGTATGTGTTTGGTAGATTAACACAAAACATGGCCCATTTTTATGCTATGATACGATTCTCATTCTCCATTCTCTCCAGCTAGCTACCTATAACCTTAGAAAACGACACTTCCCTCCCTACTCCCTACCCTACACAGTTGACCTCTTACAACTCTCTTTTTACCGCCAAAAAAAAATAAAAACGAATGCCTCCATATTCAAACCTTAAAGCAATAACGGATCACTCTATGCCTCTAAACACATCACTTTTTCTTTTCTTTCTTTATATTCCATTTAAATATATTTGTACATGATTTTCTGTGGAACAAAAACCTCAAATTATTATTATATTATAATAATTGAAAAGGTGTCACCGTTAAGTTAATATTCTGGTTCGATGATGAGGAAAAAGAACCTATCTTTCTGCCATTCTTTGTTTGTTGATTTGCTTTACAAGCCAAGAATCTCTTCTGCCCTGTGCCACTTCCCCTCCTACTTTAGATTCCTCTCTTCTTTCTGTCTCTTTTCCCCACGCCACTATTAACCATCTCTAATGCACGCACCCTTCCTTTTATTCATCATCTCTTTCTATCATCATCATCATCATCCTTCACGCCTCTAACTCTAACATAATAAGCTTCTCATCATCCTATTATGGCTCCTCCTTCTTCTTCTTCTGATATCAACCATCTTTCACACCCTTGCATATATGGTATTCTTTCTCTCTTATACTACACCTTCATGCTCATGAAAAGTTTAGAATAACCCCACCTCCTACTTTTTCAACTTTTGAATCCTTTTTCCCACAAAGTTTGTCAATTTGATTTGATTAAAGCTTGTAAATATAGCATACTAAGTTGGTGTTGGAAATTCGGTTTAATCAATTAACTGGTGTTATTTTATTTTTTGTTGGGAAGCAGGGGATTTTGTTTCATCATATTCAGAGAGAAAGTCTGGTTTGATGAAATGGTTTGGTAAGATATTCAAAATTGGATCATCAAGTAGAGGAAGGAGTGATAGCAGTAGTGGTCGTCATCTACAGCAGCCTGCAGAGGAAAACATGGTTTGGAGAGCACCATCTAGATCATTGGTAAACAAACACCACCATTACTTTTATCAACTTCATCACATTGTGTTAGACCATGTTCATTCATTCTTGTTCTTCATGTGATGTGATTAGGATGACCGTGCTAGATCCCGGAAGGATGAAGAGGATTTGAACCGAGCAATTGCACTTTCTTTAGGTGAAAATTTCAAGAGACCAAATGGTACCTACTAATTGCTATTCTTCTCAATCAATTTTCTTAGTTCTTAACTTCTTATTGTGAAATTGATGAAATTCTAAAGCCCCTTTTTGTCCTAACTTGCTCAACAAGGTTATAGATGGCACACAGGCAGTGATGATATTGATCGGATGCACTCATCTTCACATCCTCCATATGCACCTGCACCTTTATATCCCAGAGGATACAGGTCAAATCTTGCATTACCATCTCCATTTGAAGTGTTTATGTATGTATGTATCTGAAAATCTGATTGCCCTGCTTCTTCATTACTCATAGAACTTTTCAATGAAATGTGCAGTTTGGCAAATGTAAGAATATGTGGAGGGTGCAATCAGGAGATTCTATATGGAAATTGTTTGGGATGGATGGATACTTATTTTCATCCGGATTGCTTCCGGTGTCACTCGTGCCGCCACCCCATTACTGAACGCGAGGTAAGTTCATCCTTTCAGGATTCGATTATGGTTAGATATATAACCATTCATGTTGCTTCCTTCTATCAGCTTAAGCTTTCGAGAGAAGTGGTCTTGAGTTACCTATCTTTTCTTCTTTTTAAGTTTTCTTTGTCAGGGAGCCGTCCATATCACAAGACTTGTTTTAAAGAGTTAACCCACCCTAAGTGTGAAGTTTGCCATCAATATGTAAGACTAATTCATCTTAAATGATTTTACAATGTACTCATTATAAATATAGAGTTAGTTATTTATGTATGCTTTTTGATGTTCTGATGATGTATTTCACTCTCAGATTCCTATAAATGCAGCTGGTTTGATTGAGTATAGGTGCCACCCATATTGGTACCAAAAGTATTGTCCATCACATGAGTATGATAATACAGCTCGCTGTTGTAGTTGTGAAAGATTAGAGGTGCTCACTTAACTTTTTTTTTTTTACTTTGGATTGAGTTTAACATTTTCAACCTTTTACCTTCTTCTGATCCTTTGGTTTTTCTTCTTAAAGTCGCGGAACGAAAAGTATTATAGACTTGACGATGGACGGATTTTGTGCTTCGAGTGCATGGAGTCTGCTATAACGGATACCGGCGAATGCCAGCCTCTATACCATGCCATCAGAGATTATTATGAAGGGATGAACATGAGAATAGATCAGCAAGTTCCTATGCTTCTTGTGGGGAGAGATGCACTTAATGAAGCTATTGTTGGGGAGAAGAATGTAAACTTAACTATCCAGTATCCACCATTCACTCTTTTTTTCTTTTTTTCTCAATCTTAGAATTTATTCAAGTCCTTCTATCTTCTTGCCAGGGTTTCCATCATTTGCCTGAGACAAGGGGCTTGTGCCTCTCAGAAGAGCAAACTGTCACCAGTGTATGATTGTTTAGAAACATTTACTTGTTTGTTTATGGTTTTTATCTTTTTAGAATGTGTTTATCAATCTCTAGTAATATTTTCAGGTACATAGATGGCCTAGAATGGGAGGGCATAGATTCATAGGGATGAGAACTCAACATCAAAAGCTGACTAGAAAATGTGAAGTTACAGCTATTCTTGTTCTTTATGGTCTTCCAAGGTATTGGAAAATGCTACTTTATTCCCTGTGAATTTGTAACATTGTTGCAACCATGTAACAGTTTTGACATTTTTTCACTTGACACAGGTTACTCACAGGTGCTATCCTAGCCCATGAGTTGATGCATGCTTGGTTAAGACTTAAAGGTGATATTCAACTTAATTGATTCTCATTGTTACATGATGATGTTCATATGATCAAATAATTAATCACTTGCCTTGACACCAAGAACAGGTTACCGGAACCTCGAAGCGGAAGTAGAGGAAGGTATTTGTCAGGTTCTATCATACATGTGGCTTGAATCAGAAGTGATGCCAGGGTCTAGTAGGTACATGGCATCAACATCATCAGCATCTTCATCTTCTTCTTCTTCTTCTTCTTCATACTCCACATCATCATCATCAAAGAAAGGAGCAAGGTCTCAAGTGGAGAACAAGCTAGGAGAGTTTTTCATGAACCAGATAGCCAATGATTCTTCACCAGCATATGGAGGTGGGTTCAGGTCTGCAATTGAAGCAGTTAATAAGTATGGTTTGCGTTGTACCTTGGACCATATTCGTTTGACTGGTCATTTCCCACTGTAATAAGCTATAAAGAGAAGATGAACATGAACATACATGCATGTTGATGTAGAATTGGTTCAAACTCGAGAAGACAGAACAGAGAAGGAGATTTGGACAGTTAGTCCCTCTTGTTATTTCATGCCCCCATGAGGGGCAGAGGGTTGTTCCTACAAGGATAGTCCAAATTCAGATAATAAAATGCATGCTTCACTGCCTTGTTACTATTTATGTTTCTTCTTTCATGATCTTATTCCTTTTGTGACACATTCCATTAGTCATAATTCAAACTCACAATCTTATAAAAGCAAGTTTACTTGACAATGCAAGATCATAATATCAAAGCTAGAATTATGTGTAACAGATATTACTAGAAATTGGTACACTTAGTAAAATTAAGTAGTTCTCTCATTCCATGACTCATGATGCAATGATCTCAACTCCATCATTTTGCAATGTTCTCCTTTGTACAGCCTTATAAGTATGCCTTCTTGCCAACAACAGAAACACACACAAATTCAAACCATTTATAGCTGCCAGCATCCAATAAAACCTATCCAGACGGCTCGAATTGATGTCCTTCCCGATCCAAGGCTTTCCGTTTTTCCCGGTGACATGATCCACAATTATGATTAGAAAACTGCTCAAGAAGCTTCCAATTCCAATCACACTAAGATACAATGCCATTCCCAAACTTCTCATTGAATCAGGAACTTGGTCATAGAAATACTCTTGCAGACCAACTAAGGCAAATGAATCTCCGAATCCAAGTAACATGTATTGTGGTATCAGCCAGAAAACACTACTAATTGTGTTTCCCTCTGAGGCTCTTAGTCTCTTTGCTTCAACCAAAGCTGCAACAAACATAACTATGACTGTGAATGTTAGGCCAATGCCAATCCTCTGAAGGATGCTGATCCCTCTTTCGTTGCCGGTGGCTTTTCGCAGGACCGGAACAATGATCTTATCATAAATTGGGACTGCTACTAAGGTGCCGAAAGCCGCGAAAGAGGTAATGGAAGCTGGGGGGATTTTGAAACTGTGGGTTATGTTTAGGTTCATAGCAGCTGCTTGCTTCACAAAGAGTGTTGATCCTTGTGATACACAGATTCCAACTGTTACTGAAGTTAGCCAAATTGGAACAACATTGAGAAGAAGCTTTGTCTCTTCCACTCTTGTCACTGTTGCTAATCTCCATGGATTCTCTTTCTCCTCAATGCTTTTGTCTTCTATTATTGCAGCCTTGTCAAGAAACCTATTCATTGAGTTAATGAATTTGAGTGTTAATTTAATTCCAATCAACATTGATAGGTTCAACTCTGTTCACTTTTGTAAAATTGATATTCAAATCAAAAGAAAACGTTCAATTTGGTCCTAAAAGTTCAAGCTAGCTTTACTATTTTGTTGACATGTCAAGTGACATTGTAAGTCTTACTAAATTGGTCTTTGAGGTTGACCGCATACACTAAAATAGTCCATAAAATTTTAATTACACCAATTACGTCCTTAAAATTGATAAAAGTGCACCACGTTAATCTCTATTCGCGTGACGAGTCACCTAATGAGAAAAGGACTAAGCAATAAATACGGTGCATTTTGCCCATTTCAGACACGTAATTAGTGTAGTTGAGATCTCGAGGACTATTTCAGTGAATGCGACTAATCTCAGATACCACTTTGATGTTAAGCTCCAATTAACAGTAATGATTGAATAAAAATTGAATTACCAAAGGCTACAATGACCAAATTAAACTTTTACTCTTTTTGAAACAATTGAAAGTATAAGATGCTAGTGTGATAGTATGATACCTACCTAAGTCTGCTAGTATGGCTTAGAAGCCTTCCTTGGGACTTGTCTGACTTTGGAACTTCATACAACAGAGAAGCACTTGAAGGATTGGTCAAGTTTCTTTTCCTTATGGCTGCAACTATGACCTGCAAAACTGGGGTTAAAGGGTTCCCTTCTGGTCTCATATACCTGTAAAATGGCTTCCCCACAAAGAATGCAATCACAGTAAGAGCCATGAAAATAGTGAGTATAAGGCCTGCTTCTCCCCAACCAACATGGTCTTGAACATAC
>JASCZI010211459.1:77081-108350 GCA_036250425.1 Stylosanthes scabra | reverse complement strand
CCACAGTTGCACCAAGCAGCAATCCAAAGCACAGTGCAAAGTTCCACCAGTTGAAGAAAGACATCTTCTTCTTCCTCTCTTCCGTGTTATCGTCGTCGAATTGATCCGCTCCGAAGCTCTCCAAGCATGGCTTGTATCCACCAGTGCCTAGGGATATACAATACAAGGCAAGGAAGAAAACCACTTGATGAACCTTCCTAGGTTTTCCACATATGCTACTTTTGCATGGCTTGAGACTTGGTATGAACTGAGACATAGTGAGCAAGCATAAACCCTGTTGTTGCATTTTGGATTTTGTGTCAGAACTCAAAACAGAAATACAGATACACATAATAATGTTACTTATTAGTTAAAATTGAAATGTAAAGATTTATTTACCATGAGGTATACAAAGGAAGAAAAGAGAACCATAAGAAAACGGCCAGTGTAAGCATCAGCAACAAATCCACCTATAAGAGGCATGAGAGTTGTTGTTCCTGCCCAGTAGTTTACATTCTTTGCTGCTGTGTTAAGATCTTCGTGAATCACTTTAGTTAGGTAAGATATGAGATTAGTTGCTATCCCAAAGTAGCTTACCCTTTCACTAAACTCAATTGCTGCACCAAAATTGTTGTAACATCATTCATCTTAGTTAACTAACACTTTTAACAACATACAAAAATGGAAAGAAAAGAAAAAGAAACTTACTGAGTACAAAGAGAGAAGCTTTCCATACACCAGTGGAAGCACGGAGAGGAACTCTTCCTCTGTAATCTTTAGATCCATCAAGAACCCATTTCTCTTCTTCATTTTCTTCTTCTTCTTCTTCAATCTTTCTCTTCTCCATTTCTTGCTCCATTACTACTACTGCTACTATCTTTCTCAATCTCACTAGTATGCTATGTTATATAGAAAAATAATAAGAATAATAATAAGGTTAGGTGATTTATGTATGCTATGGTTGTTGGATTCATTAGTTGCATTTAAATGCATTGTATTGTATTGTATTGTATAGTGAAGTGGAAATGTCAAAACACTAGGTTCTGCATTAGAAACAGCAGCATAATTAGGCGTACTTTTTGTCAACCAAATTAACACACAAAGTAATAGAGAGACAGAGAAAAAGAAAATTAATGTAGCATTAACTATAAGTGGTCACTACCATGCCATCTCATTTTAAGTGATTGTGATTTTATCTAACTATCATTGTTTTTGTCGAACATAATTTAGCTATTTAAAAATATCCATCTCCCCCTCTAGCTACACTTTATTGCATTAGGAAGTAGAACAAAAAAGTCATATAAAGAAAGGCTATTAATTAAATTAACAACTGATAATAAAACAACTTGTAATAAAAATCTCAAATAAATTGAATAAATCTAGTTTAATTTTTTTCGACCAGTTCAACTCATAAAGCTCCCAATGGGAAGTGAGTGTAATAATGCATAGTCAAAAATTTAATTTAATTTTAAAATTTAGTCCAATAAATAATATGGGGTTTGTAATAAATGGAGTATTTCCAAAAGCAAAAAATTATTAATTAACCTTTTAAGTACTTTATTTAATTAAATTTGATAAATTATCCTCTTTAAATAGGATTATTCTTTCAGTTCTCATGTCTTCCATAGAATTTAAAAGATGAATACTTTTTTTGGTGAGGAAAGAGATGAATACTTTAATTACCTTAAAGTATATATTAGTACAAATAAAGAAAATGATATTTTTTAAAAGATGCATGTTGTACACCACCTAATGTAGAGGCCTTTTAATTAATGTCTTCCTGAGAATACGGTTCTCTTTATGGAATCAATGTGTAACTGGTGTGATTATATTAGAAGTATATGGTTAATTATTAATTAGTGGTTAATTTGTGACCAAGAAAGCTTTTGCGTTTTATATTAGAGATTCCTGAATATCATAAATGCACGCATGTCGTCCTTCCTCCAAATTGAATCAGATTCTTGTGATCAAAATTGAAAGCACGTCTCCTCTTGTCAATTTAAGTCATTCACCCAAGTCAAATCATTATTCCACCATTATCATTAATCATGTAAGGTTTATGATCGAACTTTGCATATATAAACCATCATTAAGAAAAGATATACCTTTAACTTTAACCTAATATAGTATAATATTTGAATGTTAATACTTAATAATAATAAGATGATCATCGAACTTAATTATGAGGGTTATGATAATATGATCATGCAGATAGATACGAATAATAAAATATGGGAACCGCGGTAATTAATAACAATACTAAGCTTTATACAAAAATGACGCATCTTATAGAACATAAATATTTTATTTGATCGTGGAAATTGGAAAAGAATGTTATTCATCCTTTAAAAGATTATCCTTTAAACAACTTTTAAATCCAATTTTTTAATCACCCATATTCCAATTTTTGAGGAAACCACATCCATTCAGATTTAATTAACTTTGATATCCCTAAAATCTCTCTCATTTTAAAATTTCCCACTCATTTTCTCCTTTAATTTGCAAGTTGCGAACAAGTAAAGAATATATAGATAGAAGCTAAGAGAAAAGTTTATTTATAGCTATTTATTCATCATCGCTACGAAACTTTACGTTTGTCAAGAACCTAATTCTGCGCAACCAGCATGAAATGTAAATGCATGGGAAAAAAGTTTTAAATTATTCAGAAAAAATCTAATATGCATCTTGTCTTGAGTCTTGACCGTTTTCATTGGTTGAAAACTCACTACTACAATGTTGCTGTATGCAGATAGCTCTTTCCGACGATCTCAAGATGCGGAGTTTACAGATGGCCTAGCCATCAGTAAAGTTAACACACCCATTGGTAACATTAGACCCAATCGATTAAATTCGGAGGCGGAGTGTACCAACGGTAAAGCTGTGGGTAGGCCGTTAGTAATTTTGGCGCCATATTCCCGCCAAAGGGCGCCACGACCCCAACTATATAGACGGCCAAGCCGTCGGTACTAAATTTATGTTACCGATGGCTACATCATCGATAACGTGCGTCGGAGATTGATTAACGTCATATATACACCGACGGCTAGGTAACCAACGGCAACAAAACTTTGTTAACGCCCCCCATTACATGTGCCACCGGTAATACATTTATATTACCGACGGGCAGGCGACCCGGCTAGATCGTCGATAACGTCAGCGTCAAATTGCTATAACAAATCCCCCTCTAGTGACGCCTTAGCTGTCAGTAAATATGCGAATTAAAAATTCAAATTTGGCGCGTTAATAATATGACCGGCGGCTTGGCCGTCGGTAAAATGAAAACACGAGGGTAAGCCGTCGGTAAAAATAAAACGCAGGGTGAAAGTTCTGCAACGCTCCCTTTCTTCCTCATTTCTCTGCCACTCTTCATTCTCTCTCGTCTCTCTCTCACCACCGCCCCACCATCTTCTCTCCTCATTTTCTCTCTCCCAAACCCTAGTTTGACATTTCGTCATCGCCATAGGACTAGTGCAATTTTTTCGTTCGTTTTCAACGCCCTTATTTTTTTGTACATTATGTGTTTGCTCAATGTGCCAACTTTGTTTTTCATGTTTGGATGCTAATTTCTGTTGCTGTGGTGGGTGGGGATCGTAGCTTCTATTGTTATTTTTGGTGTTGCCCTTTTTTGTTACATGTTTTAGTTAGTTACCTATTCTAATTAACTAGAGTCGGACAAATATTAATATTGAATGCTGCTTAAATAATATATTTGACACAAATAATTAATTGGAAATTTGATTTCATGTTTAGGATATAGACTTGACACTTAGCCTAGATTTGTAGAAGCGGTGCCGCATGGTTGGATCTTGAAAGACATATTTGTGAGGCTTGTTGAGTTTTTGCGGCAGGAAGACTTCAAGAAGCTACAGTAGACTGTGGACCAACAAGAAGGATCAGGCCTCCAAGACCGGTGGATCTCTACACACTAGCGGATCCACCACCTAGCCCACCACCAGAGAGAGAATGGTAAGTATCGTCATTCGTTTACGATTTTCGTTATTATTTTCACTATAGTCTTTATTATTTATTATCTTTGCATTTCTTCTTATTAGGCGGTTGAGCTGGGACGAACACTCACGTTTAATGAGGTGTTCGAGAGAACTCACACGCGCAAGAAGGATCGTCAGTGGGTAGACAAGCGATGACTTGACGCCAAAGTAAGTCATAATAGGAATACACTTATCAGTTATTTATTTTCAAACGCTTTTATGTTAATATTCACACGTTTTGTATGTGCATTTATTTCATGAGGAATTCGATTCGGAGAAAAAGAAACTAGAGGTAGAGCGATAGGCGATCATAGATGTGGGAGGTCCAGAGCCCCCTCTGATCGATGAGGAGGATATTTAGACATGCATTGTCGGCGGCCACAAGAAGGAGAGGATATACGACAAAGGCGTGGTTCTCGCGTATTCCTACACTCGCTTAATCGGAGATGTCGACGACGATATTGCCACCGGTCCTCCTGATGTGAGAGAGCAGATTACCCTGCTAAATAGAGAGATCTCACAGTAGGCAACGACGCATCGTTAGAGGGTGGCCGAGGTGGAGGCCGTGGGTGACGAGAAGGTGGAGTCCAGTGGCGGACTTAAGGGGGGGGTCTACATGGGCCCTGGCTCCCCAACTTTTGTAAAAAAAAAAAAAATAGTATATGTTATTATATATTTATTATAAGGTTAAATTATACGCGAGGTCCCTATAGTTTCAGTGAAATTGCAATTAGGTCCTTATAATTTAAAAGTTTGTAATTGAGTTCCTATATTTATTAAAAAATTGTAATTTAGTCCATATTCGGATTTGACATTAAAATATTACGATTGAGCCCTTACTATCTCCTTTAATGGGCTTCTTGTTTTTCGGTTCTTAATCACGTCCTCTTTTCAAGTGAGTCTATGCCAAAATCGTTAATTTATTCATTTCAAATGAGTGCGATTGCGATGTGAGAGCATAGAGTGACGAAAGTAAGGGAGGGAAGAGGATTCTTTTTTCTTTGTGAATTCGTCAATTCGAGGGTAGCTTTCATTGTTTATGGGAGGGGTAATTCGGTCAATCACAATTTCATCTAAGATAAAATATGGAATATTCTAGAGAATATTTTGTTACATTAAATGTTTTTTTAGCGACAGGGACCAAATTGCATATTTTTTTATGGGTATAGGGACTCAATAACAAACTTTTAAACTATATGGACCTGGTTGCAATTTCAGTGAAACTATAGGGACCTAGTGTATAATTTAACCTTATTATAATTGTAGAAATATTTTTATATTAATAATTAATTTTTTAATTATAATTAGATTATTAAATATATTTAAAGTAATATAATATAAATAAAAATTCAATTTAAATATTATTTATCTAATTATTTTAAAAATTCTAACCATTAACATCTCAATAAAATTATTTTAACATCAATTTAGTTTGGCCAAATATTTTTTATCTTTAATAATAAAATGATTAGGACAAAAATTACAACCAACAACTTGTAAAATTTTAAAATTATTAAAGGTTAACTAAAATTACTCAATTTGACGCATTCGTAAACCATATGTCCAGATTATTTTCATACTTTCATATTAAACTGTAATATCTCTATTTATTTTATTAAGAATTTAATAGATGATGAACATTAATTATATATAATTTTATTCCAGGATATAAATTATAAGTGATACATAATTTTTTATTTGTATATAAATTATAATTTATTTATATAAAATTATTAATTATTAATCAAATGAGTCGTGAGTTGAATTTGAGTTTAGGTTTTTTTGACTTAGCTCGATCCGTGTTTTCACTCCTATTTTCGGCCCCGCAGAGTTTGATTTCTGGATCCGCCCATGGTGGAGTCTTGAGACTGCTCTCGAGTCTCAGTTATAGGAGGTTTCTCAGCTGAGGAATGCATACTTCGAGATGTATAATTTCCTGGAGAAGATGCGGAGGGGCAACTCTACCTAAGCTGCGTTTCCCGCCATTCTTCCCCAACCGTCGCCACCTCCGGCTCGATCCCCAAGTTCCCCGCCGCAGCCAGACCGAGCCACCAGCCCCTCATAACATAATGATGACCTAGACTATGTTTGACATTTTTTATTTCTCTTTATTCTGTATTTTAGAATAATTACTTAACTTTAATTTGTGTTATTACATTGACTTGTATGCTTTATGTCGCTGAATAATTACGTTGTATCATTTTTATTTTTATATGCTAATCAAGAATGTATTTCAGTTGCGTACTTTAGGTTGGTATAAGCGATCTACGTAATTACATATGAATGCGAAACAGGGAAACCAACCTAATTAATTTTGCTTTTTAAAATGGGCCTAATATCGACGGCTAGACTGTCAGTATATAATATAATATAATTAACAAACACAATTATCATAGAAGGCCTTGCTGTCGGTAATTCATTTAGTTTTGCCAACAAATAAATTTATTACCTACGGCTTGCCTGTCGATATTGTAACACAAATTAATTTTACTAGATGTATATCTATCGACGAACTATCTGTCAGTATTCACACAAATTTATTATTTAACTCTGATGTATAAATACCGATGGATCATCAGGGTCGTCGGTATGCAATACCAACAAATCTTTTACCCGCCTTTTTAAGCTGTCGATTAAAATGTGTACAGACGACTTGACCGTCGAAAATATTAACATTTTTTGTAGTGACTTTTCGTTTCTCTTTCGAAAATATGACATAATTATTATTTTTTGAACAAGCCGGTAAGTTCCATCGTTATCTTAAATTTAAAAAAATGTAAAGAAAACTAATTTTTAGATTAGTTGATTAGTATTAGTCAACTTTTTGGTAAAATCACTGTTTTAATTCTATTTTGGAGGGTTTGGGGTTTATATTTATAATGCAAAGTTTAAAATTTAAGTTGAATCGGTAACAATAATTGTGCCGGAGGGCATTTGGCGGCAAAAGATGTTGTGGTGTTATTAACAGTGGTGTTGAAAAAAAAAAGGGATATGAGAAAGACACGAAATATGAAAGTTAGAAAGATATTTTGAAAAAAAAAGCTGAAATTGACTTTGGTAATTTACTTTTCTAGTTAGATTCCAAATTTAATTACCCTCATATTCCCCCGGAAGTAGTTGTATGCACTAAGGGTATATCTATGCTGGACCTGGTTTTTAGTGAACCTGACAGAATATTCCATTTATGTGGCTCATATTGCACCTGTGCTGTGGAATTGAATTCCACAATGTAGCCCCCCCTTTTATGATGAATTTGCAAACCGGTCTCAACAATAAATGCAGGTTGGCCGGTTTAAATGTGTATGTCAGCTTTTTTATTTTTTATTGGACATAAATGTGTACGTCTACTTTTCTTTTTGTTCATGGTGTATGTCAACTGACAAATAATTAAAATAGTATATTACTTGTGAGTTAAAATAATAATGAATATTAAGAAGGTATGTATTTTTTATGTGTTTTTTTTTCATTTATAAAAATATATTCGTCGTTGTTTTGTATATTTTTAGAATAATGTTACGAAACAAACGTTAGGGAGTCATTAGGGAGTCAATAATTGAGTTATCATCTAAAATTTATATGAGTTATCATCCGTAATTCATATATCCATTATTAATTTATCATCCATAATATATGTTGGTTCTCTATTGGTCATAATCTATTAATTTCCTAATTTTTTCATATTTATATAATCGACAATGTTATATAGAATCAACATTAGGGAGCCCTTAGGGAGTCAATAACTAAATTATCTATCATTCGTAATTAAAAAACGTATCATCCAAACACAATAAAACCGATCACTCATATAATATATGAATTATCACTCCTAAGTCGTAACTTATCTATCATCACCATCAAGAGTATTGGCTCCCAAATATATTGGTCTCCAAAACTTTTATCTTTTATCACATATCTCTGTTTAGTATCCCGTCAAAATAGGGCGAACCTGTCGAGTAAGATCCGTTTACCCGTGTAAAACAGACGGACTTTTCCAAAAAGGATAACTACTCTTTTGGTCATTAAGGTTTTGAGGCAAAATTAAATGATCTTAAACCCTTCTTTTTTTTTTTACAAAACTACTTTATTTTCAAAAAATTAAATTATAAAATTATTTAATATTATCATTAAATATATTTAAAATAATTAAAATAATATATAATTTGTGAATATGAATAATAATTGATATTAAAATATTTTTTTTCTATTTTCTTTCTCTATTTATAAAAAATGTGTCTATTATTATTTTGTATGTTTCTATCATGGGTCTTTATTTAATATGATTGTTAAAATAGGTCGAACCCGTCGAATCAGTCTCATTTACTAATCTAAAAAACGGATTTTTCCAAAAGAATTATGCCCGTTAATAAGGATGACAATAGGTCAGGTTATCGTCGGTAATCAAGTATCTAATACCTGTCTAGGTTGTTCTGAATATTTATATATTGCATCATTTCCTGCTCCATGATCCACAAATATTTAAATTTTTACTCTATATCCAAATCCATATATATATATATTTGTCTCATACCAAAACACACGATATATATATATGAAAATAAACAAACGAAAGTAAAATAATTAATAATATTCAAAACATAATTAATTACTATTAAAAAGGAGACAAAAAAATTTATAATTTAGAAATGAAGAATGTTAGTTATAGCATTCAAAACTTTTTAAATTACTAAAATAATAATAAAATTATATAAAATTAAATTTAACTATATTTATTAATTTTTTACCTTGAAAGTTGAGTTTACTAACCGACCCCAATAGGAGACCGTACAAGTACTAATCCAACCACTCCCTTCAGCAATGCCATCAGGAAAGGAAGGAATAGCAAAGTCTGTTACAAAGATCAACACAGTATCCAATTCAACAAAGCAAACAAAATAAACAATCAAAAAGACAACCAATCTAGCATTGAGTTCTACGCATCTAATAGCAGTAAATTCTAGTTAAATAACTATATTTATTAATTAACATATAGGATATGGAGGGATAGGTAATTTGGCAGGTTAATCATTACCTACATTCAAATAGACTATTAAATAAGCGAATACATTTAATCCGTTAGGCTAGTCAGTACTCATAATTGGGTTATGCTGAAAAATTTTGAGTTGTGAACAAACAGATAAGCCCATGCTTTTAATTATCCTAACGAAAAAGATGAATACCCGATGATATCTACATATATTACATTAAAAAAATAATGCTATACAATTCATCAAATATAATTTAATATGATCTAACATACATATTAAATATACACACACGTTAAATGAAAATAAAAGTAAAATAATTTTCAATATAATAAAATAATATAATTCTTAATAAATTCATATTTATAAAAATTTAGTGAGTTCTCAAACGATAAATTGATAAAAAAAAATTCAAATGAATTGATTATCTAAAGATGTATGAATTGATTATGTATAAGGCCGTCAAAACGAATCGAACTTATCGAGCCAACTCAACCAGTTATTAACAGACGTACTTTACCCAAAAAGATTAGCTGCGTTAATCCAGTGAGTCTGATTAATCCAGTGAAAATGTCTGGTTAAACAGGATATCTCGTGGGCTAAATTTTTAGCCAATTTAAGTATTTTAAAATATTTTTATCGTTTTGTGTAAAATTTTTTTAGAGTTTAAAATGAGAGTTTAATTTTTCGAGAATAAATAAAAAATATTATAACATGTTTAACCCGTCGGGTTGGCTATGAACGATCCAGGTTGAAAAAGTTGTATTCCATGAATAAAGCGGGTTTAAACAGTAGACCTAAATTAAATGGGTCGTGTTAATTTGTTTGATCGAGAACCTTAATTATGTGCTTTAAATTAAATAATTATACGACATATATTATTAGCATATTCCTGTAAAAGAATATATAAATAGTTTTTTTAAAAAAACAAAAGAACAAAACACGTCATTTTAAATTAATAATAATATTAATGATGTAAAATATTAAAATAATATTTGTAATTTAATTGAAATATAGTATTATTAGAATAAAACGTTGTAAGATTTGATACTAATTACTGATAATTTATTAATTATTTGATCGATTGATTTCATTTAATGATTTAAGAAAAGTAAATCAGAAAACACTCTCAGGAATATGTCATGTCAGCGCTCTATCATTAAGTGTATAAAGTCGATTTTAATATTATATAATAAATAATAGATAGATAGATAGAAGATAATAGATTTAATTAATTAAAGTTGGCATGATAAAAAAGCCTACAACCAAGATACTTTACGATAATAAGATGTGCAAAGTGATCCTTCTTATGGTTGAAACTAGATTTGGTCGCCAATGATCTGTAGCTCACACAACATTACCCCGTTTACGTTATAAGAAGTTTCAAGTTCGAACCTTTCTTTAGGGTATAAAGAAAATTGTTTGGTCATTGAGTTAAAATTCAAAGTGTTTTATTTTGTATTTTCTTACTATATTTAAAATAAAAAATTCATCTGATATGTGGTCATTAAAAAAAATTAAAATTCTTAGTCAAACCATGCTATGCAAATTTGTATATCAATTAAAGAAGAAAAATTTTGTAAAAAAAATTATAAGGTCGAGGAGATAGAAAAAAAAAAGAAATAATGAAATGCTTATTAAATATTAAGATGTCATTAATGGTTTAAATAAATTATAACTTTATTAGCTAGAATAAATAGTAGAAGATTTGATATTAATGAGTGATATTAATTGCTTTGATTTAACGATTTAAGAAAAATATATCGGAAAACACTCTCAGAAGCGTGCCATATCAGCGCTCCATCATTAAGTGCATAAACCCGATTTTAATATTATATAATAGATAGATAATAGATAATAGATAGATAGATAATAGATAATAGATTTGGATGTATTATTAACATGTAGTTTTTATATAAGTTAAATATTTACGACATATCTAAAATAATATAGTTAAATAAAAAAAATTAAAAACACATTTGAATTTATAATTTTTTATAAGCCAAATATTTAAGACTATCAAAATAACTTAATAATTTTTAAAATAAATTATTAGCATATTTAAAAGTTAATTATATGCAAATTTAAGTAATAAGTATATACATAAATATTTATCTCCAACTAAACACATTTTTGGTGTAAAATCCTCCAATCTTTTAATTTAAATTTGAAAAGTAAAAATAAAAATATCAAAATTTGAAATAAGAAAAACATACATCGTGGGTGTAATTTAAAATTTGAATCACAATGTGCTCGTATAACTAAATTTAATTAATATTATAAGTTTAAATAATAAATTAATAAATTAATAAATTTAAATATGGTTACTAAAATTAAGGAAAACAAGTAATTAAAAAATTAATATAAACTAATTATTAGTTACAATGCATGATTGTATGGAGATTAACACGAATATGGGATACAAACAGCACTGGGCATGGACATGCACATGGACATGGACATGTCAACACATGAATTCCAAATACAGACATAACATATGTATTAAGATTTAATATATTTTTTTAAAATAATTATAATAATATCTTGATATTTTATGTATATTAAAAATTTAAATTAATAATTTAAGTATGTTTAATTTTTTTAATTATATAAAGGAGGTTTCAAGTAACTGAATTTTTTTTTACTAATTTCCCAACTTTTATCTCTTTTTCAATTATGTTATAATAATAATTATACACCTAACTTCTTCTCTAACAAAAAGCGTCATTCATTGATTTAAAAAATTATTAATTAAAATTTTGTTATCGTAATTTCTACCATTAAATCATGAATTATTTGAACATTATTTTTAAATTTTGACTCCACTAATTATTGTAAAGTGCGAAATTGATTAGCATATTCATTACCAATAAGGATTTGAGTTACTTAATTAATATCCAAAGGATTTAAATGGGGTGTCGTTCCTCGTGCCCACATAATAGAAGTTCCACACCTAGCTGTAGGAGGATGTACCTTCGTGACTCAGACTCCCCGACATTACCAGGAGATCCGAGGAAGAAGAAGGATTGATGTGTATGAGAATAGACCAAGAATCCCGAATTAGGATTAGAGGATTTTAGGTCAAATATTAAGAGGAAGGGTTAGAAAGTGAGTACCTTAAGGGTGTGTTGCCCCCTACTTATATAGTATTAGGTGGTTAAGATCCTCGTGGGATTTGTTGAGATTGCATCATATCTTGCCAAGTATGACTTGATTCCTAGCTCTGTGAGCCTTACTGCTTATGGCCTTATTCAAGTGGATTGGGCCTCGGGGGTCGGTCCGTAACATTGCCCTACTCGGGAGTGTGGGCGTTGCCCATTCTTCCGAGTAATTTTTTGCTTTTTTATTCCAAACTTCCGAGTACTTTACTTGTTTCTCTTCATGGTCTTCTGGAAGGTATTTAATGTTCTTTTAGGAATGTGTTAGTGCCTTTTTTTCCTGGAAGTTTTGATGACACCTTCTCGGAAGGTGCTTTTTCCCGAAAGCTTTCATGGCTTTCCTTCCGAGCGGTTTTATCGGCCTCTTCTCGGAAGGTGCCTTTTCGCTTGTTTCTAAGGAGATGTTTCCACTTTCCTTTTTGCCGACGTGTCATGGTAACGATGGCACTTATTTTTCCCTTGAACCTTGAGAAACTTATTTAACAAGTTCTTTTGGGGTTTATTTCTTCTTTTATTTCTCTATTTCTCTCCTCTTGCGAGAGAGTTTTTCTTCTTCTTGCGCATCCCTTGTTGGTCTTAGAGAATTGTCTCCGTCATTTTCTGTAAGTGCTTTCAATCCTCATTATTTTTACTTCTTTTCTGTCTTAAGTAGGTAGGGGTTTTGCCGCCGTTTTTCTGCGTTCTTCTTTTCCTAACTTCTGTACTTATCATGCCTAATTCCGGCCACTCTAATTCATTTTCCTTTGACTTTTTTTCTAATTTCAAAGATTAATTCCATTTCAGCCATTATTTTTATTGTGCTAGGCTTATAGGATCCTTTTCTAAGTGCTTCTTCCACTTGGTAAGGTTCTTCCTAATTTGCTCCTAGCTTTTCTTGGTCGGAATTTTTTCCTCCGATATCTGCTTCTTCCGTGGTGGTTAAGTAGAGAACAAGAGGTTTCCTCTCTTCCGGTTTGACTAAGATTGGAGATAACGCCATGTAATCTTTAAAGCTTTGAAAAGCTTTTTCGCATTCTTCCGTCGACTTGAAATCTGCCCCTTTCTTCATTAGCTTGAACAGTGAGTGGTGCTGCTTTTATTGCAGAGGCTGCTAGGAAACTTGATAACGTTGCCGGCCATCTGGTCAAGCTTTGCACCTCTTTTAATGATTTCGGCTGCTTCATGGAGATGATGACTTTGCATTTTTCTGCATTAGCTTCAATTCCTCAACCGGTTAACATAAAACCAAGGAATTTTCCGGCTTCAACCGCAAAAGCACACTTTGCTGGATTGAGCCGCATCTGATGTTCCTTGAGTTTGCCAAAAACTTTTTCCAAGTTCAGCCTTTGTCTTGACGAGCATGTTGTCAACATATACCTCCAATATGCCTCCTATTAGCTCCTTGAACACCTTGTCTATAAGGTTTGGTAGGTGGATCCTGTGTTCTTCAGTCCGAAAGGTATTACTTTGTAGTAGAAGTTTCCAGTTGGGGTGATATATGAAAGCTGTTTTTTCTGCACCTCCGGAATATATCGGTATCTGATTGTATACGGAATAAGCATCCATTAAGGACAAGAACTTGTAACCTTAAGCTTTATCCACAAGACCATCTATGCTTGGTAATGGGTAAGGATCCTTTGGGCATGCTTTGTTCAAGCTGGTGTAATCTACACACATTCTCCACTTTCCGTTGTTCTTTGACACCATTACCACGTTGCTATGCCAAGTGGGATACTTCACTTCTCCTATGAATCCTGCCTCTAGCAGATTCTGGAGTTGCTTTCTTACTTCAGAAGCTTTTTCTGGGCTCATACCCGCATTTTTTGCGCTACCGGCTTCCTTTCGGGTAGGATGGACATCTTATGATTTGATAAATTCGGGTTGATTCCTGGCATATCAGCTATTGTTCATGCGAATAAATCTACGTTCCCTCTTAGGAAGTGAATCAACTTCTCCTTCACTTCTTCCGGCAGGTTCTTTTGTGTTGCCTGTCCACATATTCATGGACTTTTTCGCTTTTCAGGCTTTGTTCAACGAGCTTTTAGGAGGTCTTTGCAATCTTTTGTGTCATGCCCCAAGGCTTTGTGGTACTTGTAATAGTACTTTTGTTGAAGTGTGTTGTGTTCTTTGGTGACCCTGGGAGCAGATATTCTTTTCATTTGAAAGACTTCGTGCAAGAACTGAGTTAGCGAAACATTGAATATTATGTACTAACGACGGTTTGACCTCTACTTGCCTCTTTTCCGGTCGTCCCATGAGTTGTTCTTCCAGGTGATTTCTTCTTGATTAGGTTGAATTTTTAATTTGTCCTTCTAGATTTTTTCTTTTCATTTCAGTCAGATTTTTCCGCATCTTTACCCTTTTCTTTGTTGCATATAGTCAAGGGAGCATTCTTGGATCTCTTCCATAGACTTTGGGGGTCTTTTTGTTAGACTCTTTGAGAATGATGTGTCTTCTCTTAGGTCTTTTACCAAGCCGAATACTGTTTATGATTGTAAGTTTTCGATCTGTGTGCACTTGATGTTGAAATGGTCTAAGTATCTCCAGAGAGTTTGCTCCGATTTCTGAACGATTGGATATTGGTTGAAACAGATCTTTGGCAGCCTCTTTCGTGGTAAAGTTTTGCATACAAGTGCTTCAAACACACTTTCTCCGCTAGCCCGTAGTCAAAGTGTTGGATCGAATTTGGTGTACTTGGAGGTACACTTTCAATTTTTAGTTGGCAAGGGCTTTTGCCAAACATTGTGTATGCTTTTCTCTAGTACATCAAACTTTTTTGTAGCTGTACAACGGGTGCTCCTTTTTGGGATAACTTTATTGGTTATCACTTTAGAAAATGAGTATGTTTATCTTCCTTCATGCTAATAGGTGCTTGAGGGTTATGCCATACTTGGAAGAGAGAAAACTAGTTGTGAGGACTGGCATGATAGTGCGCATGACAACTGGTTTCTCAATCTTATCAACATGCTTTGCAACAGAGGATGAAAATCGACTCCGTGCATCATTAGCCTTTCCTCACAGGGACTAGCAATGAATGTTTTTCTAGTAAGGATGAAGATTGACTTCGTTATGTTATCACCTCGGATGGGTGATTTATGCAAATATCTTGCTCGCTCTCATGGGGGATTAGCCTGGATGTCATGATTTTATGTTGATATCACGCTCTCTCTCGCGGGGATCTTCAGTGGACCATCTTGGATGGGGTGATTCATTCTTCAGTTGTTTATCTTTGTTGATGTTCATTTCTTTTTTAACAGAGTAATTCTAAGTTCTGAGATAATTCTTGATGCTTTCCTTGATTTAGAAGTATTTTCCTTATCTTCTTTGCTTTATGCTCGTATGCATGGAGTGTGTGCTCTTCATATAGTTAGTTCGGATGGAAGCTATCGGCTCCATGAGTTCTCTCACTTTGACCATGATTTTGACTTCCGTATCCAGTCTTTTGAGCTTCTCCTGTTGTGGTATTATTGCTGATTGCTTCCCTTTTCTTCGTGGAGAAAGAATTCTGTATTTTCACCTATCCACATGTTCTTTTATAACTTTTCAGTTCTTTGCAAAGCAGCTTCTAGGTATTTCTCTTTGTCATCCCTTTGTTTGGGATTTTTTTTGTCCGTTTACTTCGACTGTTTTCTCTTTGCGACAGCTCATCAT
The DNA here is from genome assembly GCA_036250425.1 of Stylosanthes scabra. Classification (NCBI taxonomy): domain Eukaryota; kingdom Viridiplantae; phylum Streptophyta; class Magnoliopsida; order Fabales; family Fabaceae; genus Stylosanthes; species Stylosanthes scabra. Next base: position 92,612 of record JASCZI010211459.1, on the reverse strand, counting down.
CCGGGTAATTAATCTGACGTGGTGCCTCGGTGTTTGGTTCACCGCTCGGTTTAGATATATTGCAGCTCATCCTCTGGGGGAGCAGTCCAGGGTGGTGCCGTCGATGTCTGGTTCACTGCTCATTTATATATGTGGCAGTTCATCCTCTAGGAGATCAGTCCAGGGTGATGCCGTCGTTGTCTGGTTCACCTCTCATTTATATATGTGGTAGTTCACCCTCTGGGGGATCAGTCCAGGGTGGTGCCGTCGGTGTTCGGTTCGCCGCTCATTTTGGGCCTATGGCCTCTGTCGATGTTTGGTTCATCGTTCGTTTTGGGCTTGTGACCTCCGTTGGTATTTGTTTCACCGCTCTTTTTGCTCTTGTGGCCTATAAGATTGCTTTCTTTTAATTTAAGTCGTTCAGCTTTTTCTAAAGCTAAGATTTCTTTTTATCTTTCTCAAAGTTAGATCCTTCTATCTTTTCTAAGGTTGGATTCTTTTTCTTTTCTTTGAGTTGGATCATTCAAGTCAGGCTTCCTCTTTCTTTATCTATATTGTTCCTTTATCATTCTCTCCTTTTGTAGCACCTGGTTTATTGGAATTAAAAAACGATGTGGCAGTGATTAGCGTGAATAGATGGTATTCTGATTGCGCTTGATTTTGGCTTCGAGTTTCTCCTTCCTTGTGAGTGCACGACTGTTGGATTGGGTAGTAGCGGTGTTTCCGGCAATGTTTTCCTGAAAATCAAAGTATACAAAATACAAGAGCAAACCCATATATACCAAGAGCATAGAGGTATCTTTTCTTAGATCCTGAGATTTTTTAACTCTTTTTTCATAATGGTTTGTTATCAATACAGGGGATTACAAATCACGAAGAGTTCTTGTTATCAACAAATTATTGATGTAATTTTTGGGGTTTTCAGCATCCACTACTTCTTTGATTGTGATGAGTTTGTGATGATGATGGTTGGCTTGTTTGCCTGATTGAAATTAGATTCCATAGGATTTGTCCATGGTGGTAGCTGCGGAGTGTTCCTGAACATCTTGTTAAATTAAGTTCTTTTTTGTGCGTGTGGCAACACTAGTTTGTGTTCCAGTGATGATAATAATTGTTCCTTGGTCCTCCAAACTGATAACCTTGCAAAACACTACAAAGCAACCCTACAAAGATGATAATTATTTAAAGCTTTTTGGTTTCTTTATTTTTTAGCTTATTGTTTTAATTTAGGGAGAGGTCATCAAGAAGCCACGGAGTTATTAGCCACCCACATCATGCATGATTATTTTAATCCTTATTTGAAATGACAATTCTTAATCATACCATGAGATGCTATTTATATTGTGGGTACTATTTAAAAATAACAATTCTTTAATATATAATGATGATGATATGATGAGTGCTAGACTACTAGTAATTTTCTGGGTAGCCAAAAGGAAATTCCGTTTTTGCCACTTTGGAATAAAAACAAGGATTACTATCACTTTTGAAATTGATTGGCTGTAAATATGGATTAAAAATACTTTATCCATATAATATTGAAATGCATACACGGACAATAATTGAAACATGCTACAGAGTTATTAGTGTTATACCACTTTTATTTCTCATAGTACATACAATATCAATCTCGTAAGAAGGGTTATTAGAATGCATGTTTGATTAAATATATTCTATTATATTTATAAAATCAAGGTAGGTAGGTAGCTAGAGATCCTTCGCGGTTACCTTTATATTTTGTATTCGCTTGGCTTAATCATTGACCCCTTTGGTTAGGATAGATTCTCGTGCTTTTTTACCTTTGCCGGCTCATTCTTAAAAATTAGGATTTTATACATCCTCCATTGGTTTGCTTGGAGCTTACCGAGTGGGTGGAATTTTTCGATCTTGAAGACGTGAGGTTCTTCACAAACGACGCCAATGTTAAGGAGTGAAGTTACTTAACTAATATCCAAAGGGTTTGAATGGGGTGCCATTTCTCGTGCGCACAGAATAGAAGTTCCACACTTAGCTGTAGAAGTATGTACCTTCGTGACTCGGACTCCCCGATGTTACCAGGAGATCCGAGGGAGAAGAAGGATTGGTGTATATGAGAATAGACCAAGAATCCCCGAATTAGAATTAGTGGATTCTAGGTCAAATATTGAGAGATAGGGTTAGAGAGTGCGTACCTTGAGAAAGTGTTACCTCCTACTTATATAGTATTAGGTGGTTAAGATTCTCGTGGAATTTGTTGAGATTGCATCATATCTTGCCAGATATAACTTGATTCCTAGCTCTGTGAGCCTTATTGCTTATGGCTTTATTCTAAGTGAATTGGGTTTCGGGGGCGGTACACAAACACAATGATGAATCTCAATATCACAATTATCCAAGTCTCAGTCTCAGACACAAAACGCATTCTAAGAAATTTTAAATAGATATATTAATCCGTAACTAAAATTAATTAGTTTTTAATCCTAATTTTTGTCAGATTAGTTCCAGCTTTTTGTTGTATAAGTCATAGTACACATTGGAGACCAATTTGAGCAAATTGTTAGGAATTACTTGTATAAGTCATAGTACGCATTGGAGACCAATTTGAGCAAATTGTTAGGAATTAGAAATTAATTAATTTTAATAGGTTTAAAGCTAATTTACTCAAGTACCCTCGTTTTCAAAACTTATTTCGGAAATGTCCTTGTTTTGAAATTATTGGTCATGATGCCTCGTTATGCCACAGTAGCAGTTTAATTTTTTTTTGTCAAAACTGACTAGGAGGCGCTATCTCGATGAGCGACATCCATATAATTTTTTTTGGTAACTAGGAGGCGCTATCTCAATGAGCGACATCCATATGGAGGCATGAAAACGCTAGGCGCCAACAGATACTGCCTCTAGCATGAAGACGCATAGCAAAAAGGCGCCTCCTACATGATTTACGCAGGGCGCAAATTGCGCCTCTACCATGAAAGCAATAAACGAAATGGCGCTCCTATTCCAAAGGAGTACATAAATAGCAGCATAATACAATAGTAGTATAAAGTAAGTAACTTGTACTTATAGGAGTACAAGGTAACATAAATGGGCCCTCCTACATGTATAAAATAATTCTATCACTCACACCATTAATCTAACTATTCATTTAACTATTTTCTAAATTAGGCAACTAATATAATTACTTAAATAAAATATAGCGACACAATAAATAAAATTAAGGTAACCACTAACACAACTAATTTAACTAATTAAATAACATATAGCAACAAATAAATAAAATTAATTTACTTATTACTAAATTCACAATTTCAACAAAAAAGCTAATAGATTAGGAGTATATAAAAAAGCTAATAACATGAATGTATAATTAAATTTGGAGGCAAGTTACTTACTTTGTACTCCTATATGTACTCCTTTGGAATATAGGCCCCATTTCAAAACGAAAATATTTCCAGAATAAGTTTTGGAATGATACTTTAATAAATTAGGTCAGGATCAATGTGTTTGGTTTAGAATTTTTAGGGACTAAATACATATTTAAATAATATATAAATATATTATTTATTGTTTTGTCCCATCTCTCCAGCTTTCTTCTTCTTGCTAGCTTCCTCTTCGGATAATTTAATGTCCACTAAAAATGAAAAAGCCTAGGATAAATTAAAAAAAAGACCAAGACTACGAATACCAGAACCACAATGAAAAAGAAAAAATTTGGAGGGAGGAAAACTACTAGTGTATTATTAAATAATTTATAAGTTATAACTTTGTAAGTTTTGATATTTCAAATAAAAATTCAAGCAAATAATATATTCTTTTATATCAACTTTGAAAAATTAGGATAATTTTTATCTATTTAATTTAATACTATTTCTATTAATCCAAAAGAATAGTCAATTTAATTTAGTAAATCATATATTTAAATAGTTTTAAAATATATAAAATTTAAAAATAAATAAAATAGATTAAAAATAACATAATTTTAAATTTATTTAAACAAAAAATATTTAATCATACTCAAAATATACTAACGATACTTACTTAGTACGTATGTACTCAATTTTTTTTTTGGTTTGTTACATGCCCAAATTTATGTTCTTGGGTATTCTTCTCCGCATGTATTTAGGATTTATACCACAATCATCATTAGAAGGGTAAAGTATCGTTTTCGTCCTAACATTTGTGCTGAGTTCTAAAGATGTTCATAACATTTAAAACGTTTTATTTGTGTCCCTAACGTTTTCCTATCGTATCAATTTTGTCTCATCATCAACTCTATGACTAAATCCTAATAATCTACTCTTCCAGATGCAAAATTAATTAACCAACAGCTTTCTAGATGCAATTTTTACCACAGTCACATTTGAACAACTAAAAAATTGTAAGATTTGGGTGACTAAGAAGAAATGTTATGAGTTTTTAATGTTATGAGTTTTTTTTCTTTTGATATTTGTGTTATGTTCATATAGTGTTAGAAATAATAATGGGTATGAATGAAACGAAAATGTCATTTATAATATTTTGATGTCGTAAACCAACATCTACATATATAGTTTTGTTAGTAATTTTTAGCATTACTTGATAGTGGGACAAAATTGACACAATTTCAAAATGTTAGGTACACAAATAAAACGTTTTAAAAGTTAGGAACATTTTTAGAACTTATCTCAAATCGTTGGGGACCAAAACTGTAATTTACCCTTATTAAAAAGTTGCTCAAGAAGTTTCTCGCACCAATCGCACTGAATATCATTGAATCTTGGATTGTAAATGACCGTGCCTTTTATGTTAAACTAATTCTAGTAAATAAGAATGGTGATCCATGGATGTGATTCAAATGACCATCAATCTATGCAGAATTGAATAGAAACTGTGCTGCCATTAAAAGTAAGCACCTCAAGTTGAATCAAATTATTCAAAACGATGCACATAGGGCCTCTACACCATTTAAAGCACAGAACAAGTCAAATCAAAAACGCAAGCAATTAAATTAGAGAATCAATAATATAAAAAAAACAAAAATATTAAAAACTTCATTAATTATATATAAAGAGAAAAAATCATAGGTTACAAATTAAAATGTTTCAAGACAAAGTGGGAATTTCATGTAAGAAAGATAAATTATAACTTAGAATGGAGGTGAAGGAGAAAGGAGTAGTGAATAGAAAAGTTTAAGAAAAGCACAAGTTCTCTTTGCTTTCCAATGGTTCTAGCCTTGGCATTTTTTAAGGTTATAAGATTATTGTACATACCAATATATCATCTTGCTGAGACAGAACTAAAATAGGAAACCAGTAACTAGTGAACAAGGCCTGGTTTATAAACTTGTAGTTTTGATTATGAATCCTCTATTTTAAGTGTTTCCTTTAATAATATACTAAAAAACTCTATTTCTTGAACATGAAAGTCTTGACAGTAAAAACCAGATGAACATTATTTGATCATTTTTAAATTTTGATGTATCATTATATTTGTAAACCTTAATTATATTCTTGATTGTTGTTCTTAGATTGAGTTAGAGGCCTATAGGCTATAAACATCTTTTCTTTTTGTGTGCATATTTTTATGCTCAATCTTTGTCATAAAAGGGGATAAAACTAGTCCGTGCATTAAAAAGGAAAATGAATCCATGTAACTCTTGTAGATAATAAATACTTTTACTTCAGATCACACCATGAGTAACCAACTTCAAAACTAAAATTGCATTCATTTGAAATAGAGAAAACAATACCATTTATATAATGTGAGCATTATAGCGATGTGGGACTTGTAATACACAATACCATATTATAATTGAAATTAGGTGGGTCTAACTCAACCTCAAAAACTAGCTCATGGGATGAGAGATGCCTCACACTTATATACTCTCAAGAGACCATATCCTTGAGCAATGTGGGACTTGTAATACATTAAGTGATACAAATGGTAGCTACTCACACAAAAGGGGTGGAAATCATTAACCAAACATGTCAAATACATATTGCACCTGTCATCTTCATTCGAGACAATTTCATGTGAGTAGACACGGATACAAATTAACTCAAGCGACCTTTGCTGCTATATATAAGATGCATTTTTGAAAAAAGTATAGTAGATCTCAGGGAGACAAATTTGTTAAAACAATGTGATATGTATATCCATTCATTCTGAGCTGTGTTTGTTACAAAGACTACTATAGAAACTATTCCTCATTGTCTCTCATTAGTACTCTTTACAGTTACAAAAAAAAAAAAGGAAGAAAAGCAAGAAAGCATGTGAGAAAAAAAAGAGAAAGAAAAAACTTGGTTCCAATCCTCTCATGAGAGTTTTTCCTACATAGTTAATGTTAATTGGAGCAACAGGCTGATTTCTTTTCGACATTACCGGACATGTTATTCGAAACATTAATGGTAGTCCCCTGGGGAACGCTAGAAGAAGCTGCTTGCTGTGCAGCCAAAGCCTTCTTGCTCATAATGTGATATATATCAAACAAGATGGTCTGGAAGGCCTTCTCTACATTGAAGGCCTCGAGGGCGGACGTCTCGAGGAAGGAGAGGCCTTCCTGCTCAGCTAAGCTCTGAGCATCTTCAGAGGAAACTGCCCTGAGATGTTTGAGGTCGTTCTTGTTGCCGGCCATCATGATAACGATGTTGGAGTCGGCATGGTCCCTGAGCTCCCTTAGCCACCTCTGCACATTGTCGAATGTTTGCCTCTTTGTTATGTCGTACACCAACAATGCACCAACTGCACCTCTATAGTATGCACTTGTGATGGCTCTGTACCTCTCTTGTCCTGCTGTGTCCCATATTTGTGCCTTCACTGTCTTCCCTTCCACCTGTGTTTTGTGTGTCCAACATCAATTGGAGATCATTACTACCCTATAATTTCTTCATATTTAACCGATAAAAATTCAACCTGAATGTTCTATTTATTTAGGTTTCGGATATTCTGTCCGTGAAGAAATACTTAAATTTGGTTACCAATAATTTCTCTTACAACAAATTAAATAGCGAAGGGAGATCATAATGATATAGGTATGAAACAGGTAGGTACCTGCAATGTTCTGGTAGCGAATTCAACCCCAATGGTGGACTTGGACTCCAAGCAGAACTCGTTACGGGTGAACCTGGAGAGGATGTTGGATTTGCCAACACCTGAATCACCAATGAGTACGATCTTGAAGAGATAATCGTATTCATGGTCCACTTTGTATGCCATGCGATATGCGTGCCTCTAAACCACCACCCTAAACCTGCATTTACATCATAAAAATAATAATCATGTATCATAAGATCTGATGAATTGGTGCATGCATGCATGCAAATTGCAATTAATTATTAAGATTATTATTACCATAAAAGAAGAAGGTGATGTTGAAGGATAGGATGGGGGTGGAGATGGATGGGTTCAAAATTCAAAGAGAGAGAAGAAAAATTACAAATTCGGCAATTCGCATGCATTTTGAAAGGCCTACAATAATGAGTGGAAATAAACGAATGACAAGCCACTTTGGACGGAAACCTCAAACCTCAAACTCATACACTAATACCATTTTCACGTCAACTCTTCAATTTCCACATTTTCTATTAATTAATTAAATATGTATATGTATTTACTCACTCTAACACTTAATTATAGATACATACATACATTTTTTTTTTCATAACATGTAGAATTTCCATGTTCTGTTTCATAGACTTTTCTACCAAAGGAGTAAACCTTCCAAAACTTATCTTGATACACACACAGCTTCCTCATCAGGGACTAAGAATTGAAGTGAATCAGAGCAGAGGGAATGTTTGTAGTTATTATTATTACTTAAAGTTCTGATGAGTATCATAGAAGCTACGTCAAGATTGTTGTATAGGTATATAAAAATTATACTGCAAGAAATTATTAGCCTCTTCACACTTATATTAAACTTCATTTTCCAGAGGAAACAGATGATAGTTAAAATATATTAAAACTCCAATTGAAACTAGTACACTTTAATCTGTTTACAATACCATTTGAATAGCTCAAAGTATGATCTATGGTCCTTTGTTGGAAAACTTTATGTGTTGAACTTAAATTATATTTCCTCTGCCATTTTAACATACAATATTCAAATTGATCCGTGTATATAAACTAGATTCAAACGGACAAATTAGCCTGTTTAACTCGTATGCTAAATGAATCAGATCTAAATAGGTCATATCGGTGCATTTGACAGCCCTATATTCAACCACCAAGGGCTAAGGCAACTCATAATTGATGCCTACATGCATAGCTCTGATAGATGAAAATACTTCTTCGCTGATTCCTCTTGTGTGTAAAAACGGAAAAAGTCAAAAGAAAAAACACTAGGCCACATTTGAATTTAGAAAAATTGGAACAAAAACAAACTAAATTGGTATACACTAAGTATCATTCTGATGACTAGATTGATACATTGAAGTAATTATGCTATTCTTGATACATTGACTCGTCTGGTTTTCTTAATCCATGACTAAGAAACACCAAAAGCGCAGCAATATATTCCACATAGACAGTGGAATATAAAATTAGTTAGATTAAAGGGCAAGTTACTTATATACATTATATTATATGAAAATCAATATTATCAGATTACACTAACACAAGAAAATTGATCAGATTGCACCGTTTGTCATTTCTATAGAATCCGTGGGACCCTACCACGGATTCAGGTTCATGTTTAACAATTTTTAAGGGATCCGTGGCAGGGTACCACGGATCCAAGGTAAATGTTTTTTTTAAAGTTAGTTTTAATTAGTTTTTGGTTATTAGTGTTTAATAAAAGGACATTAATAAAATTATTGCGGATAATTGATACGCGTCGTTTCATTGAAAGTTGCCGTGAGCAATAAAAAAAAATTGTAAACGTAAACGACATCTGCAAAAATATGAATATATACATAAATATACAAAATACAAATGTCTTAGAGTTCTGATACACATAAAGTAGTGCACGAAATTAAAGTACATAAATAACGTAAGAAAACTAGATATGGCCTCCAGTGCCGCACCCTTGACGACGTGGAGCTCTGCAGGCCCGCCCACGTGTTGCTGGCTCGTATGCCTGCTCAGCCGGTGCAGGTGACGCTGTAGGAGTCGGCAGACGGGCATGCTCCATGAACGATACCTCCCAAGCTCCACCCGGCACATGTGCGGCTGATGGAGGAGTCCCACCAAGAGCCATGAACAGATGCCATGGACCGGACACAGGCTCGTTCAGGTCCAGATGAACCGGAGAGCCATCAAACTGCGTGTCCAGCCTGTAACCACTGCCGCCCTCGAGCATGATGTCGCTAATCATCTGCTGAAATCCCGGGCTAGATAGCCAGTCCAGGAACGCCTGGGTCAGAGGGGTGAGTGAGAGGTAGGTCTGTGAGCTTGTCCCCGCCTCCTCTACCGCCTGACTGGTGCTAGCACCACCCTGAGTCGGCTGGGTAGGCGCCGCGTCACCCCCTCCCCGCGGCCTCTACCGGCTCTGCCACCTTTGCGGGGTCTGCCCGCCCCTCTCCGACGTGCGTAGCTCTTAGGCATGCGCCTAATCTTTTGGGTCGGTGGCGCGACCGGCGCATCCTCAGCCATGATGTCGTCCAACCATTGCCAGTCCTGAGCGGTGGTCCTCATCCCAACCATCATCCTCCTCCCAAGTCGCCTGTTATCCGGCACATGAGGCACGTCAGGGCGCACTGGATGTGGACCTGACTGTCTCTATGCGGCCTCAACCGGGATCTCGTCGGGTGGCAAATGATGAAAACGATCAGCGGGGACAAGGCACCTCCTAGCGGCGAAGATCCACCACTGAATGAAGTCTGCAGTGAGGACGGGATCAGCAGACTGTACAACCTCAAACAACTGCTGAAACCTGCATGCCCACAAACACGTTACATAACGTAAACTACGAAAAATAACTCAAAGTAAACCGGAAACAATAAATTAAACCATAAATTAAACCGGCCCGCTGCACGAACGGCTCAGCGAGTGGATCTAGGCCCATCGCAATCTGCCGACAGACGCTGATGATACACCTATCACGCTGCGTTGAATAGGAACAAGTATTGAATCAGAATAAAAAAAGCAGTTCGTAACGATCAGTAAAAGCTAAAGAGAATACTGTTAAGAAACTAACACGTAAACCCGTAAATAAGTGACAATGAAATTAATAACATTTAATAACACCCTAAACTGTAACACCTAATGTAAACCAAGTTAAAACCTACACTAAATCACCCTAACCAATAAAGCACATCTAACTAACAAATAAATCGCATCTAATTAACAAATAAATCACATCTAAATTAAATACGTTAAAAAAAAACTTACCTCGTTGTGGACGTTATGGGCGACATGTGAAACCTCGTTGAGGCGATACATCTCCCGCCTGTCCTCCGCGGCAATCTCCTCGATTGATCGCTCTTCCATGAAGAATACTCAAAAGCTCTCTCAAATTTTTTTCTCTGACTTCTCTCTAAAACTTTTTTCACTTCTCTCTCTAAAAAACTAACACTCTCAATCCGAATGACCTTGCCACGGATTTATAGGTTGTTTTTTTCACCCTGAATCCGTGGCAGAGTGCCACGGATCCCCTTTTGTACATATTAACACAGAATCCGTGGTGGGGTCTAACGGATTCAAGAAATCTCTAGACCCTGCCGCGGATTCCATATAAATGGGAAACGGTGCAATCTAATCAATTTTCTGGTTTCAGTGTAATCTAATGATATTGATTCTCTTTTAGTGTATTTTGGTAATTTCACCTAGATTAAAATGTCTTTATAAAGAATAAAGATGCATGAGAGCTGAAAAAGTTAATATAATACGCGTTATTATTTTTGTTATTATCTTTGTTACCATAAATTTTACTAACAAACACTCATTATAATTTGATGAACAAATTCCATGGATGCATGTATGTATAAGTTAAAGCAATTTTATCAAAGTGTAATAAATTATTTTATAAATATAGTACAATTAATTATAATAATTTAATATAATTTAAAAAAAATTATTCAACACAATTAAATTCAATATATTAACTATTAAAATATACAATTGCTCTGGATAATTACTCTAGGCAATATTAATAACCGGGTTCAAGACTATTCAAAGTTCCAAAGAACCGGTTTGATTATCAAAGAGCTGTTTGAAATCCAAAAAAGACGTTACAAAGAGTACTAACTACTCATCAATCATTTTAATGTCTAACAACTCAACTTTATGAGTCTAATGGCTAAATTGTAACCATCATCCTATCATTAAAGCCTAAAGGGAAGATTACAATATTGGTTATAAATAAACCATCCAATAGACACATAAGAACATAAAGAAAACTCTCACTATTCTATTATGCACTATTCCAAATAGGTGCATCTCTAACTTAGTACCTCTCGCGACCCATACTAACTTGAGCGTCGGAGTCCCTTGTAGATACCCCCCTTGTAGGAATGACAAACTCGGAACCTTGGAAACTCAGAATAAGAGGATGGTGATAACGTCTCCAACCTACTCTCTACATCGAAATGTCACAAACACTTCTGAACAATGGTGCGCCTAAGAGGATGGTGATAACGTCTCCAACCTACTTTCTACATCGGAATGTCACAAACACTTCTGAACAATGGTGCGCCAGGTAGGGGACGCGCCGCTTGTTCACTTTCTCTTCATTCTGAATCCTATCCGAGTTTAGAAGATCAGAAGGTAGAAACTTATCCTCTTCTAAAAAGGAAGAAGAAAAAAAGATCTAAAAATCCTAGGTTCTTTGAAGGCAAACTGCAGTAATATTTAGACATGTGTAGGTATGATTTATTTATATACTTTAAGTATATTATTATTAAAAATAATAATAAATAGAAATTTGTAGTATACATAAAGGAAAAATCTCTAAACAATTGTTTTTTGAGAAAAAACTTACGTGTCAACTTATCTAAATTAGAAAAAATCCATTATTCAATTGTCCACACAATAGCTTTCGATAGGGAAAAATTCATTTAGATAGATTGCACTTAAATGGATAAAGCTCATAGACAATTGTCTTTAAGAGAAATAATTCCTTTATCTTAAAATCAAACTTTCTGTAATTAAATTACTATTTTATGTATAGTAAATTTAGTAGTTATGATTCTGACAACTTGAATTTTATTTTGCTATGTTGTTATCGAAATCTTGAAAACGTCATTGAGCATACAAGCTACGAGTTGAGGGTACTCAGCACAGAAAGTCCAAGAAACGGGAAAATAAAAAAAATTCAATCTAACATTCAAGGAATGGAATCAACAACTCTTGATCTTAGAATCAAAATATTTTGAATAAAAATTCCAATTCCCAAACTCATAAATCGAGGTAATAACCTACGATTGATAGAAGTTATGATCAGAGCATGGATTTTATAAAGACAAAATAAAAAGTAAAATCTTGTACCAAAAGTCTCTCTGCAAAGGATCATATGCTTGTGTGTTGAGATAATCAACTCGGATAGTCTTTCCCTTGAAAGACATACCGAGTTTGGGGGTCTGTTCTGGATAATTACTCTAGGCTCCGGTTTGATGATCAAAAAGCTGTTTGGAATTCAAAAAAGACGTACGTTACAAAGAGTACTAACTACTCATCAATCATTTTAATGCCTAATAACTCAATTTTATGAGTTTAATGGCTAAATTTAACTATCATTCTATCATTAAAGGGAATGTTACAATATTGATTATAAATAAACCATCCAATAGACACATGAGAACATGAAGAAAACTCACTATTCTATTATGCACTATTCCAAATAGGTGCATCTCTAACTTAATACCTCTCGCAACTTATACTAACTTGAGCGTCGGAGTCCCTTGTAGGTACACCCCCCACCGTAAGAATGACAAATTCGGAACCTTGGAAACTCAGAATAAGAGGATGATGATAACATTGTGTCTCCAACCTACTCTCTATATTTTGTTCAGGTAACTCCTTAACTCGGAATGTCACAAAGACTTCGGAACAACAATATAAAAGAATTTTTTGTAATTTTATTCTATTTAGAATTTAAAGAATCCTCATGGAACTAGCGGGCACGTCAATTTCCGTCTCATTCCGATTTATTCATGGGTGGATCCCCGTCCTATGGCATTTAATGAGTCTTCTCCAATAAGCTTTACATTGGGGATTTTTTTGGCGAATTCTCCTTGAGCAGATAAAATTGTCCTCGCTAATCCCTAATCGTATAAGAGTATAATATAGTATTCCACTTCCATTTAATTTCGGACTATATTCCACTTCCATTTAATTTCGGATTGTGACTGCAAGTGGTATATATTATGTGAAGATTTTCACATGTTCCGCAACTTAACATGATGTGAATTTATGTTTCCATTTACCAGGTACTGTTTTGTCATGTAGTGAATGGGAAAAGTCCAATTGAACCCTTTTGAGCTTGTCTTGGATAAGCCCAAAACAAAGAGCAGGTATTTGACTTGGATAAAATACCTCACTGTGCACCGTCTTCTCAAGTTCTAGCATCGGTGGCCACGGAGAATAAATTGAAATTATAGAATTTCATGACTTCTATTTTAAGACAACAAGCTATGAGTTTATGCCTTACAATGAAGACCAAATTTCAATTTCAACAAGAACATTTATCTTTTTTGGTTCAATTGAAACGGCCAATTATTTTCTTAGATATCATGCCTTAAATTGTAGAACGCACTTGAATTTCAACAAGAAGATTTATTTGGGGCAATTGTGAGGGCCAATTATTCTCTTTAACGCATACGTAACTATAGTTAGGCAATTAACTTTAACAAATACGGGCACATAACTTAGTCAAAAATGATAAACAACACAATACACCAGGGTGATATACCATGCTGAAATGATCATAGCGCCCGCAAATTGTTTTTTCATTCTTTTAATTTGTCTGGGAAGAAGCCCCACGGCAAACCAAAACATCATCTACAAACCATTCCAAACAGTGACAAACAGCCCAAAATGATACAAAGAAAGAAGACCAAAACCAAAAACCCCAAACTACCAAATCACGGGCTGTAAGCCCAATACCCATAAACCGACCCATAAGCAGATTCATGGTAGATGATGATCTGCGCAGACCACAAGCGGCGGCAACAATCCCTCCAGCTCGCAACCCACCGTATCAATAGCGACCATCGGCAGTCCAAACAACCGTCGTCCAAACGCTAACGCGAACGAGTTTGAATGCCCATCGCCGTAGCCGCGTCAGGTTTGACCATCAACTCCGTGCGGATCAAGTGCGCCAAGAACGAGACCAAAGCGGTGGCAGACTCCTTCGACAGCCTATCATCTGCGCCATCGCCATCATATCACCAGTCCATCGACCGGCCAGCGCCATCACCAACGAAAAGCAACAACCAGCCTTCAAAAACGGAAGGAGATAACATGCATTATCTTGGCAAAAGGCCGCCTCCAAAACCGATAAAAGGAACTCAATCTTCACCATTTTTTTTCTTTCCACCACACTCTTAAAGAATGATCAATGGCAGAGGAGTAACGACACTAACCAAAAAAAAGCAAACTTAAAATGAATTTGGTGCAGAACATCAAAAAAACATGAACCAAAAAAATTGGCCTGATTAAAAAACATACAAAAAAAACAGATCCACAATACAATATGCCCACAACAAATTGGGCTTCTGAAGGCTGAATACCTAGTTCAGCAGCTTGGCTCCATGGAGCCGTACCTAGGGGAAAAGGCTTCGAAGGGGTAGTTAAGCCAGCACCAAAGAGGTCAACTTGACACCTGCTAAACTAAAGGTGCAACCACCGTGAACCCTATCATATGGATAGCATGCAAAAAACCCATATGCAATCTCATCCACCAAATAAAATATGTAATATATCTTAATGGTCAACACAATGGAAACATCACATTCCAATAAAGCAATTGGAATATGTGAAAATTTTCCTGTATTATTATTCAACTTCGTTCCAAGTTCCAATTTTCCTACAAATAAGTCAGACATTCTAAACATGGATGAAAACATTTTTACACTTATATCAAATTATATAAATTTTTTTTAATTGGATATCAAATTATGTAACATTACATGAGGAAAAATAAGTGTATTTTATGTTGACTACATAAAGTTATAAAAATCATTTGATATCACAATATTGATGAGTTTGACGGGGATTTTTTTTATATTTCTTTAGTATACTTAATAAATTTAACCAAAAATACTGTCTATTAATATATTTTATTTTATTTATCAAATATATGTATTTATAATAAATACAAAATTATTTAAGACAATTAAAAATTTATAAAAAACATTAGATATACAAGTTATTTTTTAAATAAAGTGAAATTAATTAAATCTTCCTTTTTCTTCTTAGGTATCTGTTATTTGAAATCAAAATCTCATGGAATTTAAAAGTTTGAAATTGCTTAAGTTTAAAAATTGGAATTATTCGAGATCCAGATTTATTTTGTGATAAAAGTCTCGAAAGGATCATTGATTAAAAAATCATCAGAGTTCTCTAATATTTGTATTTCGATATTCTTAATTAGGAATATGAATAAACTTAACGAATTTGAGTAGAATGTCACTTTAATTATTTGAGTATCGGATAAAT
>JASCZI010211459.1:38892-57014 GCA_036250425.1 Stylosanthes scabra | reverse complement strand
CAGTAAAATGTAAATATCGCAGTTTTGAAATCGGCAGAATAACGGTAAAGTAAATTGATTAAAACTGAAGTTTGACAGAGTAACAGTAATATAAACAAACAAGTAAAAAAAATAAAAAGTCTGGCTAGTGAATGGACAAGAAAACCTAAAATGGAACCCTAAAAACTAAGCTAAATGCGGAAGTGGGCTCCCTTAAAATGGTGAAAGGCTCCTTTATTTATAGATGCTAAAAACCACTGATGCGTACGCATGCAAGCTCTCTATGCGTACGCATCTGTGCCGAAACCGCCTTTTGGGCGTGCCTCCCACGTCTAGATGCGTACGCATGGCTTCACTGTTGCGTACGCATCTGGTCCAGCAATGGCCTTCTAGGTTTTGTTGCAATCGTTTCGTTCCTTTCGCTCTCTCCGGCTACATTCGCTTCGAACTCCGCCTGTTAAATCCTGAAACACTTAAGCACACACATCAAGGCATCGTCCGGAACGTGAAACAGTTCAAGTCATAGTAAATGTTAGCCGAAATAGCAGAAAATTACAATTACAACCCTAAGGAACTATTGAGTGGAATTAGACCTATTTTGCTAGTGTTTAAGCGATAAAGGGGTGACAATTAATCAATTAATGCAGTGAAATTATCCGTCGGAACGAGTTTCATCAAGCAACTTCATAGTTTTTGCTACTTATTACTATTAGTAGTTTTGGACTACTCAATCAAATCATTTTTTTTTGGACTTGGACTACTGGAGCCCATCTAACCTACCTAGACCCAAACCCCACCGACCCGAGAATCCTCTCCACAGACTTGTCAAGTTCTTCAACACTTTACTATTCTCCTATGGGTTAGAGAGCATTCCAACCTAGTTGAAGGTTCACCATCCGTGAAGGTCTTCGCCACAGGCTGCTGCCTTAGCGGGAAGAGATGACGCCATCAACACAGATTGCAGTAATAGTTGATAAAAGAGACCATATATCCTTTGCATCCTTCTCTGTATAGGATGCTCTAGCTTTTGCCCCGCCATGCCTTTCCTTTCTCTCGTCTTCACTGCACTGTATTCATCAGCCGCAGAGATAAGCTTGAACCTTTTCTTTGTTTTCTGGTAAGCATCACCAACGTACTCCGTCGCCTTTTGCAGCATCACCACTGTATTCCTTGTTTTTCTGTGCAGGGCTACCGACACAATCTTCAGTCTTCTCGGCGGCCTTATTGGGATAGATCTTGGTTATTTTATCTTTGGCCCATCCTGTACTCAAGTTGGTAGGATGATGGAAATTGAAGATGAGGCGAAGGAGGTGGTGTACTCACAACAAATTCCTATCCTGCGGTGGTTCAAGCGGTGGATTAGGCGGTGTGAGAAAGGATAAGGTTCAAAAGGAACCAGAAGTTCCTAGAAGCTCTCCTAAAGAGAGAGAATGTCTCTCCTAGTGAGAGAAAACTCCGAAGGAATCTGTTTTTCCCTAGGTTTATTCAAAGCACAAAAAGAAAAAGGAAAAAGAAAGGAGAAAAGGGAGTGATTGGTTGGAAGAGGGGGAACGAGAGATATGAAAATGTTAAGAGAAATGGAGAGGGCTACCGCTGCCTTGCAAGTAGTGATGGCGGCAGCCCTCTAGATTTAGAGAAGAGAGAATGTAAACCCTAGCAGAGCTTTTTTTTCTCATAAATTTTTTTTTTTCATTTGAACTCAATCAAATCATTTAATTTATGCACATTGCATTGAGCAGTACTCCAAGGATCAGGAGTAGAATATACCAAAGATAGAAAAAACTCAAAAAGTCAAAGTTCCACGAAAGCTTCTTGTAAGATGAAGACATTTGATTTTTTTTCTTCTGAGCTTATCACAACAATAATGTATGTATTTGTCATTACTGGCAATAATGGAGAATAATATGTTTAGAGGAGGATCTCTTTATCAAATCCTAGTTATAATAATTGAATCCCTCGAACCTCTGAATAGAAGAGGACGTGATTGAAAATTTCATGCTATAGATGTTATTTACTGATGGCCATAGTTAATAATAATAATTACCAACAAGACTAAATTTAAAATGACATACTCTTAGGGGATGGCATTCTGACCTGCCCCACCTTGAAAGGGTCCGGTATTTGGGATGGTTGCATGGGTATGGGGCGGGTATGGGTACTGAGCGCCCCATCTCATTACCTGCCCTGTCCCGCCCCATATACGTATATATATAATTTAGTTTGATTTTTTAGATATTTAATAATATTTAAATGGTTGTTTTGATTATTTTAGTCAAGAAAAATCTTAAATCTAATTTTCTTTTTCGATCGGTACAAATACTCAAACCCAAAAAGGGGAGAAGTTTCCTACATCTAACCACGACCTCCCCTTCGACATTGCCAGAGAAGAGGCTCAGCAAAATACAAACTCATCAAACCATAAAAGCAAAATACAAGCCATTATAGAATCATACAAAGTTAAGGTAATTCATTTGTCTAATAGTTTCTTTCCGCTAATCTCATCCTAATCCAGTTCGATCATCAGCCAGCCAGTGAATCCAATCTTCTTGTGTTTGCATTGCTAATTCAGTCCATCTCTCGCGGTTCCTAAACCTGCTAGCCTCCATAAATTGTAACTTGAGATATTTAAGAAGAGATGTTGCAATCCCCTTGCTTTATTTCTCTCAAACCTGCAGTCCCATGGCACTTCGTCGTTTCCTTCAATCCGTTGTATCAACCTTTTGTCACTTACATAGACCTTTAGTTCCTCTTCTTTGACGTTGGCAACTTCCAGGCAGAATTGAACTCCTATGTTTAAGCTGCTCATAAGTGCGTCCTTTTCAGTGATCGCTTCCATTACCTCTCCCATAAAGCACGTGGTTCCTTTCTCTGGTTCTGTGAGGTAGCCTCCACCCATGAATTTGTTCAGTTGCTCGTTCTTCCATACATAGGCCCACCAACCTATTTCTATTTCCTCATCCCCATCTCTCAACACTCCATCTGCTCTCCTTCTTTCATTTTTCAATTTCCACCTTTTCCACTGATCCACAATCCCATTTATTTGGCACCAACCTAGATTGCTAGGCATCGACTTATTCTCAAACACTTTTAAGTTCCTACACCTCCATATGAGCCAAATTAAAGCATAGAACAACAGAGACCATTTTCTTTTCTTCCCATATAAGGTTTCCTGTGACAGCCAAGACTCAACACATTCCTCTACCCTCATAGGCCATACCCAATAGAAACATCCCCAATTCATAACAACAGCCCACAATTTTGTTGCAAAATCACAATGGAAGAATAAATGGCTAGTAGTTTCTATGTCCTTTTCACACAACACACATTTATCGTTATTTCTATCCACAATTCCCCTTCTAGCTAGTCTATCTCTAGTGTTTAATCCTTCCTTAACTACAAACCAGATCAGCATTTGAATCCTAGGAGGAGCCTCAACTTGCCAAATTAAATCAAAGAGTTTTTTCATACCTGGCTCATCGAGAGTCTTGCTGGCAGCAACTGCTTTGAATGATTTGGTGCTGTGTTTCCCATTTTCTCCAAAATTCCATGAAATTCCATCACTGATACCTGCACACAGAACAACACAATCTAAAATGTTATATAATTCCCTCACAATGTTTATCTCTCTTTGGAAGAACTCTCTTCTCCACTCAAGTTTCCACTCCCATTTTGTCCCCGACCAAGAACCACAAACATTAATCACAGAGTCTTTTTGCAGAGAGTTCTAAAACAACCTTGGGAACCTGTCTTGTAGTTTTGTATTCCCAATCCACAAATCCTTCCAGAATTTGACTGTTCTTCTGTCACCCACACACATCCTCCATCCCTCCTTTGCAATTGCCTCAAATACCCTAGAGTTGTTCCTTATGTTTATGATGTCTTTCCACGGTCCATTTGCTCTCTCCGTTTGATGGTCACCCGCATTGGCATTTAATTTGACATCATAGCAGGATCCAATGATCCTCTTCCACAACGCATCATTTTCGTCCGAGAAGCGCCACCACCATTTGAAGAGGAGTGCGGCATTCGTTATCTCCAAATCACCAACTCCCAGTCCTCCATATTGTCTCGGTTTCTAAATTTCGCTCCATTTTATGGTGGGGATGACTCTTTTGCTATCTGATCCTCCCCAGAAGAATCGACGCTGTAGCCCAATGATCTTCTTCTGAACTTCTTTCGGCATTTTAAACAGACCCATGTAATATACAGGCAAGCTGCTTAACACAGACTTAATTATCACTATCTTCCCAGCTTTAGTCAATGTGTTCGCTTTCCAATAGCTCAACTTTCGCTGTATTTTCTCTATCACTGGATTCCAAGTCTGAATCCTTCTGGGATTAGCACCCAATGGTACACCAAGGTACGTAATAGGCAACTTCCCAACTGCACATCCCATTGCCTTCTGGAGTCTTCGGGTCACTCTGTCATCACAGTTTAACGCAATTAACATGGACTTCTCAAAATTGATCGTCAGACCAGCCATGGCCCCATAACATTTCAATATCCTCCTGTAGTTTTTAAGGATTTCCGGGTTTGGTGGGCAGAAGAGGATCGTGTCGTCCACGAACTGTAGGTGGGACAACGCAACTTTCCTTTTTCCCACCATCAAGCCTTCAATTTTCTTTTTCCGAGCTGCTCTATACAAGAGTTGGTTTAAGACTTCACCAACCAAAACAAAAAGAAAAGGGGACAAGGGGTCCCCCTATCTTAATCTACTTCCCATTCTGAATGGTGTGGTAGGAGAGCCATTAACCATTATGGACATGGTAGCTCCTCCCAGCATGCTCCTGATCCAATCCCTCCATGTATCTCCAAAACCCATTCGAAATAAGACGTGGTCAAGGAAATCTCATCGAACCGTATTATATGCTTTCCTGAAATCCAATTTCACTATTACCCATCTCTTCTTGCACCTCTTCAGCCATGCCACTGTCTCGCATGCAATGAGAGCCCCATCCAATATCTGCCTTTTTTGGACAAAGGCAGTATGAACCTCCCCCACTAGCTTGGGCATGAGGGGCCTTAACCTGCTTGTCATGATTTTCGAAATTACCTTATAGACCGAGCCTACCATACTGATTGGTCGAAGATCCTTGATTTGTTTTTCGCCATCTTGTTTTCTTGCAAGGACCACCCACGTTGCATTAGCATCACTAGGTAGCGTTTTGTCCACAAAGAACTTAATTATCGTTTCTAAAAATTCTTTGCCAAGTGTTTCCCAAGTCTTTCTTATGAATCTCATGTTGTATCCATCGGGACCAGGTGATCGAGTGGGCTCACATGACCAAACCGCCGTCCTCACCTCCTCAAGAGATGGAATTCTCTCAAGGCTGGCCGCCTCCAACCTTGTCGGTTTTTGTACAAGGCCATCATCAAAACAAACTTCAAGCATTGGCGGTTGTGAGTATAGCTCCTTAAAATAATTCCTAGCCAGCCACTTAATCCTCTTCGAATTTTTTATCCATCTCCCATCATGGTGTATCTCTTCTATTCTGCTCTTCCTTTGTTTAATTGTTGACTTCAGGTGGAAATACCTCGTATTTCTATCAATATATCCTTCATCAATCTGTCTCTAGATTGTTGTTTCCAGAAATCTGCTTTTCTTTTATACCATGCCTCCAGCTGCTGTTTCAAGGCCTCCCTTCTCAAAGAGTTTTTCTCCACATTCTCTTCTCTTTCTATACATCTGTCTGCTCTTTCTATCTCTTCTTCGAACATGACAATTTTGTCGTCAATCATATCAAACGTCTCCTTATTCCATTCTCTCAGCTTCCACTTCATGTTTTTTAGCTTTTCGGTCACATTGCTTCCTTCGATCTCCGACCACTCCTTACGGAACATGCTCATGAACTTTGAATGTGTAAGCCAGGCATCCAATGATCTGAATGGTTTGGGACCCCAATCCTATTTTTGTTCTTCGAGTAGCAGAGGGACGTGGTCAGATTTTGCACAAGGCAAAGCTCTCAAGGTTAGGTCATTAAACTTCTGCAGCCAAGATGGATCCACACAAAATCTGTCAATTCTGCTTGCGCTTCGACCTCTTCTCCATATGAACTTTCTCCCCATTAGGGGTACATCTATAATCCCCATGTCTTCCATCCAACTCCTAAAGTTTCCTATTCCCCT
The DNA here is from genome assembly GCA_036250425.1 of Stylosanthes scabra. NCBI lineage: Eukaryota > Viridiplantae > Streptophyta > Magnoliopsida > Fabales > Fabaceae > Stylosanthes > Stylosanthes scabra. The sequence continues at coordinate 50,909 of JASCZI010211459.1, read as the reverse complement.
GTTACTACCTCTTTTGCTGCTTCTTTCTTCCAGGCAGAGTACCTCAATGAAATCTCCAAACATAATTGCTGGGAAGTTATGAAGTTGTTTAACCTCCAGCAATTGTCTCCAGACTTCTTCTCTTACCAATAGAGTGCTTGGGCCATAGACAACTCCAATTAATACCATGTCATTATCCAATTTCAGGTTCCCAACGATGCATATCCAATTCCTTCCTTTTAGAACATGAATTTTCTCCAGGAAGTCCTTTTCCCATACCAGAATCAAACCACCACTGCTTCCTTCAGCCGAACTCCATTCCCAGCAATAATCTATGTTCCCCCAGATCCTCTTTATATGAAATTCCTTGACAGCCTCCATTTTTGTTTCAGCTAAACCTAGCACTTTAATTGAATTTTTTGCTACCATGTCTAGAATTGCCCCCATCTTCCTTTCCCCCTCAGTCCTCTACAATTCCAAAATAATATCATTTTTTTGAATTAGAGCACTCACCAAATTTACACACAACCTTCTTCTTGCGACCCTGACGATTCCCCGTTCTGCAGTTCTGGTTCCTAGCTTCACTTATTTCCTTCCCGTCCACATCGTCGCGCAGGAATTGGACCATATCAATTTCATTCTGCGAGCATAAACCCTGCTCTTTTCCCATCATCCATGTTGTATCTGCCTCTTCACTTGGCCGGACCGATTCTTCCTCGCTAGCTGAAGGAGATTCAATCTCGTCACTTTCACTAATTTGGCTCACCACTTTTTTGCCTCTTCCCTTCTTGCCGTCTTTTTTCCTCTTTCGTTGTTCACGGTGAGAACTCTCGGCTACTCTCTTCTCTTTTCTCTCTCTTTTCCCTTTCTTTTGAGCTCTCTTATATATTATTTAGTTTGTTATTATATTTAGTTTAAAACTTATTAAAAGATAGATATTGAAAAATAGAGATTGAATTAAGTCAATGAAAAAGGGACAAAATCTAATATTAGAAACTTTAATATTGAGTGGGGATATTTGAGTAAAAAAAGTTATTAAAGTTTCAGTCTGAGTATTCATTCTCCATTATCTAGAGGTACTGAAAATATTGAAATTTTGTAGACTGAGATTAAAATTTTAGTTCCAGTCCCCATTCATCAAACATAATATTGAGTTTCAGTCCTTTAATCTCAATCACAGTACTCAAAAACCAAATGCTACCTTACTGCTTTTAGTTGCCCATTGTTTTTTCCTGTAGGTTGGTGATACAAGTTTTGAAGGACAAACTAAGAGTTATGATAAATCATGTGGTTTTTCTCAAGACTCATTTCACATTTATGTTATTTTATTATTTTATTATTTTATTATTTTATTATTTTAGTTTAGTATATCTTTTTACTAGAATTTTGATAATAAGATAAAAAGCCTCTAAAACTTGTTGCCACCTTTTTTTTTTATTTTGATGAATCAAATTGTTTAGAGTTTGATGATAAAACTTGAATGTAAACAAATGAGGCGTGTAATTCTCTTAAATGTTGTATCAGGAAATTAAGAATAATGATATGTAGTCATAGAAAAAGTTACCATATTTAAATTAACACCTATAATTTATGTAAATAACATCCGTAAATATATATTTATAACATTTAATAATACACATTTGGAGTGTTGAGCTTCCTTTTTTAAAGGATTGTGTCCAGAGACGGACATTTAATAATACACATTTAGTTCAATAGTAATTTATAAATAAAAATAACAACAACAAAACTTTATCCCGTTAGATGAGATCGGCTAGCAATATATAAATAAAAACAAAAGTGTTGAGTTTAGGAAACAATTTGGTTATTGATGATGACAAAAACATGATATTTAGTTGGGTTGAAAAAGCCCAAAGTGTGTTTGATTTAGTGTGCTTTGTGTGCAGGCCAAAAGCCCATGATTGGTGCTGATATTCAATTGCTTGTTAGACCCAATTTTGTGATCCATATTGCTGCCCCATTTGCTATCCTACTTTGATATCATTGTGCAGAATTTTTCTGCAACTTAGAATGGGAATAGAAGCTTCGGTTCTAGCACTCTTGGAGGGAAAAAGAGAAATATTTTCCACCAAAATATTTGGGAATCATTCTCACAATCAAATGAAAGGTAGAAGATTATTCTTGGAGCAAAAGAATTGATTAAAGGGCCAAGATCAAGTCTAGTACAATAAGGACAGCAAGGACATCAAGGAGAACACCTCCCACTACCTTGGTTGCATTTCTACAATCTGCAACGGTATAATTTATGCCCAACGCTCAGCTGGATTTCGAATTGCTCATTAACAGCTAAGATTTTGATATGAGCTCAAGAGTTCAAATTCAAAGCCAGAATAAGTCATGTGATCCTTCTTAAGACTCATTGTATATTTGTTTTATTTTATTTTATTTTATTGTTTCAGGCCCAATTATAACTTGCCCCGCTTTGTTTTAGTAGATCATTGTATTAGTGTTTTGATAATAAGAGGTATAAAAAGCCTCTAAAACTTGTAGCCACTGTTTAATCAATTTGATGAATGAAAGTTTCAAGAGTTTCTTTGAGAAACTTGGATGTAAACAGAGAGGTGGGTATATCCTTGGCTGTTGCATCAGGAAATCAAAATTAAGGTAGAGTGATTCATCTTTTTTTTTTATTTCATCTTATCCTAGCTTATATCTCGTATCATTTGGTATCAGATTTCAGATGTTACGTTAATCCTTATTTATTCTTGTATTGTTCTTCTTCCTTTTAGTTTAAAAATTAAAAAATAAAAGCGTCGTCTTCTTTATCATTTGTGTGTCTTTGTTTTTGCTAATCACATTTTCTTATATTAAAAAAAAAAACAAAATCGGCGACCACAATGTATCTCCTTTGAGCCTATTGTGTTTTTCCCCAAAAGTTTGTCCATACCTATTGTCAATTATTTCCCATTGAATCTCTTTTTTTTTCATGTTTCTTGCTTTTATTTCTTTTATTTTGTTTATTCTTATTTTATTTTTCAATCAATTTGGTTATTAAAAAAAACACAAGGAACACTTCAACAGTGCGTGATTTCCTTTGTGAAGTTTAAAAAAAAAAGGGTTGCACATCTAAAAAAAAACCGCACAGTTATATATATATATATATATTTCATTTGTTATTAATTCATTTTTTTTTCTTTCCTCTTGTTCGTTAGTTTTCTTTCCCATATTGAAAATTGTCATTTTTAGTGTATCTTTCATTTTTACATTTTAGTTCTTATTTAGTGTCCTTGTCAAATTTCTCTATTTTTTTCTTTATATTTGATTTCTAAAGTGTAACAATTAAAGGATTACAGAGTTGTAACAGGCAAGAGTGGTGAGTACAACAGAGGGTAAAAGCCAATTTTGAGAATAAACACGAGTATTCATTATCGAGTGAAACACGTGAGCGAGTGCGTAGTGAGGTCCTTTCTACAACAATTTTGCAGATTTTCAAATTAGAAGCCACGATGCTTGAAGACTATGATAGCGATAATGAAGCATTCACATATGAAAGAAGAGCTTTCAAGATGCAAGTACCCATTTTCAAAGGAAATAATGATGCTGAAACTTATTTTACATGGGAAAGAAAGATAGATTCGTATTTTGCAGGTTGCAACTATTCAAAGGAAACAAAAGTAAAATTGGTAGCAGCTGTATTTTCTGAATATGCTCATATTTGGTGGAATGACTTAGAAAGATCTCGAAGAAGGTGCGAACGACAACCAATTCGCACATAGGATAAGCTGAAGATAGCCATGAGGAGCCGGTTTGCGCCTTCATTATACCGTGAGAATTCTCTTGAAAGGTTTCGTAAGCTAAAACAAGGTTCCAAGTCTGTCAAAGAGTACTATGTGCAGCTACAAGGTTTGATGAACAAGAGCAATGTTGACAAAGGTCCTGAAGTTTTTATGGGGCGATTTTTGCTTGGGTTAAACTAAGATATTGCAGATGAGGTTGAAGTCTACGATTATGCAACAATGGAAGATTTACTCAGTTTGGCTATTGAGACGGAGATGCAACAACAATGTCTGGCAACATGGTTCAATTCTATCTCTACAAGAAATTCTGATGGTGCAAGATTTGATGATACAACAACACTCAAGGTTGTAGACTTGAAGACACATCATATGGATCACCCTCACATGAGCAATTCTTCTAACGTCGCTTTTACTTCTTCTAAAGTAGATTTGGAAAAATTAGTTGAAGATGTTGTAAGTGGAGACGTGGTCTTAGAAGAACCAAAGATGCACATAGTCTCACAAGGGATTTTAGGATGTGAGGAAAGTGATAATCAAGAGGAACATAAGAAGCAATTGAGAAAAGAAGAAAGTGAGACAATGAGTGGCTGTTTCAGTGAATGTGAACAAAAGATTTTTGAGAAACAGAACGAGAACTGTGAGGAAGACTTAAAATGTGCTTCTATGTTACTTTTTGAAAATTTTACAGGTATTATGGTGAGTGTTGAAGGTCCTAATGTGTATAAACAAGAAGCAAGACAGTTAGCTGCATACTTTAGCATACCAGTGAGCGTTTACACGGGGGTATGTTTTAAATACTCAACATATATCAAACTATTGTCTGCTTTACATTTGATAGTTCAGGAGATCTTAAACAAGAGGCATGCACAACGGTCTGGTTGTCTAGGTCGTTTCAATCAATATTTACTTTAAACAAGATTCGAGGACGAATCTTTTTGAAAAGTGGAAGAATGATATAACCTCAAGAGGACAAATTCAAAGTCAGAATAAGTCATGTGATCCTTCTTAAGACTCATTTTATATTTGTTTTATTTTATTTTATTTTATTAGTTTAGGCCCAATTATAACTTACCCCGCTTTGTTTTAGTAGATCATTGTATTAGGGTTTTCATAATAAGAGGTATAAAAAGCCTCTAAAACTTGTAGCCACTGTTTAATCAATTTGATGAATGAAAGTTTCAAGAGTTTCTTTGAGAAACTTGGGTGTAAACAGAGAGGTGGGTATATCATTGGCTGTTGCATCAGGAAATCAAAATTAAGGTAGAGTGATTCACATTTTTCTTTGATTTCATCTTATCCTAGCTTCCGTCTCGTATCAGATTTGCTCAAATTTAAATTGAAATTTGGCATCTTTTCTTGGAGGCAATGTGCCTATTTAAAGGGGCATTCAACCAAGGTTCGAGCAAGGAGAACACACACATTTTGAGAGCATTTCATACTCAATTTTCTGAGCATCCAGAATTTCGAATTCTGATCTTCATTTCCTTCAATGTTTTGATTTTTGAGTACTTTTCTAGGCTTAGTTTCTTGTTTTATCATGGTGGTAAAAGGCATTAAGTGAGGAATCATAAAAAGCCATGAAAGAAAAGGCAAGAATGTAGGTCTTGAGTAAAAGCCAATAATGAAATTGATTCTTAGTTATACAACACGTTCTGTTGTCGTTCATGAGCATGAGAGGTTCACCTTGTGAGTTGGGATAGCACTCATGATAGTTTCTAAGCTAGGTTAACTTAGGTGGAAATCCTTAGTGAAGGCATTTGTAATTTCCTTGAATTGGTGTATGTAATTCTTGAAATTATAGTGGAATTCCACCATATTTGTGGTGGAGACTGAATGTAGGCTACAGTAGTGATAGCCGAACCAGGATACTTGCAGATGTCCTTGTTAAGTTCTGCATTTTCTGGTTTACTGCAATTTTCTGTGACAGAACTCAATTTATTTCCTACATCGTGAAGAGATAATTTCTAAGAGTAAACTTTCACTCACATATTTGGTCAAAAAAATGTACTCAGATTCAACACCCCTTCTTGATTTATTGAAAATTTTCAAAAAGCAAAAATAACTAGAAATGTAATGGTTATATGTGGTTAAGAAAATATAGTTATCAAACTTTTTAAAAAAATTAAATTAGAGTGACTTTTTTTTTTATTTCATCTTATCCTAACTTTCGTTCTGTGTCACTGGCTTTCTTACTACTTGTGTAATTTTATGTTCTTTGTTATACGTAAGTGACATCATAATTAACGGAAAAGATTCAATTAAAATAGATCCCAGGCCATACAAATGACTAGTCCATTACATTAACTATATTGTGCTTGCATTTGCTCATGGCCTAATATATATTGTAATGGAGTAGTCATAAATCATAATAAAGGAGTGGCGTTTAACCCAAACGAATCCCATCATTGATGAAATAATGCATGTCAAAGAAAGCTACTACTACGAATTGAACGCCAAACGTGTCTTTTTATTTTAGTCTAAACCAAAAAAATCTATGTATGTATCTGAGCATTATTATCATGTGCGAATCAACCACACCTTAATAATACTAATATTCTTCTTCCTTCTCTAAATTCCCACTTTCGAGTTGTCACCTCCATGTCTTTCGTTTTGATGCTCTGTCCACACATCTTCAGGTCAACAACTAAAATAGATGTTTAAAACATGTCTCCAAACACCACAAGATTACAAGTTTTTCCATTCTTAGCTTTTAAAAAATAAAATAAAACTCATAAAAGTTTGGCATATTTAAAATTTAGATGTATTAATTTTCTTATTGTAAACAACGGGGTGCATATAACCCTTAAAAAGAAACAAATACAAACAATGCAAGTTTTTTTCTTTTTATAAAGTTTAGTAATCATAGTTTGATAGTCATAACATTCTCATCTAGACTTTTATTTCTATTTATAATTTACTATCGAATTAGATGTATAATATTATATGTTATAAATATATAATTACGAATGTTATTTAAATATAATTATAAATATTAAATTAAATATAATAATTTTTATTATAGCTATTTTTTAAAATGATAATAGTAGTCAATTAATATCTATGGAAGATACTATATCATAGTTAAGAAAAGAAAATAAGAAGAGAGTAATAATATTATTAAATGGGAAAGTTTGGTAATCAAATATTTTTAGTCATAAGTAATATAATTTTTTATTTTAGTTTTATTTTTATGTATGAATTGTTATTATTGAATTAAATACATATAATATTAAATATTATAAATATATTATTACAAAATTATTTATATGAAATTATAGATATTAAACTAAATATAATAATTTTAAATTATGAATACCTACCATTGCTTTATTAAATGAGCAGTGAGACATTGTACAATTTAGTGACCAATGAAATACATTTTATAATTTAAAAAATAAGAAAAGGAATATAGAATTTTTAATCAAGTTATATAATATGCTACACATATTTAGTTTTGAGAATGGTTTATATATATTAAGAGCATCTCAAATGGGATGCTTTTTGGGTATCAATTTTTATTGAAATGATAAATGAATTGAGTTATATTGAATTATTTATTGGAATGAATATAGAAAGTGATACTGGTATCACTAAGTTGATACTGTATCACCGGTGGAATGCCAATTAGGATGTGACATGTGTGAAACTCATTAAATGCATGTTAATTAAATAGTGTTATATGGGACCCAAATTGATACTAAATTAAAACCAAACATTGGAGCAATAAATCTCATATTTATGTCAAATCATGTATAGTCCCACAAATACTTACGTGGCATCTTGTGAGACCCAAAATAAATTTGAAACTAATACTAGCATTGGAGATGCTCTAAAGTTTACTTTAAGAGGAAGTCTTGGAAGCTAATATTAGTGAGACAATAGGAAAGCAATATCATTTTTTTTTCTCTCTCATTTTACTACCTATCATTCTCTAATTACACTTATTAGCTCCATATTGGTCCCCTAACGTCGATTCCCTAGCATTACTCTTAATTTAATTTAGTTGATAAAAAACCTTGTATATATAACAAAAGAATAATGCTACGAAACCAACGTTAGGGAGCCAATGAGTGTAATTAGGAAAATAGTGAGTGATAAAAGAAAAAAAAAATGATATTAATTTTTTATTATCTCCTTAATATTAATTAGTAAGACTTTTTCATATAACAATTAATTTAGAGGGTAATAGATTTGTTTTTATAGAGTATATACAAGGGGATTAAGTCATCCCACACAAATTAGATGGTAGGGATGTTGATGGATAGGGTGCGTATATCACAATATGTAATAAGTATACTGCTTGAAATATGAAAAGTAGCCATATATATTGCCATTAGATTCTACAAAATCAAATAACAATATTGGGGAAAAGATTATTAATGTTCTAAATTCTTTTTGCAATTAATATGCAACTTGACAAATTAAATAAAGTAACAAGTTGCGCCAAAGAAACAACAGCATATGATCATATTCGCCTTGTTATTAGCATCTCTTGAAATTACATTGTGTGCCTCTACTTGATATACTTAAGAATAGAATAAGCATAAGAAATTGGTACCTAAAGAAATAGGTTCTAAAAAATTTTTATGAGTTATATTAGTCTTTAAAATATGTAATTTTCATTAAATTTTGTTATTTTTTTTTAAAGTAATGTTACGGAATTAACGTTAGGGACCAATAGGGAGCCAATAAGTATAATTAGGGAAATAATAGGTGGTAAAAAAAGGAAAGAAAAAAGAAAGAAAAAATGATATTGGCTTCTTATTGTCTCCCTAATATTAGCTATCAGGACTTTCTCTTATTTTAATTAGAGAATGATATGTCATCTTTAAATATTACGTGTCATAAAATAATTGGATAATGTGTCATCTATTAATAAATTATTTTATAATACATGTTATTTAATTGATAGAATGATCAATTTCACTAAAAATTTTATTTTTTAGGAACTAATATGACTAACAAAATCTTTTGGGAATTAATTTGAAAAATACGATATTTTTTAAAAAACAATTTGGACATTAACCCATAACGTTTAATTAATTAGTTAGTATTAGTTAAATTTTTACTGTAACTTTTTTTAAAAAAAGAAATAGTTTTGACGAAAAATGGTTGAATTCATTACCATTATATCCATTCACTCCTTGTGGTGTCATGCATGATATACTTGTCAAATTCAAGGTTTTTTCAGGTTCAAGCTAAAGGTTACAAGCCTCCAAAAATTCATCACTTCTTGTTGAAAAGGATATATATAGCTTTTCCAGTATCAAAGTTGAAAGATTGTGTGAATATATATATAGACATTTTCCATCATAATTGACAAAGAGAGTATAGCATTTGAATAATCCTCGATGTTATTATTATTATATCATCATTATTATTATCATATATTGAATGTGGTTAATTATATGTGCAATTCCCTTATTACAAATTAAAAAGCACCGTGTACTAACAAGCAAAGGTCTTGGACCCCCCCTGCAATAATACAATTTTAATTCATTTGATGCACAAAAATACTAAAATAGTATAAAAGGATTATTCCAATATTCATCAATACAAATGTATATATTGTTTTTCTCCCTCTTCAGGATAGAAAAAATATAAAGCTCTTCTCTTACATAAGTTATATAATTAATGGTAGTGTTTAAGGAAAATAGGGAATAGGTTATAGAGTTTTTCAGTAATAGAACAGAAATATATGTGTAGAAAAGCAACATTAAGTTAAGTTACTGTGGATAAGTTAGATAACCGTAGAAGTAAATATTGACATTATACTTGAAATGAGGACTTTGATGCTATTCTTATTTTCCTGTAAGTAAACTAAAAGATATCGCATTTAGTCATTTAATTTGATTGGGTTTCGAAATGTATAGATTTTAATTTTAGACAAAAAAAAAATTAAAATGATTTTCAATATAACAAGTTTAACTAAAATTTTTAATTTAGATATTTTTCTTATTTGAATTTTATAGAATTTGATAATAATTGAATTCAATTAACTACAGTTATTTTGAATTCAAGCAGATTTTGATTGGTCAAATATCTAACGTACGTTTGTATGTATATTATATATTAGTCATATATAAGTATGAAAAATACTAATTATACAGCAAATACTTTTGACATTTATATAAAATATAATTATTATTAATTAGTTATTGTATACTTAAATTATTTTTAAATTAATGAAGCAAAAAATGTTATAAAAATACTAGCATAAAAATTCAAAATAGTATTTATTATCAAGGTGTATATATATATATATAAGGGGATTGTATAACTATTTAGTCACTTGTCTATTTGTTTTTGCAAGCCTAAAATTTTGGAATAATTCATGACAATATAATTTAAAGAATCGAATTAAATTTGAATATATATAGATTATAACCTTAAGAATGTCAGACAGCATTATCTTGGATTGCACATGAAGATTACAATTCAAATCTCTTATAATAACGGATAATGTCAAAAGAAGAAGTTGATGAAGCATTAGATTCTTTCAATACTCAAATAGGAGGAAGGATTTGTAAATAAATTAATAGAAACAAAAATGATTTATCCAATCAGGATTAATTAGAAATTGTGTGGGCAAATGGATAAACTTAGCATGTGTTAATGGTGAAGCTTCCAGGCGCCTTGTGGCATATTCTATATACTTCATATTGCCAACTATATTTGATGTGAAAAAGTACTTTATATTTTGCTACATAGAATATATTACTTTCAAAAGAAATTCTCCCATGCAGGTCCTTATCCTTAGTTATCCAAATGGAACCCAAGAAGAATGAGGGGAATGCTTTTAAGTTCGCCAATAATATATGTACTCAGTACTCAATTAAATTCTTGTGCATCCTCTTCCATGTATATGTTCTTCTTTCCACTTTAGACCTTCTTTAAGACCATTCCCCATGACCCTTTAGCAACCTTTATTTGACATTAATTAATTACAATAATTAGACTTTGGTGGTTGCTTTAATATAATTAATTAACTAATAATCCAATCTTTATCAGTTATGGCTTAGATATGAAGTGGATATAATCATGCCATATATTTGCTTTTTGGATACTTTCCTTTACCAGCTAACAATGATATCAAAATCATGGCATTTGAAATTTAAATAGCTTAATTTCTTGAGGTTCAATATTCTACGCTATAAAATACTACTATTTGTTTTCATGATTTTATTCAATAACTAATGATCAGATCCCACTTTATTTGTTAAACATCAAGAATTAATATTATTTTTATTAGTATTGGACTAAGTTGTAATGATCCACTTAGTATAAGAATTAATTAGTTTTCATGTATTCTCTTAGAATATTAAAAAGTGTAAGTCCTTGTGTATAGAAAACTATTATTAAGCATGTGGATAATTTCAAGGAACATATCTTGCAAATTAAATCATGGCCTTCATGGGATATATTGAGCTAGCACAGTTTCAATTTTTCACATTCCATTTCAATATTAATGAACAGCTTATAGAATTTGTATGTGGGCCTAATGACGTGGCAACTATTTATTTATTTATTTATTTTTGTAACATAAAATGCAAGCCTTCTCTTCAACTATTTTCCATTTTGAGAAAGGAGATGTTTCTTTCTTTCTTTTAAAAGAAGCATATCTATTGAGTCTTGGATTTTTTTTTACAAGAATCTTTATACAAAATAAGTGTAACATTGTTATGAATTCTATGTCGATCACTTCAACCAATTTTTAATATGCCTTTAGAAAAAAATCTATAACTGCATCCAACCAGAGAGTTGGTATCTTTGGCCCTAAATCACAAATAGATTCTTTCAAAGATTTGATAGAACATAACTATGGGTTTGGATGGATTTCCTTTACATATTTTATTTTCTTAAAAAAAAAAACACTTCAGAAAGAGAAAAAATATTTCTTTAAACGAGAGAAAGGGGGAGATATGACCGAAAAGAATAAATTTTTTGTATAAAAAAAATACTAAAGAATCAGAATTTTATTTTCAATTAATCTAGGTAATTAAGTGGTTTTATTAACTAAGTGGAAAACCATTTAATTTGCTTCACGCGCTCACGCTCCTTATTATGAGTAATATCATTCTTCAAAGCGCCAATTTCAATTTTTTGTTTTCATTGTTCACTTTCGTTCTTCTTCTTCTTCTTCTCAAACGCTCTCAATTTCAGGTTTCGTTTTCAATTTGAGCTTCCTCCATTGGTGATTTTTCGTCGTTCTTTCAACGAAGAAGAGTGCATTCTTCAATTGAACCTTTTCTTTTCTGTCGTTCTCTGTATATTTCACGTAAA
>JASCZI010211459.1:14345-35034 GCA_036250425.1 Stylosanthes scabra | reverse complement strand
ATATATATATATATATATATATATATATATATATATATATATATATATATATATATATATATATATTCCTAATCTATGTTATAAAAATTTTCTGTTTAAGTTGATAAAATAATAATAATAATAATATCGCTAAGACACTTCTCAGCTACATCTTTAATTGAAAAGAGAGCGAATAAAAAAATGTCAAATAGGAGTTGATAAATTAAAGATGAATGAGAATTGAGAAACATCTAGGGTCAACTGTTGGTATAGGAGTCCTATCCGAAGAATAAAAACCAAACGAGAGTAACTGCCACCTTATCCATAATCTAAGATTTCTTATTGTCGTGTCATTCTTACAACTACTGCTTTGAACGCATTATTGATTATCTTTTAGGTGTCAACTATACATGGACTACTCCAAATGTTTTATGAATTTTTCTAATATTTACGTGCTGCAATTGTTTTACTTTATCTTACCATGAATTTTACTTTACTATATAGATAGTAGGTAGTGACTTAATTACTTGATAAGTTGCTACATGGCCTGAATTTGGAAAGTCAACACCTAATAATATGTAAAGCATAATTAAATTCAAGTCTAAAAGAAACGAAATAATTATGACACTTGAAACAACTAACTAAGTATACATTAACGAAAGGGCAAGTCAATAGCCTATATATATATATATATGAAAGCATAATTAAATTCAAGTCTAATATTAAATACAGTGATTATGATGATATCTGAAACAATTAACTAATTACACATTTATGGAAGGGGAATGCTAGGAGGATGTTGGTATAAACAAAGAGAGAGTTAGTTAGTGTTGATAAAAAATTAAGACAAAAACAAAGAAAAAAAATTGGTTACTTAATTTTTTTTCTCAAATGTTATGTGGTTCACTTCTAACATGAAAGAATTTAGGTACGCATGCATAATAAACTACTCAATTCATTTACCTTGCTTACCCTTTGCTCTGTATATAATAATATAAATTATGTTAAATATTTAACATGAGTGACCAATATAAAATATATGTTAAAATATAAAATAAATATTATTATTAAATTAAACAATATATATAATATTAATTAGCATTAAAAATTAATTTTATTTACTAATATTCAAACAAAATATTTATGATCTTTACAAGATTTTAAGAGGATATAGAGTTTTGGTGATTTTTAAGATCTGATAATAGAACGATTAAATAATAAGTAATAACTAATTTTTTAAAATTATTTTCTTTACTTCAAATTTTAAATCATAAATTATAAATGATTAACAGTAAAATTTACACTTTAATTTAATTTAATTCTAAAATTAGTTAGTATTAGTTACTTAATAATGATTAATTCTTTATCTTTTTTATATTTTAATTAATACTTTTAAATATTATTAACTAACTGTAAATTAAAAATAATAAATTATGTTAATCCATTATTACTTGATTTTTAGAAGAAAAAAAATAGGGCATTATTGAGTGAGACTCTTAATTTTTTATTAAAAAAAAGTAATAGAAAACAATAATACTATATAATTTAGTTAACATCAGAAAATAACTTAAATTAGAGGTTATATTTTTTTAAAATTATTTTAGATTTTTATTTAAAAAAATTTCATAAAATTGGCTGATTGTTTAATTTTTTTTTTTTAATTTGTTAATAGACATAGTTTGTGAATAGAAAAGAGGTTGGGATTTAGGCATGGCGTCCAGATGGGGCCCAATAAAGGAGCCATGTGTCAAAGAAGAGAAGAGAGAGCACATGCACCATATTTTTGTGAGCGACCTTATAAATACCCCCTCTCTTCCCTTCAACTCAATCTCACTTCTCACTACTCACTACACATATTACTCCATCAACACGTGCTTCTTCTCTCTTTCAATTCTCCTGCAAATCTTATCCATTCCCTCTTTTCAATCAACAGCAACAGCAACCGTAGTAGTTGTTTTGGTCGTTGCTTCCTCCTCCTCTCCTCTATCTCATTCATTATTCCATCTATTCCATCCTCTTCTAAATTAATTCTTTAATTAAAAAAATCAATCATTATTATTATTGTGACATGGAGAACAACAAAAAGAAAGGTTCTTCTTCCTCCTCCACCAACTTTGATCACCTTTTTGGCCCCAAGAACCCATCCACCACTTCATCTTCCTCCACAAGCATCTTTGGCTCCATTTTCCCTCCTCCTTCTTCCACTGTATGCATGCCTCATGCCTCTTCTCTATCACCTTTATTTGCATGTTCTTTTTATTTATATATTTATTTATTTCTTCCCTTTTTATCTTTCTTTTTTTTTTTTAATTTCAGTTTGTCTGTTAGCTAATAATGTCCTTATGATTCCTAGCATATACATATATATGATGCATGAAAATTTTAGTGTGTATTCGTTCAATCAACACAATATGGCTGAAATATGGATTTAGCAAATAAGTGTTCTTATAACATTAACTGAAATAAATTAAGTGAAAAGAAATTTGATTTATTTTTTATGAGTTATAAAATATGCACACTAAAATCAATCATCAATATATAATACATATTAAATATAATATATATGTATATTTTAATTTATTTTAATATTTATTTTATATTTTAATATGTAATATAGTGGCTGATTTTAATGACAAATAAAATTGTTGATTTTTTATTTATTAGTCGAAGTATATTAATTAATTAATTGCACATTATTAATTTTGCATCTCTCTACAGGTTATATACTTCAGACTGATAAGTTCTCTTAATTGATGCATTTAAATATATTTCTAATTTAAAATCTTATTATCAATATATGCAATCATATTTATGAATATATAATATTTGAAAGAATAAAAATAGTCAATAACCAAAAGTTTTTTTATATTGTTGTTTTCTTATATTGTTTTCCTTAATTATATTGCTGCATTGATTAGATAATAATATTAATAATCTTAATAAATAAGTAATTATTAATGTCATGTATAAAATTACATATAATTAGTTAAATAAATAAAATAATTTTAAATTATTATTCTTCCTCATATTTATTATATGAGAAAGTTATATATGTCAATATATATTTATAACTTATATATTTATGAGTTATGTCAATTGGCTTGTGATAATTAATGTAGGGAAAAGATAAACCATAAGTAATTATAATTTTTATTTTTTATTTTTTTTACAAAATTGCTATTAAATTAATAAATACATAATATTAAATGTTATAAATATATAATTACAAATATTATTTATATAAAATTATAAATATTAATCTAAATATCATAATTTTAAATTATAATTATCTATTATTACTCATATGACATGCAAAATACTCAGGTTGGAGGGAGAGATTCAAGGAAGCAAGAGGTGGGGTGCAAGAACTATGGAGCACCAGGTTGGTTACACACACATATATACCATAATAATACATACCAGTTTAATTATTTTAATTGACTTAGAGACTACAATGCCACATTTGTATGTATAAGTATATATATGGTCTATTCCAGAGGGCAGAGGAGCATTAATTCATCACATACAATAATATCTTTTGTATATGTGTCTACATACTGGGAACATATTGCTTTATAATGTGACTTTGAATGTTTAGGCCGTTTTAGTAATAGTGCTTGTTGCTGGGTTGGGTGGATTATATATTCGTTTTGCAGGAAATTACGGTAAAGGTGAAAGCAACAAGAATAATAGTAGTAGTAGTAGCAATGTCAATTATCAGAATGAGACAGTGGAGCCCAGCACCTACTACAGTTCATCAATCTACTATGGTGGTCAAGAAAATTATTCCACAAGAACAACTCCAACACCATCAACCAGGACCACTGAATCCCACCACCATGCTGTGAGTGCCTTAATCCCCATCCTTTACTTTCTGCTCCTGCCCCCTCCCTCCTACAACTTATTATTTTTATTTAATTCTATTTCGGTCAAATACCCTTTTCTAATTAATATTGATGTACACATAAAACACTCAAACACATCATAATTAATGACTCCTTCAAGTGAAAGAGATTTATGTATTTCATGTGTTTTATGTGTACATCTAGCAAAATCCGTACATTTTTAGTTAAACTTAGCTAACAAATTCTCTTAAGGGTTTTTTGTTTGACTTCAAAATACATGTACTTTCAGATTATTTCTTTTTATACATTAGATTATTTGATATGTTCGACTAATTTGATATGTTCCATTAATTTATATATACATGTTCACAATTAAATTATCATCTTTACCTCTAGAGTCAACCTATTTTAAGGGTTATGTTTTTTCCCAACTTTTCTTTAACATTGCATTTTTGACACAGGATGTTAAAAACTTTTGGACACAGGGAGACATGTATTTTGCATTTTTGTCTTTGGTTGGATAAATTTCTTTTCTCCTTCTACCCCAGTTGTGTTTTTGAGAATAGTAGAAATTAAAAAGTAGAAAAAACTAGTAAAAATGGATAATGTGGAATCAGTGTAAAAGTAACTTTTTAGCCACTTTATACACTTATTCGTTTCTTCTTCTCCCTAGCCTCATTCAGTAGTGTGTTATAGGACACACAATTTATTCTTTTCCATAATACTTAATCAATTGATATATTTTTTAAACTGATAGAAAAAAAAATTAAATACACTTGTATTAGTCAAAATTACTAACCAGTAACCACAATATAAATAAAATAATTCTCCTGTGAGATAGGTATATATACATTGAATGCCGAAAATGGTATAAACTTTTTCACATATTAATTTTGATTCCATCACTTTGTTATTTTTCTTCCCCTTTCTTTCCCTCTGAAAATAGTAACCGCAGACAGAAATAGGATGCTGAAAGATATGGTCCTCATCATTTTAAATAAATAATTAGGCATACAAGAATACATATATTCAATATAATTAATTAATTAATTTATGCAGTTCAAGAAAGATAAGAAGGACGATGATGATCCCAATGGTAACGACTCAGATAGCGCTTCCAGAGGGAACTGGTGGCAAGGTATAATAGTGTTATTTATATAAGTTAATTGAAGCACACATATATATACAATAATAATTAACCATCAACTTTGATAATTATTATGTTTATTGCAGGTTCCCTTTATTATTGACACACCATCTTGCAAGGTGATGATGAGCAGCCACGTAGTACTATGAACTTATGAAGAATATGATGAAATTAAATAAGAGCTCACATGGTAGCTATTTAGCTAGCTAGTCACTAGTATTATTAATTAGCAACATGTGTGTTGGGTTGTTTTTTCAATACCAAGCAGGTCGCACATACATAACAATGTTAACTGCACATAAATTAAAGTAGTTAGCCCTCATAAATCAAAATCAATAGTCCCTGCTGCTCAGTTTGTATGTGTTTGTAATTTTATTTATAAGAGGTTAGTTTCACGTTTGTCACTGACCTTAATTATTAGCTTTAGCTTTTAGACTTCATTATTATTAGGTGGTCTGGCCAATCGTAGATCTCTTAAGCATGTTGCATGTATGTACTTTCAGGTTTCTGGCTCTATATAATAATAATAATAATAATATAGTATATCCTTTGTAGTTTATATATATGCCCTTGCCCATATTTTTTTCTAATTATTTCTTCTTTTCCACTTTCCGAAAGTGATCAAGTTTATTATCATCAGAAATTTGATAGGATCTATTCAATTCATAGATTCAAGAATCCCAAATGTTCAGTCTGCTGTCTCATAACAACTATTGATTACTCTTCTAAGTGATGCACTAAAATATGAAGAAGAAAAAAAAGAATGGAAGAAAGAGAATAAAACTTATACGAACAGCAGCTAGCATACTTGTAGTAGACGATATATATAGATCTTATTAGTTGAAAGGCTAAGAAAGCCGAGAGTTATTTCTTTATTACATTATTACAATTGAACTTACATGTGTGAGCTATGCTATATATATAGCGAGCTCAACTTATTATTAACAATAAAACAACACATATCACATCACATTATTATTATTACTATTATTATTGTAACCTAAACTTGACCATATGTCATAACTTCAGGCGCCATATAACTCACGCTCGTAGCCTTGAGGGTATATTCATATACTGCAAAATGATCATATGACAAAATCAACACTCAAGAATATATATATAATGCTAATTTAGATTTAGATTATACATAGCACTAGCGGGGCGTGCGTGGTACAGTTATTATTGTCTAAACTGAATTGAAACTGAACCAAATTGTTTTAAATGGTTTGGAAACTGAACTAAATTGTTTTTTCAAACAGCAAACTAGTTTAACATCAGTTTATAATATAATGCACTAGTTTAAATCAGTTTAAACTGTTTTCTAAGCTAACATTAATTTTTCATATATAAAATCAATTTTATCATATAAAATCAGTTTTTATCATGTAAACAATCACTCTCTCTCTCCTCCTCCCCTCTCTCTTGCTCTCTCCCTTCCTCTTTCTTTCTCTTTCAATTTTTAAAATCCTAGAGTTTGATTGTTTCAAGAAAAAAAATTTACAAATTGGATGGAAGTTGAAATTGAAAAATGAGCTGAATATTTAAATTTTGGCTTATTGAATTGCCAAATTTTTTTATTAGACATTTTACATTTTTATAATTGTGGTTCTTGTGTATTATATTTATTATTGTTATCTTTTTTATTACATGATTTATTGATCCTATTAGATTGAGCAAATTAAACAGAAGAAGATAACCATAAATAATAATAATAGTGAAAAATTATAGCATACCGAAAGAAAATAAAATAAAAAATATATTAAAAAAAATAAACATACTTAAAAAATAACATTATAATTTAATGTCATGTCCTTTATAGTAATTATCTTTCAATTTTGGCATAGAGTTGTCAAACATAAATCATGTTGGCACAAACTCACTTCTACCCAAAATTAGTTCTGTAAAATACATTGTTTGAATTATGGTACTGGACATTGGACAAGTTATATTTTGAGTTATACTAGGTGTACACCAAAATGAGCCACTAAAATCAGTCACCAGTGTATAATACGCATTGAAATACTAAATACATTAGTATTTCAATGCGTATTATACACCGGTAGCTGATTTTAGTGGCTGAATTTGATGTGCAAATAGAATTATTATATTTTTCATCAAAAGAGGAAAAAAAATAGCCATTTTTTTATAATAATAATAGTAATAAATCATTTAAATTGAGAACTAGTTTTTTTTTGTTTTAAACCAAACTGAACTGTAAAATACTGGTTTTAAATAAACTAGTTTTATTAAAAAACACTGTAGTTTCAGTTTGGTTATTTTACTTGAAAAATCAATTTTTTTAAATAGTTTTCAATTTCAGTCCAATTTAGTCTAACCAATTTTTTTCACAGCCCTACATACCACTCTAAATCATTCGTTTTCTTTTATATAAAAAGATAAAACATCTTTTCATTCTTATAATTTTGAACAAATTTTAATTTTATCTCTAACATTTAAAACGATATAATTATATGTCTTATAAAACATCTCATTTTATTATATTTTAATTTTATCATCAAAATTATTTTTTTTAAAAATATATTTTTTTTATACAAAAACAACTGCATGCAAATATTTAATTACCTGAATGGGTTTAGGGGTTGCCATGATAGGCATCGAAGCAGCGACGGGGGATGGTGACGGCGACGTATGGGTCGACACCGAGTTTCCTAAAGGCGTCGGAGTTGAAGACGGTAACAATACATTCGAAAGAGACTTTGTGAAGGTCCTGGCAACACTGCCTGGAGACGGGTGCGTACAAGTTTCTTGCTGGTTTCTCACAGTGCCTGAGGACATGAGTGAGTATCCTGTCCGTGCTGAACTTGCCGCATGGCCCGTCGTAATACTTGTTGCTTTCAAGCTCTGCTACTGCCACACCCATCACCAAACTCAACACCACCACCAACAATATTGACTTGTTCATTTTCAATGATATCTGATGATTAACTACTTATATATATGTATGTATGTGAAGGTATGTAATGATTAATTAGCCGTGCGTATGATATGATGATTGTGCTCAGAGTTAAGGGCTATTTATAGCGAGTGATTAGCTTCACTAACAAGAAGCAACCAAGTACATCAGCTTCTAAAACAATGTTCCCAAAGCATGTGGTTTAATTTGAATTCTTTGTTTATATAAGAATTCTTTGAAGAAGGATAAATATGCCAGCCATTAATTAGAGTCTTATTACAGAAACACAATTGGCGCGCGGCTGAAGAAATTAATTAAGCAAGTTGGAATTTCCTTGCTATATATAAAGTCTTATTATATCGAAATTTAATAATTAGATTGGTCTAATAATTTATTGGAACAAATAAAAAATATCAAAACTACCCACAAAAGATTCGGACGCTGATAAAACTACCGATGAAGCAAAGAAATAAGTTTTCTACTATGAAAGATGGGTTTTGTATGATAAAACTATCCAACGTCATTAACGAGGCATTGATTTTGGGTAGTTTTAAATGGCGTTTTGGATAGTTTTATCATACAAAACTCATCTTTCATAGGTAAAAAACTCGTTTCTTTCTTTCATATATAATTTTATCAGCGTCTGAATTTTTTATAAATAATTTTGGTATTTTTTCCACAATATTATTACAATAACCACTCATCCAAAACGTACGCACTTGTCAAAGCCAACACTTCGATCTTACATTTTTTCCCTTCTTCTCCTATTGTTTGTGTTGCTTCTTCTTCTAATTAATTTTAAGTGTTTATTTTAATACAGAGTGAAATCAAAAAGTAAATATAGAATAAAAAATAAATGTTATAGATTTCAATAATTTTTTTATATTTTTATCTTTTTTTATTTTTTTTTAATTAAACACATATTTCTATATCCTATACACAAATGCAATCTATATGTGAGTACTAACCTTATTTTTATTCTTTTAGCTATCATGGAAAACAAAATGCTCCTTAATGAAAACAAAAAATCAAGCACTAAGTATTTATATATTTTTATGTATTATTTCATATATCTTTTCAACAAAATAATCAATTAATTACTAGAATATTTAAATGTGTTATGATATAATAATTAAATATTTTATAAAAATTAAACATGAATTTTTATACAATGACTAATTGGTAATTACATTTTTCCTTAAAAATGGAAGGAGTGAAACAATGAAGTAACATACTTGAATTTCGTTATACATTTAAAATTTAAAAATAATACAGGTAAAATGTGAAACCTATATAATTAAAATGTGAATGCTACGGTACCTTCTCTTTTTGAGAGGGTAATTTATCCTCTTTAACCTACTGGTTCATAATTAACTTAATAAATAATTTTTTAATGTTTAATGTATAATCTTATTCCAATAAGGATTTTCTACAATATTTTATATTTTTTCCTAAAAGATGAGCACATAATATAACATTTTCTTTTTTCGTTCTTTCCTGTCATATAAAAAGAACAAGTGATATAATATATCTAGTCATTCTAAATCAAATTGAATGAAAAATAGAATGTAGATAAATAGTAGTATACATTCCGATCATAAAAAAATGATTTGTTAAATTAATTATGAACTAATTCATTAGACATGGTAAATTACCCTCTCTTTTTGAGAGGGTACAGTAGCATTCACCTAAAAAAAATGTTTATTTTTTAAAACATTAATGTTAGGTGTACACATAAACATGCAAAATACACAATCCTCTCCCATTCTCATTCCAAGCGCTATTTTTCATGCGCTACCCTAACTCACGCACGCGCACCCACAACCGTCCTGCCGTTTCTTCTTTCTTCTTCTTCTTCTTCTTCTCATTAATGTTAGGTGTACGCATAAACATGTAAAATACACAATCATCTCCCATTCTCATTCCAAACGCTATTTTTCACGCGCTACCCTAACTTACACACGCGCACCCACAACCCTCCTCCTCCTCCTTCTTCTTCTTCTTCTTCTTCTTCCACCTCCATCTCCGCCTCCCCTCCATCTCTGCCATGCCTCCACCTTCATCTCCGCCCTGCCTCCATTTCGTACTCCGCATTCACTCTGTACTCCTCATCTGCCTCCGCCTCTCTCTTCTCTTCCTCCTTCTCCTCCTTCTCCATTTATATTACGTTGTTGTTGTTATTGTTCTTCTTCTTCTTCAACATGTAAGATGTACAAACATAATTTAAACCAATTTGAGCAGAATTTAAAAAACATTTGAGCAGAATCCTAGATACTCAAAACCAAAACCAAAACCAAAACCTAAATCAAGTGAATCTAAATCAAGTTCAAACCACAAAGAAACTCACACATAAATTCAACATTTAAGAAATACAAACAGAATCTTAAATCAATTTGAGCAGCATTTCAATATATAGCGAACACATACAATTGGACAGATCCTTGAACCAATTTGAGCAGAATTTTTAAATACAATGAGCAGAATCCTAAACCAATTTGAGCAGAATCCTAGAAACTCAAAAAACAAAACCTAAAATCAAGTGAATTTAAATCAAGTTCAAACCACAAAAAAAAACTCACACATAAATTGAACATTTAAGTAACACAAACAGAATCCTAAATCAAGTTGAGTAGCATTTTAATATATCACGTACACATATAATTGGACATATTCCTGAACCAATTTGAGCAGAATTTTAAATTACATTGAGCAAAATCTTAAACCAATTTGAGCAGAATCCTAGAAACTCAAAACCAAAACATAAATCAAGTGAATCTAAATCAAGTTCAAACCACGAAGAAACTCACATATAAATTGAACATTTAAGAAATACAAATAGAATCCTAAATCAATTTGAGCAGCATTTCAATATGTCACAAACACATTCAATTGAACATATCCCTAAACCAATTTGAGCAGAATTTTAAATTACATTGAGCAAAATCGTAAACCAATTTGAGCAGAATCCTAGAAACTCAAAACCAAAACCTAAATCAAGTGAATCTAAATCAAGTTCAAACCACGAAAAAACTCACACATAAATTGAACATTTAAGAAATACAAACAGATCGAATTCTAAATCAGTTTGAGCAGCATTTCAATATGTCACAAACACATTCAATTGAACATATCCCTGAACCAATTTAAACAGAATTTTAAATTACATTTGAGCAGAATCATAAACCAATTTGAGCAGAATCCTATAAACTCAAAACCAAAACCTAAATCAAGTGAGTCTAAATCAAGTTCAAACCACGAAGAAACTCACACATAATTTCAACATTTAAGAAATACAAACAGAATCATAAATCAATATGAGCAGCATTTCTGTTTGAACAGAATTTGTGGAACAAATGAACAGAAAAATTTACAAAAAATGAAATAAAGAATTGCTCGTCCAAATTAAAACCAATTCATAATTTATAATCAAACAACATGAATGAAGAATTTACAGAATGAAATAAATCTCAGAAAAAATAATTAAATAGCAAGAACAATAATAGTATTCAAATAAATCAAAACCTAAAAAATACATAAACACATTCAGAATTTATAAATATCTAATTGCTCCATTGCAGAAGAAGAAGAGAAAGAAGAAGAAGAAAAAAGAAAAAAAAGAGAGAAAAAGGAAGAGGAAGATGAAGGAAGAAGAAGAAAAAGAAGAAGAAGAAAACGATAGAAGAAAAATAAAAAGAAGAAAGAAAAAGATGAGCAAGAAGAAGAAGAAGCACATTTTACAAGATAAAATGTTTTTTGGAGCGCGTGACATTTTTGTTTTGCATGTTTGAGTGTGTTTGTACAGATCATATATTTACCGATCTTTATTGTTTCGAAAATTTTAATTTATAATTTTTAAATACGAACTTTTTTAATGATTTTTCAAAATTATTTTTTGCTATGTAATGTACCATACTTTTCGAATTAAAAATCATTAATTTGAACAGATGCTTTCTATTGGCGAATGAATAATAGAATAACATATACTGCATGCATGTCCTCAGTTTTGGTATTTCAAATTCAACGACAGCCTGTACAGTTATAGAGAAGTCAAGTCTAAATTCTCAACCTCTTTATTTTATGCATTATACAAAGGAATTTCTACAGTATACTATAATTGTAGGTATTTTAGTATACGACAATATTAGATAACAAATAAAAAATTTAATTAATATTAGTTAATAATTTAAATTAAATGTTCAATTTATTTAGATTTTGAATATTTTATTTCTAATAAATATAAAATTAATAAATTGTTAATTACTTTAAATTTTAGATATTTTACTTTTTTTATTTGCTAATTTATTAATTAAGAAAAGCATTAGATACATGTAATTTTCCTTTAGTATATTTAAATATTGAACTCAATTATAAAATTAGTTCTAACTCTAAATCATTGATTTTGGTTATAAAAATAGAAATTTTATGTGAAATTGAAAAATAAAATCATAGTAAGATTTAAATTATAAAATTATTGACTTATTATAAATTTTATAAGATTGATTAACTCATTTTAAATCATGAAATTAAAAGATTTTAAGAATTAAATTGAAATTCTAGCTACTAAAATTACGTAATACTTTCTTATAAGTACATCAGAAAACAGAGATCTTATTTTACTTACAAACCTTTGTGAGATGTAATTTAGCTAGTATTGCCCGGTCGTTTTTAATTTCTAGACTAGAGGTTCAAATTCAAAAAGCTAAGGAAACGCAAAACCAACGGCATTGCAAAATTTGTTTGACTCTGTTGGAGACTGGAGAGGAGAGTGTTACAATTTACAAACTTAGAATGCACCAACTTTAAACTTGTTGGTGTGCATGATGTATGAAATAATCTCAGCTACTCGACAAGGAGGGTATATATGCATGTGAATACTTGTTGTCTTTGCAAATTAGAAAATATTTCACAATATTTAATTTAATTTTCATCTCTAAAATTTGAAACAATTTAATTCTATTCTTATCATTATTTTTTTTATAATCAATATCGAATCAAAAACTGAAAAACAAGTTGACTTGTATTTTAAACGAGTTAAGGAAATACTAACCCGACTCGACTCAACTCGTCCAAGTTAACGAGTTAAACGAGTCATCCGTTTAGCTCGTTTTTTATTTTGTTTTTCTTAAAAATAAAATTATTATATAATTTTAGTCATTTTTTACTTCATACTCATACAAAATCAAAAATATTTATCATATATTAGTATACTTTCATACTAAATTGTATAAAATTAAGAAAACTAATTAAAAAAATTATATACCAAAATAGACTTTATATATTAAAAAAAACGAGTTAGACGAGCCATCTCGTGTCCACTCGGCCCGAACTCGTCTAACCCGCGAGTTATACGATCCGAGCCAAGTTGACCCGCTTTTAAACAAGCTGTAATTTTATTGGCTCGACTCGCCCACATTTACGAGCGATCTGAATCGGTCGGCTCACGAGCAGGGGCGGATCCAAAAAACTAACTGTGCGGGGGCCGAAAATATAATTAAAAGTAGTGACGGATTCAAACATTTTATAAAGAGGGATCGAAAATTAAAATTTTAAAAACTCAAATATTGTTAAATATTTGGCAACATTATTTTTTTGGTGAGTTTTAATATGGAGAGGTTTTCACATGAAACAAATGAAAATATATTACAATATAAATATTTAATTTTATCTAAAAAATTTAATAAAAATAAAATAATAAATTCTTTAGATGATAGTCAAAACAACACAATTAATAAATATAACATGTAAAATATATTTATATTAATAAAGTATTTACTTAATATGTTCTTAAAAATTAAAGTATTTTTTATATGTAAAGATCAAGTAAAAAAATAGAAAGTGGAATACTTTTTATATGTAAACATCAAGTAAAAAAATAGAAAGTGGAACCAAAATAATTAATAAAATGGAAACTAGAGGAGTCGAACCGAGATATGTTGTATATAGTTGCAAGTAAGTGACCATCGGGCCAACAAATTTCTAACAACATAGGTTAACATAATATACTATATATAAAAGTTTGAAAATTTTGGGGGGCAAGGCCTACCTTGGCCACCCCCTACATCTGCCTCTGCTCGCGAGCTATGACTAATTTTGACGACTATAATTAATCATCACTTCCTTCTCTCCATCCAACTTTAACACAATACTAAACAGACCCTAATTCCAACAGCCACCACCTCTAATTACTGACGACAACCCCCAACTACCACCATCCTTCCACGCACCGCTCTTTTGGCCGTCATCATTGTTGTCCCCAACCCCCTTATAACACCCCAATTGCAGCTACCTCCAAATTAAGATAATACAGTGGATAAATGGATTCAAGTCATGTATATGAAATGTGAGAAAGTTATAGTGTTAACAAATCTAGGATGAGAAAAAATTATGTATTCCTTGGAATATATTTTTAAGCACTTTAAAAGTATTTCCAACTACTTAATTTATTTTTTTTACTACTTAATTTAATTTATGATTGCTAAAAGTTTTTTTATTTTTTCCAAGATATTTATTGGACCGAAAGTCCAATGACTAATACAATTTCTTTCTTTCGAATACTTGCATACTGCAAAAGCAAAATGAACGATTCTCTCGAGCAAGCTTCATCCTTTATTCTCATCTTTCGGGAAGAATTAAACCTAGAAGGAACAATTAAAGAATATAAACCATCATCCATCCGTAATCGCTAAAAGTTACATTAAATATCTTATAGGATGGTATCTTAGACCCGACAGGCTCAGATTAATTCCTTATGCCTTATCGGGTGCTCATTTCGGAGGGTTTAATATGACCATATTCTCTTTTACATATATGTCGCCCTCAAAATTTGAACCTAGTAGTAAACACTTTTTTTTGTAGTAGACACTTAAAAACAATATTTAATAACCAAATTCTCTAGCCCAAGTAGGGAAGTGAGTTGTGTTGCTTAGATAGTTTTTTTTTTTTTTTGTTCAAATGTTGCTTAGATAGTTTTTTTTTTTTGACAGGTGGATTGGATAACAGCCCCCAATCCTAAGCGTACATCACAAACTCACGCACCCTCCGCATTCACACACCCAACAGATTCACTACTCGGTCACTACCGAGCTCTTTTGCAAGGCCTAGAAGATCACCACTTAGTTTTTTTTTTTTTAGACAGGTGGATTGGATAACAGTTCTCAATCCTAAGTGTACATCACGAACTCACGCACCCTCCGCACTCACACACCCAACAGATTCACTACTCGGTCACTACCGAGCTCTTTTGCAAGGCCTAGAAGATCACCGTTTATCACCGCTTAAATTAATGGCCTTGCGCTTAATGCGCGTGTCGAACCTGGAACCTCAGCTTGCGAGTCCAAGTAGGAAGTGAGTTAAGATAGTTTTTTTTTTTTCAAATGTTGCTTAGATAGTTTTTTTTTTTTGGACAGGTGGATTGGATAACAGCCCTCAATCCTAAGCGTACATCACGAACTCACGCACCTTCCGCACTCATACACCCAACAGATTCACTACTCGGTCACTACCGAGCTCTTTTGCAAGGCCTAGAAGATCACCACTTAAATTAATGGCCTTGCGCTTCTCGAACCTGGAACCTTAGCTTGCGAGTCCAAGCTCCTTACCTCTGGGCCATCGGGAGACCGCTTGCTTAGATAGTTAGAAGTCTAGTTTCGGATTAAATTTTTTTTTTAAGTTAAAAATGATGGTCCACCGTCTAAATTTAAAAGAAGGAAAATTAGCGGCCCACAAATTCCGGATTAGAGCAGCCCATTCATGAGATATCCGTTTTGTGTTCTTGTTGTAATCAACAATTTTTTGTCGCTCACAAAAATATATATATAATTTTCTTTGTACAAAAAAGAACTATATATATATAATTTTATCGACCCAAAATATATATAGATTTTCATCATAAATTTGTTTTCATTTTTCATTTATTATATCATTTCGCGACTCTATTAATATTCGAAAAGTGTTATAGCATAAATTTTTTTTATCAACACTTAAAACTAACCAGTATATTTTTGTTGATTAGTGTAAAAAGAAAATGCTTAAATATATATGCTGATTTTTGACCGATATAAATTAAAATTGATATATTTTCAACAATATAATACACAATCTTCAAGTGTTAAGTAGTAATTAAGAAGTCACATGCACCAAATAATAATAATAATAATAATATAATGAAGACATTTTCACTAGATGTTACTCAAAAGGCCAAGACAGGTTATTTATTAGTACATTAGAAACTTTATTACAAATAAAATTACATTATGAGCCGGCATAACGAACTCAAATTATTTAATAACAATAATAATAACAATGCAAAACACTTTGACGCTGTGTTACAACGCCAGTCACCATATATAACCACCGTTCTCCGCCTTTGAGGTTTATTAGTTAGTTAGTTACCATAGGTATGATGGCAACGTGCTGGAATGGTAATGGCAATGTGAGGGTTGACACCAACGTTCTTGAAAGCATCAGAAGAGAATATGGCATATATGCATTGAATGGACACGCTGTGAAGATCATTGCAGCACTGCCGGGACACCGGACCGTACAGGTCTCTCGCAGTGGCGGAGCTTATGAGTCAGCATCCTCTGTGTGCTGAACTTCCCACATGGACTCTCTCTTTCCAGTTCACCAAATGCCGCACCAGCAATCAAACTCAAAACCACCAACAACACTATGGACTTGTTCATTTTCTCGGTATAATGAGTGGCAATGATTGATGAAGTATTAATTGGTTAATTTACTGCTAATTGTGTATGTTTATTGGGATTCAACTTCAAGCTAAGTGTTTGATGATGGACAATTGTTAAGTGTTAAGGATTATTTATAGCCATTAATATGTATGAAAAGCAACCATGCATACTAAGAAAACAATGTCTGAAAACATGTGGTTTGTGGTTTGATTTAGAATTCAAATCTGTATGTATATATTTTTACTTAATTATAAGTTTCTTGTGGGAGAGGGCTGCATTTTGTTTCCCGCAGATTCTTACTATACTAGACAATATACATTCTTCTTTGATCCGGAAAATATAACTACCTACTCTTCTCTGGTATTGCTTACTATTATTATTACCATATGTCTATCAGTCTATGGATAGAAATATGAGAATAGCCTGATATATGGGGTCATGGGGAGCATGTATGTATTAACGATCGCAAATGTTGAATTATACCCATTGCTTATGTCACTTAGTACGTTGTACAAAAATTTATAATTTGAATGAATTCAACTAATATTATATTAATATTATACAATTTTGTACTTTTTTTTCCCCTATCATCAGAGTAATCACCACCATGAAAGCACTGCACATGGCTTTATTTTAACAACTAAATAATAAAATAAAGACAGTTTCGACTTTCAATTCATTTTCTTTTTCTGTTGGGATCAACCATTCCATTTCTTTTTTAGGACATGAACCATTCCATTTCTTTCTTCTTTTTTTTTTGTTCAAACATTCCATTTCTTCTGAAACTAGTAGATGTATATGTAGCTCAAAAATAATCAAATTAAATACAAGCCCACGTAAGACACCAAAAACAATATACAAGCCCACGTTGTAAAGGCCCGCATCGCGAAAAAATGTCAATCAATAACAATGGTTATAGACCAAAAACTGATTTATGATTTTGTCCCGGAATATACAACCAAACATGATTCCGCCTTAGGACCCAACAATTAAAAAAAAAACATGATTTACTAATTTTTGTCTCTTTATTTCTGTGTTGTCACAAAATTCAGATGGAGGCAAACGCAAGTCAAAAAAAAAAAAAAAATGGAGGCAAAGGTAACAATAGACCCTGAACTAATTCCTCTATTTGCTGCATCATCAATCAGAAACTAGAGCATTCCCACTTTCACCGAGGCCAATACCAAGAACAAACACGGGAAACTTAAATTGTTGGATATTCCTTCTCTTCAATTCAATGCTCAATTGATTTTTAACCCAGCAACATTTATAAATGACAATGCAAAGAAGAAAAAGTGATTGCATGTGAGTCACCATCATATATGGCTAGGTTTGTCCCACCACCCCATGTATTAGGGTTTCGCCCTTAACAAGAAACCAAACACAACCGCTACTCTTTATGAGAAGACAAGAAGAAAACATCATCATTAAGCAATTGAAGACAACAATTAATACCCTAGCCCTGTTCACCTATAGGTTATAGCTTTCTTGCCCTCTAAGCTTCAATAGAAGGTACCCCCTTATTTCAACTTGTTTTCTGTTTCATCATCCTTTCGAGGTTTCTATCATGTTCAAAGAAACCTCGCATATGACTTGACTTGAATCCCCTATACACACTTCAGAAGTTAGCATGATAAGGCAGAAAAGCACAAAAACCAAAGGCAAAATGTTACTCTGCCCAAGTATTACCATAAAGCTGTTAAGCTTGCCAAAGATACAAGCAAACTCTATCCCCATGTGCATGCAAGATTAAGCTTAACAAAGATGGTAGAATCACAAATGAACAATTCTTCTTCAATTTAGTATCATCTGCAGAGAAGTAAAGACTTGAAGAATGAAGAAGAATGTATGCAGCATCTCTTACATTGCTACTCTAATACTAATTCATTACTTGATATTCACCTCTTATTCTAACCATTTAGTACTTGCACACCATGATCATACCATACCTTACTAATAACTATGATTCACAATATCAACAATCACATGAATATGAATATGAATTTAATTACTTCACTATTCCCTAGTTCAAAGTAATACTAACTACAAAATCATATGATTAACAATCCACTATCCCAGTAAGTAATCCCACTGTGCCTCATTCCAAACAAATTCAGCTCAAAAGAAAACAATAATTACAAAATAAGCCACATAAATCAAAATTAGTCATATCACAGAACAAGATTTAAATAAATAAATATATTCAGGCATTTAGGAGAAAAAAATAAACAAAGAACAAGAACCCTAGCGAGTAAAAGCGTAAACTACAACGGAAACGTAAATAAGCAGGGCGATGGGGACGAGTATGACGAGCGGCACCACGGCGGCGTAGGCGTGGGAGCTGCCGCAGGCGAGTGTTCCAAGCTTGATCTGGACAACGTTGACGAGAGCGAGCATAAGGAAGGTGCATCCAACAACAGAGCCGGCGCCCGAGACGAGCATGCCAGCGCGGAGGGCGGAGCGGTTGATGCGAGCGGCGATGAACTCGACGGCGGCGGGGTAGTGAATGGAGAAGCGGGGGTTGCGGGAGAGGCGGATGGCTTGCTTGAGGGCGAGGGCGACGAGGCTGGAGAAGAGGAAGGAGCTGAAAGAGTAGACGTGAAAGGCGACGAGATTCTCGGCGATGGCGGCGGTTGGGGAGCAGGCTGGATCGGGGTTGAGGTTGTTGGAGGGGTCGTTGGGGTTCCAAGAGAGGCCCACGAAGACGGCCAGGGTGAACAGGGAGTTCACGTTCACGATTGCGTCCAGAGCTGTGATGTGGAGGCTCGTGAACGACGACGACGACATTGCGTTTTGTTTGCTCCTCCTGATCTTTCGAAACGCGTCGTCGTCGGAGTAGACACTGTCTTTCTCTTTCCCACTGTTTCTGCCGCTCAAAGAGTAAAGTTTGCTAAACCAAAAATAAAAAATGTTTTTCCAAGTCTAAATCATAACAATTGTCGTTAATTAGTTAAAGTAAATAAAAGGTAATAAAATTATTTCTTTGATCATTAAGCTTGTACACAAATAATAAAAAAATATTAATTTTGTGACTTCTAAATGAGTAAAATCGTGCGATTATATTTAAAATCCTCCATTTCTCTTAATTTTTTATATTGAAAGCTTCTCGAAGTAGCTTAGCCATGTGGAATTAGGACTTTGGTCAGGGAGTTGGGCAAATAAATAACAAAAGCAACCTCATATTGATAATCATAAACGGCCTTAATTAATAACATTAAAGGGCATTTGGTCTAGTGGTATGATTCTCGCTTAGGGTGCGAGAGGTCCCGAGTTCAATTCTCGGAATGCCCCGCTTGCGATTTTACTTTTTAGTCCCTACTATTTTTTGTGCAACACTTTTAACTAAACACATATTCGCCACCAGAACAATGCTGGTAAAAATATTCCATCCATCAATCCAACCTTTCTAATTTTGCTATGTATGATAAAAATAAATCTTCAAAAAGAATAATAAACTGCAGGGTTTTGGTAGCTTCAATTGTCAAGTTGATGAGATATCATTTTAAATACCAACATGAATTACAGCAAATTTAAATACAAATACATATACTATACCGTTACCAACTAGGCAACTACTTCTGCTTCTTATAAATAACTATGAATTTGAATTCTCAACTACCAACAAGTATTCTTTAACAATACAAATCTAAAAAAAAATAGTAAAAAAAAAGGGTTCCATTAATATGTTTACAAGAGTTTGTGTTCCATCAACTAGTCCATCATTTTGTCTTGTTCTTTATGGTGCAGGATTCTTTCTGACCTTGTTGCTGATCATTCTTCTTGTTATTTAAATTTGAAGAATTAACCTCTGTTGAATTGCTGCATATCTTTGCCTTTGTCTCTACTCCAAGATAATTTGACAACACTCTTCTCACCCCAAATCCCCGCCTAGGTGGTTTCATGATGTTATTGTTAATATTATTGTTGTTGTTGTTGTGGAGGAAAGGAGTCCTCTCCCCTCTTGCAGGACTAATCAATGGCGCCGGAGAAAAGCCAGGTGTGCCGATTCCTGCTTTGTGTGGAGTGCCGGAGACAGACACTGAGAACGGACGCGAAACCTTTTGCTGAGACACAACATTAACTGTACTAGGAACCAACGGAAATCTATCCGAGTGTT
>JASCZI010211459.1:0-14335 GCA_036250425.1 Stylosanthes scabra | reverse complement strand
TCAGGTCATCCACATATAGCAAGTCATCGATTCGCGCTACAATGTTGAAAGCCATGCTCTCCAAGACTCTTGAGTAGCTCTCCAATATGGATTTTCCAACATCCTAGAACATTGAGAGTTAAATGTGTCAATAACTAGGCCGAATCAACTACAGAAATCAAACGACGTCATGACATTTTTTGCATGGTTTATTTAGAATGGATAAGAGAAATTCATGGAACCTTGTTGCATTGGATCTTGCTGGTATCAAGGGTAGTTTGAGTTAAGCCGGGGAATCGCTGCTTCAGGGAATTTAGAATGCTTTCAGCTCTGTCCGCTAAGAGTTCTCTCTTGTCTCCATCTACCATGAAGTCCTTAACAATCTCCCAAGAGGACTTTGTAGTTGAACGGTTGGGATTAGGTGAGGGTCTGGGGTGAGCTCTCCGGCGCCACACATACATCGCGGCTTCAACACGGTTAGCAATCTCTAGTGCAACATGCTCAGAGGAGAGGTCTAAGCAATCTAACAGGCACTCAGCAGAGAATTGATCTGATGTGATGTAACGGTAAATGAAATCCCCCAAGCATGTTCTTCCATTCTGTGAAAGGTTGAAAGTACAATTTGTCAAGACTTGAATCAAAATTGAAGACAAAAT
The DNA here is from genome assembly GCA_036250425.1 of Stylosanthes scabra. Classification (NCBI taxonomy): domain Eukaryota; kingdom Viridiplantae; phylum Streptophyta; class Magnoliopsida; order Fabales; family Fabaceae; genus Stylosanthes; species Stylosanthes scabra. The sequence continues at coordinate 13,700 of JASCZI010211459.1, read as the reverse complement.
TTCATAGTTGATTAGTAATGTATCTTAATCATGTAATGACATTGAAATTGAAGTGTGAGAATTTAGACAATAAGAGACCTTAGGAAGCAATTCCAAATATGATTCTGGAACTTCCATATCAGCTAAAGAAATGCTGTTTATGGACATGGCTGCTTTTAGTATTTGGTTTGCACATTCTCTAGAGTGGCTCAATTGCTTTCTTGAGTTTTCGCCGAGACCCGCAGGGGGCACACGGGGCACGGGGAGCCACCACTTCTCATCTTGCCGTTGAATCGCCTTGCGAAATGAGGCTGATCCATCTGCATCCGGTGCAACAATCCCTTGGTCAACATACCAGAACTCAGTGTTGGTGAAACCATCCAAAATATCCTGTGATAAAAAGTAAAAATTTTACATTAATAACAAACATATATGCCAACAATCACCAATGTAGTGGTGTGCAATAAAATAACAAGATTCATCACTCACGAGAAGCATGTTATCAAGTTTCCTAAGCGCTGGAACATTGATAAAAATATCTGTCCTTGGCCTACAAGTCATTACCTGCAGAATAATAATGCAACATATTATAACACAACGATTCATATTCCACTTTTTGTTGAATAATTAAAATCACACTTGAAAACTTAGGACTCAATCCAAATTTACCTCTAGCTTGCTTCCATCAGGGAATGTTTGCCAAGAAGGTATTAGTTCAACAATGTGATCACTAACACTAACAAGCCATTCCATCTCTCTCCTCCACATAGCTTTCTTTTCAGTAGGTAGAGGTTCTAATCTCCATAATTGTCCAAACACAGTGGCTACACACAAGTTGCATAAAAATCCAAAATGAATTAAATTGCACAATTTAAAATTCAAACTTTGAAGTATCTGCAGAAGAAAATGCTTACCACACAGATTAGTGATAGCATTTGAGATGGCCAAAGCAGTACAAACCCCCTTCCCAGAACCTGACATGTCTTCACCAAGCAACAATTTTGCAAACCTTTCCTTCATCATTTCAGCATCTGCTCCAATTTAAAAAGAAATAAAGTAACAAAATTAATAAACCTAATAGTAATAATGATATACCATCCTATATCATCTTCTAATAATTCTTCTACTTCCTACTAAATAAGGTAAAAGTAAAATGCATTTATTATTTTAAAAACATAACAAACAGTTATAAAAAAATCCTTATTTGAAAATTTAGAGGATATTTAGAAAAAATTAGATTCCAATGCATGATTAAACTGGAAAAAAAAAACAAAAAAAAAAGGCATTGGCATTGGTTTACTTTTGAAAATTCATGAACATGAACCATTTTTGTAGTTCTCATATGATTAAACAAGACAAATTTGTTTAAAAAACAAGAAACTGACCAGACATTTTTGAACCAATACTGCTAAATCTTGTGTCATCCAAATGATGTTCTTGATCATTATCTTTTGCATCAGATTTCCCACACTTGGAAACAGCAGCTTTGAGAATAGGCCATCCAAGAGGAGGAGCAGGTGGAGATGGAGAAGAAGACCCTTTTGTTGTTGTTGCCTTTGGTTCTTCAATTGATGAAGCTGAGGAACTTGAATTTGATCCACCGAAGCTGCTTTCTCTTGACTCAGCAGTGGAATCATCAGTTAACGACTCTTTCTTAACCAACCCATCTCTCTTCTTCCTAGATTCTTCACTCTTCTTTGACAAAGCACTCATCTTTCTCTTCTGTTTTCACTTCCCACACACAACAACACTAAGCTTATATATACCAAAAAAGCAATCTTGTGTCCCAAAAAGGGAAAAAGATTCACCTCAGATAAGATTCACCAGGTCCCAGTAACATAGCTTTGGACATGAATGGAAGAAAGTAAGGCAGAGGGAAAATAAATATAGGGAGGGACCAATGCTAAGGTAGTTTTTGGACACAATTGAAATGAAAAAACAAAAAAGACGATGAAATGATGAAGACGTGTGGCTTTTTCCGCAAAGTGAGTGAGTGTGTGTGTTTGAGATGCTTGAAAAAGGAAGCACATTTCATAGAGAGAGTGTTACAAAGTAACGAAATTTGATTTCAAGTTTGAAGCTTTGCAATTGGAATATGGAAGTGCCACCTCACCTGCCATGTCCCAACGTCTCTCTCTGTCTTTCGCTCTCACACTACTGCGTACGTTCAAATTTTATATCATTATTAATTATTAAAAAAATTTAAAAAGAAAAATTTGAAAACTGGTAGCTGTGTTTTCTGTGTATCTCTAGTGGCAGTGGGTGCAAGACGACGAAGGCGTTCTGCAGTTACATTTTTACCCCTATGGCATAGTTGATTTATTAATTTGATGTGTCTTTTTGGAAGTGTACTTTAGCAAAGAAATTAGCACTGTTAGCGCAAATGGATGATATGTGATTATTACATTTTGATTATATCATTATTAATTATGCTAAGGTAATGAGAAATTAGAATGTCATAATTTATTCTTAAAATATATTTATTAGAAGTAGCAGTTCTTTCAAAAGTAATATTATCATTCTTATTATTGATAATATCCCTTTTTTTTTACTTTTTTTTTATGTGAGTTTAATTTTATTACATAGATAGTATGAAATATTTTACATAATTTTTTTTTAAAAAAAAATTGTTTTAGATGAATTTCGAACCTAAAACTTTTTAGAGAGAAGATAAAATAATATCATGTGAAATGTGAATTACAATCCAACTCACGTAATCTTCTAATTAAGTAACAATAATACTATATATACAAGCATTTGACCGAGCAAGTCTCAACCAAGTGATATACACCCACTCTCATCTGGCGCGTGTTTGAGAAAAACGCGCATTTTGAGGAGAGAGAAAATCCTGTCCGCGTGTGTTAGAGTGGTTGCCAAAAAGGCTTGGTTGCCTAGATGAAAAACTAAATCGGAATTTCAACTAACAATGAAGAAGATTTTCATGAAAAACTGATCTAGATTTTCATGAAAATCACAAGCACGCCTAAGTGGATTTTTATTAAAAAAGTGAACCGGAATTTCAATAAGAACTGAACCGGATTTTCATGAAGAACTGAACCGGATTTCACCACTTAAATGTACTCAAATGTACTCTAACGACTAAAAAAACTAGGAATGAATTGAATGAATCAAAATTGATGAATAATGATGAGTTTAAAGAATGAGGAGATGAAACACAAAAAAAAAATAAAGAAGCGTGTTTGAGAAGGGCGCCTTTTGAGGAGAGAGAAAATATTGTGCTCGTGTGTCAGAGTGGATGCCAAAAAGGCTTGGTTACCTAGATGAAAAACTGAACCGGAATTTCAAGCAACAATGATGAGGATTTTCATGAAAATCAGAAGCACGTCTAAGTGGATTTTTATTAAAAAAGCCAACCGGAATTTCAATAAGAACTGAACCGGATTTTACCACTTAAATGTACACAAATGTACTCTAACAACTAAAAAAACTAGAGATGAATTAAATGAATCAAAATGGACGAATAATGATGAATTTAATGAATGAGGAGATGAAACAAAAAATAATAATAAGAATGCGTGTTTGAAAAGAGCGTGCCTTTTGAGGAGAAGGGAATCCTGTACGCGTGTGTCAGAGTTACTTGATTGCACTTGGTTGTCAAAAAAGCTTCGTTGCCTAATATTTTCTATTAAGTAATTATACCTATTTATGACAAAAAATTAGTTATTTTTTACCCACCTAACATTATATATATAATTTGCCACGTGTAACACTATTTTATACTTATTAAAATTAATTTTCTTTTTATAATTACATTTCAATTTTTATTTTATTTTACCTTTAGTCACAAAAAAATTTTATTTTACCTTTCTTAAAAAATATATTTTAAGAATCATATTCAATAAACGCATGACTTTATCAATAAAATATCACACGTATAATTATTTATGTTCGTAATATTTATTTCAATTTTGTCAAGGAAATTAATTTTTTTTTAGTTTATAATCAACCAATAAATAATATATTATTATAGAAAAAATTCCAAACTCATTCCTATTTAAATTAAACAATTATTACTCATCTTAAAATTCATATTAAGTATGTTTCAATATCATGCCAATGTTTCTCTTATTAGACAAATCAGCCACTAAAATTAGACATCAATATATAATATGTATTGTAATACAAAATACACATAAAAAATAAATTAAATTATATATATTTTATATTTTAATATGTATTATACATGATGATTGATTTTAATGGTTAATTTTAATGTGCAAATAAAATTATTCTTAACGTATAATTGTATGTTATATCGTATGGTAACGATGAAAGTTGTAATACAAATAGCTGGCAAGCAGTTATAAAATTAAAAATTAGAATTTTGATAGCCATAATCTATGTTAATACGATACCTAACTGGACAGTCAAATTTGACAATCCATCTCAAATATTTAGAAGCTTTAAATTGAGAGTGGTACCATAATTAGGCCATAAATTGGTACAGCCAGTGGCCAAATGTAATCTGATGAAATCAAAGTGCTTGATATGCTATTTAATTTATATGTTATAGCTACTCAACAGTTGTTAGATTCAACTTGCCTTAAAAAGAGTAGCATCCTTATTTAACTCAGACCATAATTAATATAAGCATTAATACGTTATTAATATAGCATCATAATATCCAGCTAGTATTTCCCAATATATTTTTTATCTTAATTATCACAAAAGAAATTTTATTTTTTTAAAACAATTTAAAAAGTACCATTATCAAATATCAATGAAGGGGCAAAATCATATTCTCCTACTACTTTTATGCATATATATTATTGTTTAAAATATTAAAAATTTATAAGAAAAAATTATTTTAAAAATTAAAATTTCCAATCATTTGCAGAACTTCAATACCAATATTTTATGAAATTTTAAACAGCACACCTCTCCTCCACCCGATCTAATTCTTGTAAGTTTTTTTTTATTATTTTTGTGTTTACTTCATAGAAGAACACTCATAAAAGTCGTCACTGTTCAAAATATGTGTCATGGGCAAAACCGTATTTGCGGATAAAAGTGCAGGGGCTATTCAGTAATTGCGGCAGTCATGAGATTTGGTCATTTTTATAATTCAAACTTAAAATAAGCAAAATGTGGCCGTTAAAGAGCAGTTAGACGTTGGCACTGCAGAAGTTGCTTCCTCTCAAACACGTAACATATCTTCTTCCTTAAACCATGCTAGATACTTAGATACTATATTCCAATTTATCAGCCTTATCAACACATAAAATATTAAACAATAATCACGGTATATTATAATAACTCATTATACACGTCCGTACAAACTATTTAGTAACATATGTGCTAATATTTATATTTTTTATGTTGCAAAATGGTATGTACGGATGTGTATAATTGTATATATAAATTAATTTTTATAATAATATACACTAAAAATTAATTACCAATCAACTGTTGTAAATAAATATAAAAAAGTTTAGAATAATTCATAATTTATTAATAGCTTTAGATAATTAAAACTATTTTTTTAACTTTTTTCAATGATTTTTTATTTTGTGTATTTGTTTAATCATTATAAAAATAAATAATTTTAGATGTTGTAAATATATAATTATAAATATTATATATATAAAATTATGAAAGTTAAGTAAAATAAGGTAATTTTATATTATTATTATTTTCTTAACCTTACTCATAAAGATATTGATCTTGTCTTTATAATTCAGTAATTACTATTTATAACTTAGCCAGTAATATCTATAGGTTGGTTTGTTATACTTATAACTCATCTCGCTAAGTCTATAGCTCAGCCTGTTAATTCGGTCTATTATGCATATAATTCAGTCGTTTTACCTATAAATTACAAAAAGGCGGAACTTAGCGGTGATTTTGCGACAGTTATCCAACTATCGCCTATAACAGCGTTGCTAAACAATTATGCAGCAGTTTAAGAACTGCCACTAAATAGCGCCAGTTGAAAGCAAGCTGATTTTTATTAAATCGGTTAAAATCAGCGGTTCAGATGCTGGGCACCATACTAAGAAGCTTCCATTTTTTATAATTAATTCTGAAGAGAGATTCGAATGAGAGACAAATAGATAGTCCAAACTCCAACCTTGATCATGTCTTCCACTTCACGAAGCCAACCCAGCACTCAATATATATAGTGCTACTAATTATAAATATAGAACATTTTATGATATGCAAGTTGTGCATAATTTTGAATATTTAAATTAAATTAAATTATTGATATTTTCTTTAAGATGACTTATTAAATTACAGTTTATATTTTATCTATTATTTATAAAAAATATTTTATTAACCGTAAAAATTAAAGTTATCACTTTTTAATTAGTTAGATTTGAGTGACGTGAAATATTATTTTAATCATTTAGATTTTCTTTTATTATATTTTTTTAACTAAATTGAAATCTAAGTTAAAAATGTTGAATAAACAAAAATACATTTTGCGGCGATTCTGACCTCAATCACCGCTATCTTTCTATCATTTATTCGTTCTACGATGGTTCCAGCAACAACCGACGCTAAATGCAGTAAACTACCGCAAAAACCACCGACATTGTCCATTTAGCAGCAGTTTATTCAACGGCCACTAATAAGCCACCGTTATTTCCCAAATTTGTTGTAGTGATAGCTCGTCCATGTTATCCTCATACCTAGGCCCATTATATCTAAAGCTCGGAAATTATCCATACAGCTCGGCTTCATTGTTCTATAACTCGGTCAATTCCTGACTAATGAAACACGTGCAAATAAGAATAAACAAGAACAACTGAACGTTATAACAAACAATAATATCTGCAGTTATTTTTTATCACCATATAACTTAATAAGCACTCAGCAAACCCTAACTGATTAGCTAAAAAGTAACGCAGTCGAGCTATACGTAACATCTATAAATAAACCTAGTTTATATTAGATAATATATGCTCTTTTTTCTTCTCTCACTTAACTTTAAAGTGATCATATTTTGATTTAAGCGTCGGAGTGTCATGGTAGGCACCTCTCCTTGTTTCTTGACGAGCTTAGGTATATCTCCTCGAATTAAGTTATGGTGGACACCTCCATCATTCAAGAAGAGCTATACCTCTCAAGTTCACCGGACCAGAACATATATGTATGTATTTAGATTTGATAAAAAAAAAAATTAATATACTACTAAAAATAAGTTTGATTATTTATATATCTATATTATATATTTGACTATTCTATTATTACATATTCATTTATTCTTGTTACTAATTAATTTAGTTAGAAAATTATGTCAATAAAAAATATACGCAAATACATACATCATGGTCGAATTGAATAATTATCATGTAGTTAAACAAAAGGATTTGAATATACTTCTATCATGTAGTTATAACTTATAACATGAACCAAATTCTAGATGAAAACCTAGTTGCAGCTCTATACTAATTTGATCAGTTACGTTAAACAAGTTTGTTAGTGGATTAATTAATTCAACCCTCCTTAAGTTTGCAGTTTATGTAAGTTGACGCGATGATTTTACGTCACAATATCTGCTAATAATTCTTCAGCTGTGTGTTTATGATGATCATAATCTCTGTTCACTCACTACACGCGTACTTTATTATTAGCTAGCTCATTTTTAGTTAAAAATATTTTCTAAGGAAACGTATATATATGAACCATACTAACACCAAATTCATTACATAATAATCGACAACCTTGTCTTTTCTCATTCAATTATGTTAAAAGAAAAATATATGTGTGGCTATATAGTTCATCATCAGACATCAAACACTCTTTACTAATAAGACAACAAACAATTTTAATATTTTGTTAGGTTTATATGTCCTGAATAGTTAAGATTTAAAATGTGAAAACATACTAATCAGATTAACTAAGAAGTTTGAAATAATAAACATTGACATCGAGTAGTACTTTATTAGGCTAAATTTATTGGATTCTAATGCATTCAATGTACAAAATACTTAAAAGGTTGATATTTAATTTATATATATTAACTATTAATTTTTTTTATAAGCCTAAAACCTCTTAATCACATTTTTTGTTTTTACTTTTACAAATAATTAGCATAAAATTTGCCTAATGTGAGAGCATTAGGATTTGCTCTGTCTCTCTGTGTTCGAAGAGTGAGTGAACAAATGAGTGAGAGTCACTCTAACCCTAATGGCTTCTCTTACTCTTGGGCCAAATGTGTTGGGCCGGTTCATTCATGATAGTGTTTTGGGTCTTTATTCATTTAATTCATCATCTAATACAAACACATATAATAATATGAGGCACACACTTTTACATTCAATTCAAATTTACAAGTTTCTTCTCTGAAATCTCTTTTTCTCTCTCAAATTACAATCTTGATTTTCTCCAAAAACTCAGTTCTTCTTACATCACAGAGCTAGGTAATCCATGGCTCCAGAAATCATCAACCCATCACTTGAAAACAGCAACAACAACAATCAGCAGAATGCTTTTCAAAAACCATTGGCAATACCGATAGCAGACAAGCTTTGCAGTGAGAACTTTCTCACCTAGACATATCAAGTAATTCAGACTATCAGTGGGCAGAAACTTCAACATCATCTAGACAAAAACAAAATTCCAGTGCAATATGCATCAGAACAAGATAAAGCAGCAAAAAAAGAGACTAAAGAATATCAAGATTTGAGGACTGATGACTACAATGTGAATAGCTGATTGTTTGCATCCATGGATGCATCCTTTAAGCATCGAATCTTAGGCTGCAAGTTTGCCTATGAAAGCTGAGGCAGAATTCACACCTATTTTGTTGCACAAACAAAGGCAAAAGTAAGGCAATTACAACTTCAACTCAAAACTGTAAAAAAGATTGGTCCAGTTTCAGATTACCTGTTACAAATCAAGAAATTGGCAGATTCTTTAGCAACTGTGGGAGCTCCAATTACAGATTCTGAATATACCAATGTCATTCTTGATGGCCTTGGTGATGAATATCACCCTTTCATCACATCAATCAACACCAGAGATGTTCTTCTCCCTATTCCAGATCTTGAGACTCTTCTTATGGTTGAAGAAGAAGTCATAGAAAGGCTCAAGAAACCTAATTCATCCATGGTTCAGGTAAATATTAGTCAAGCTACATCATCAAATGCAAATTCCAGAAATAACAATGCAGAAAATCAACAAAGAAATTGGAATGATAACAACAACAACAATGCAAGAGGGAATTTTGAAAATTCAAATGGGCGTGGCAGAGGAAATCGTGGAGGAAGAGGAGGAAGAAACACTTGGAATAGCAACAACAATAGACCTCAATGCCAAATTTGTGGCAAATTGAGTCATATTGTTGTTTACTGCTATTTCAGGTTTGATCCTCAAACAAAGAATATTCAGCAGAATGCAGGAAATTCACAGATCCAAACCCCACTGCCACCACCCCCAAATTTCCACAATCCAAAAGCCCTAGTTGCTAACCCTACAACCCTATCAGATTAATCATGGTATGCTGATTCTAGGGCATCTCACCGCTGCACTCCGGAGAACTCAAATCTGCAAAATTCAATGGACTACCAAGGACAAGAACAAGTCTACATAGGTAATGGTACATGGATAGACATAACTCATATTGGAAATTCTGTTTTAACACATATTCCAACTTCTAAACAATATTTTCTATATGATCTATTGCATGTTCCAGCCATTGCTCACAATTTAATTAGTGTTTCGCGCTTTGCGAAAGACAATAATGTATATTATTGTTTCTGGCCTAATTTCTATTTGATAAAATCCCAGGATACCCACCAAGTTCTTCTCAAGGGAACTGCAGTTAGAGGGATGTATAAATTTGAATGTGTTGACATTCCAAAACATGTTAATATTTCTGTTAATTCTACTGTTTTCAGTTCTGTTTGCCTAGACTATGATCTGTATCACAAACGCTTTGGTCACCCAAGTGCCAAAATTTTTCAAAGTATTGTAAATCACTGCTCTTTACCTATTAATAAAGATGACTCAATAAATTCTATGTGCAAATACTGTTGTATGGCTAAGTCTCATCGTTTACCTTATACTGCATTTGATTCTGTTTATTATTCTCCATTACAATTAATAGTTTCTGATGTTTGGGGTCCAGCCCCAGTAAATTCAAGATTTGAGGTACGATATTATGTGTCTTTTATTGACGTTTACTCTAGACATACAACATTTATCTTTTGAAGCAAAAATCAGAAGTATTTCAGGCTTTTAGAACTTACAAAGCTTATATTAAGAATCAATTGGGTTGTTCTATTAAGGTTTTTCAATCAGATAATGCAAAAGAATATTTATCTAAGCATTTTACTGATTTCTTAAGAAGTGAGGGTATTCAACATCGAATGACATGTCCATATACTCCACAACAAAATGGTATTGCGGAACGTAAGAATAGGCACATTATAGAGACAGCTCTTGCCCTCTTAGCCACTGCCTCTCTATCTTTATATTTGTGGGATGATGCTGTAATTACAGCAGTACACCTGATTAATAGAATGCCCTCCCTCACCACCCATCAAAAATCCTCCTTTGAGTTACTTAAGGGTGTTTGGGTGTTTATGTTACCCTCATACAAGACCCTACAACAACCATAAACTAGAATTTAGGTCTCAACCCTGTATGTTTTTAAGATACTCAACACAACAAAAGGGTTATAAATGTCTAACTAAGTTTGGGAAGCTAATAATAACCAGAGATGTAATTTTTGATGAACAGACTTTCCCATCTACCAAGTTTTTTGATTCTGATACTAACCCTACTACCTCTACTACTAATTCTTTTTCTGAGTTTGCACCAAGTGTTGCAATGATTCCTCTAGCCGCTATAAATCCAAGCTCACACATCCTAACAAGCACTATTTCTAACACCTCTACACCTACAACCACAACAGGACAAACTGAAGCTCTTAGTTCAACTATACCTACCCCTGCACCTACTCCTACATTTTTCAGTGACCCTATACCTATTTCTGGGATAGAAATCAACCTACCAATTTCAACTTCTTCCACTGCTCAACTCCCTACTGTCAATCCTTTTCCAGCAAGTAGCAACACACATCCAATATCCACTAGATCAAAGACGGGTAATCTGTGTTGGGCCGGTTCACTCATAATAGTGTTTTGGGTCTTTATTCGTTTAATCCATCATCTAATACAAACACATATAATCTGTAATAACAATATGAGACACACACTTTTACATTCAATTCAACATTTACAAGTTTCTTCTCTGAAATCTCTTTCCCTCTCTCAAATTACAATCTTAACTTTCTCCAAGAACTCAGTTCTTCTTACACCTAATAAACAGGCATAAAGTCGTGCATCCTTCCTAGGTCGACGAAAGAGGTTCATATATATAATATTAATTAGCGTCTAAGCAAAAGTACTTAACTTATTATATTATATTTTACTATCTCAAAAAAATTAATATTAATTTTAATATACTGATAATGTAAAATATTTTATAGAATTGTATAATTGCATTCGTTTTTTTAAATGACAAATTATGAGTCAATGAAAAATAAAATTATTTTTATGATATATAGTGTTACATAGCTGAATACACGTATAAAATATTTTTTTATTGACAGTACATTAAAATTAAATTTTATATATTAAATTAATAACACATATAACAATTCTAATATGTGTACATAAAAATCAATTATTTAATTTGTATAAAATTAAATTAAAAGATAAAGTATATATTAAAAATGAGTGAAACATTGTAAAAAAAAAAAAAGTTAAACAACATTGTATTTATATGTGGTAGCTGATTGGCTACTTATTTCTAGAAGAATAAATTTATGTGTCTATACATTTATTTATATATTTTCATATCTAATATATAGGCTCATATATCAAACACAAAAATAATAAAGTGTAGTATAAAAATTTTGAGCACAAAAATAATAAAATTTACTACATAAATATTGAATCACAAAAAAAAAGTTATTTTTTGTACATATAGTCACAAAAAAAAAATTATTTGGATACATCATACATATATACGGATAGCGTTATCTTTGGATTTTTTTTTAAATAAATAAAAAAATTCAAAATGTACAAATATAGGCGCGCCTACAAGAATTTACCAAAATAAGCGCCATTTACTTATCTCAGGTTCAGTGGTTCCGAAATACACTATAAACGTATCTCGGGTTCACTGAGCCCGGAATAATCTCATTCTAAATTTTGCACCATTTCCAGGTTCACTGAGCCCGGAATAGCCCCAGAAAAAAAAAATTTACTTTCTGCTTCACTATTGCACTGCGCTTACTGATTTGCTTTAATTCAAAGTGGCTACTACCTACTACTATGAAATCATTGCGCTGAAGCTCAAACATCCACCGTCAAATGCAATTTGATAAAATATATCATGTGACCATGTTTATGTGGAGCAGAAACCAACTTTTCTATTCTAAGTCTTCTTCTTTTCTCTTTTTCTGACACCCTCCACATGCCATTGTCATAGTTGTCACCATTGTGCTTTTTTCTTCCTTATAACAATGTATTTTCTTTATTCGAAAAATTAAAATTATCTTTCCTTTTGCAAATACTTTCTTTTATTATTAAATTCAAATTATTCAAAGTTATTAGGAAAAAAGGATAAATTTATCTAGTCCAGTGAAATAGATAAGAGCAGAGCTTTGTGATTTATTTATTTGATTAGAAAAAAAATAGGTGATATCACTAGTAGCAATCACATGGAAGGGTACACATTTGCGATATTGCATAAATAAGAATGGATGGATTGAAAAGGAATAAAATAATATTATAATTTATGAATGAATCAATTGATTTGAAGCAAGTATAGTGCTGCAGCAGTGAAGCAGAAAGTAAATTTCTTTTTCTGAGGCTATTCCGGGCTCAGTGAACCCGAAAATGGTACAAAATTTAGAATGGGGCTATTCTGGGCTCAGTAAACCCAAGATACGTTTATAAGGTATTTCATTACCACTGAGCTCGAGATAAGTAAAGGACGCTTATTTTAGTAAATTCTTTTATTCGCGCCTATATTTGTAAATTTTGAATTTTTTATTTATTTATTTAAAAAAAACCCGTTATCTTTGTTAAGTATACACTTAAATTTTTTTTAGAATAATATTACATGATTAATGAAATTTTCATTTTTAGTCGACACTTACTTCACCAAAAAAAAAAAAAAGTCGACACTTGACCGGCACTTTAAACACTAAATTTAGTAATATGAAATTAAATATTACCTTGAAGTATTAATTGATAGGGTATAAATCTAACATTTGAGATGTATAAAAAAAATGGCAATATCCGTTTACATTTATATACTGTGATATTAATCCCAAGAGTTACACATAGATTAAAAAAAAAGAAAAAATTGGTGACACACATAGATAAAATAAAATATGATTTAATTTAATTTTTTTTCACTAACGTTTAACGTGAATAATACATGAACATATATTCCTTTGTACCAAGGGAACGAGGGGTGGTTTTTGTAAGATCCCTCAATTCAAATTTCTTGAAACATGTTTCCGTTGAAATCCAAGCTCTCGAAAGGCATCAATAGCTAAAGACCAAACAAAGTGCCTACAACGGCTCATGCCATGCATTCTTCTTTTCTTCATTTTTTTTTTAACTGGAAGTGGAAGCAAAGTGAAAAGGCAAAAGTGATTTATATCCGTTTGTGAAAACATAGAGGCACCGTTATTAGCCCTTGACTTTAGGTTTGTGCATGGCAGCTACTTT
>JASCZI010211458.1:275765-312159 GCA_036250425.1 Stylosanthes scabra | reverse complement strand
TATATATATATATATATATATATATATATATTAATATTTTAAAAAGAATTTAATTTCAATACACGGACCATGTAAAAAAGTTTTACACATATATTCAATTAAATAGCGTTATATCAACAAAAATAATTTTTTTTTCATTTATCTCGTTCTTAGTTATCAAAACAAACCGATGTAATTGCACCACTGTGTAAAATATTTTATATTATCAGTACATCAAAATTAAATTCTAAAAATAATTTTTTTAAAAATATTACATGTACATAAATTTGATCATTTGAGTATAAAAGTACTAAAATAATTTAACTTGATATGGTAAAAAAATATAATTGTAAGTCAACTTTTTTCTATGATATGCACATGATATAAATTATTTTATGATATGAATATGATATAATTTAATTGACATATCAACCAATTTGATTTAATGTTGTATTTTTCAAAAATCAATTTGAGACGTTGGAAATTGAAATACTACTAAATTGCCTATATGTGATGTTTCGGAGTAATATTCATCAATGAATAATGTTATTTTTACAATTTTTTTATAAATATCGAATTTACACCGGTATAAAATATTATTATTATTAATTAAATGTATAAATAATATTAAAAAAATACAATACAGTTAGCATACTAAATAATTATCATATTTTTATATAAATGTTAATTTAATATTTAATAGAAGGGTGTACCGTAAATTATTAACCCAATTATATATATATTGTTCTAAGTTGGCATTATTCTTTTAAAAATATATTACTTTTTCCCTTTTATTGTTTGATTGAGTGTTAATTTAAAAAAAATCTATACAAATAATTATCAGTCACCTTTTATTATATAAAATAGATAAAAGTATTTATTTTTTTAAACGACGGAAAAGTCAATCCTTTATAAATATGCATAATGAATGTGGATATTAATTTATTAATAAAATATAAAAAATAAATTTAAAAACTGTAAGTTACAAAATTATTTAATAAAGATTTGAAACTATCACAATTGAAAAATCCAAAGTAACTAAAGATACTAAAATAGAGTGTGGACAGAAAACGAAATATGAACCAACTTCGTGTAAAAGACTATGTAATTAAACAAACTTAGTTGAAAGACAATTAATCTTCTTCAAAAACATTAAATTAAGTTGAACTATTTAAATTCTTAGTAAACTTTTTTTAAAAAATTAATTGGGTTTAATTTAAAAACTGAAAAATAATTTTTAACCGATAATTAATTTCATTCAAAAGCTAAATAAAAATAGAAAGAGATAGCTAAACCCTAAAGAGTCAAAGAAAAAAAATTGAACGTCTAATTCATACTCTTAATTTCTAAATAAAAAAATTAAATTTTTTATTTTTGTATTTTTAAATATAATATTTATATTTGTTTTATTTATTTTTAAGTATTAAGAGGATCTACACTGGTGATAATGAGATAATAATAACAATAGAAATAATAATAATAATAATAATAATAATAATAATAATAATAATAATAGAAAATGAAAAGTTTTGTTTATGTATAAAGAAGAAGCAAACAAGTCTTAAAAAGGCAAACAGTAAGCAGCTTTGAACTTTGATCATCAGATACTCTCAAAACTGAAAAGCCACCTTCACTTTCTATCTCTCTCTCTCTCTCTCTCTGAAAATTCAACATTCCACAACTAACCACCATTAAAACATTTTAAAGCTCTTTTTTTCTCACACTCCCTTTTCCTCATTCCCTTTTTACAGAATCCCAAACAAAAAAATAACACAACTTTAAATTCTTTAATTCCTCTCTCTCTCTCTCTCTCTCTCTTTCTCTCTCTCACACACACCTTCTGCAAATGACGCACCTGAAACCACCGCCAACAACCGCCGCCGTCTCATACTTAAAAATCCGTTCTTTTAGATGATGAAACCACTTTCCTCCTCCACCATCCTCCGTATCTCCGCCGCCGTGATACTCACGCTTTCTTTGCTGATCCCCAGCTCCCATGCTCTCGGCTCCGGCGCCACCCTCGCCGTCACCGACGTCTCCGCCACCGTATGCGGCGTCGTCGCCGGAGAATCCACCCACCGTATTGAGTGCTCACGTCTCGGAAGCCAGCTTGTCCCCGCCGTTCCTCCTAACATCTCATTCTCCACACTCTCCGGCGGCGCCACCTTCTTCTGCGGCCTCAGGTCCGGCAACGGCGCCTTGCTCTGTTGGAACACCACCACCACCACCAACGGAACCTTCACGCCTAAGAGACTCTACTACAACGATACTGTTCTATTGGAGAATCTCGCCGTCGGAGAAACCCACGTTTGCGCCACCGTGGTCGGCGCCGGAACCGTTACGTGCTGGAGAACCAGCAAAACGTTCAAACTCCCATCTGGGTCTCTTGAATTCTCTTCAATCTCATCTGGGTCAGGATTCTCTTGTGGGATTCTGAAGAATAATAAGAATAGTTCTCAAGTTCGGTGTTGGGGTGAAACGGTAATTTCCACAAAGATTGAGAATGGGTTTAAGAACATGTCTATGTGGAGCATTGTCGCAGGTGGTTCACAAGTTTGTGGGTTGAATTCAACTGGGTTTCTGGTTTGCATAGGGAACAACAACAGTGTTGGGCAACTTGATGTTCCAAAGCATGAAGCTTGGGAGTTTGGTGAATTAGCAGTTGGTGGTAGCCATGGATGTGCTTTGAGAAGGTTGAATGGTAGTGTTGTTTGTTGGGGTGGTAATGGTAATTTCAACGTGCAAGTAACAAAAGATGTTTCCTTTGAGGTAATTGTTTCTGGGTCTAACTTCACTTGTGGATTAGTGACACGTAATCTCACTGTTCTTTGTTGGGGTCCTGGTTGGCCTAATAATGATAATAATAACGGTTCAAGATTTGAACTTCCATTGCCTAGTGTTCTTCCGGGTCCTTGTGTTCAATCCTCTTGTGATACTTGTGGTACATATCCTGATTCTCAAGCTCTCTGTTCTGCTTCTGATAGCAACATTTGCAAGCCTTGTTGGCCTGCAATTCGAGCTCCACCGCCGGCGATAGTTCCATCTTCGCCGCCTCCGGGGCTTGCTCCTCCGCCGAGGTCGCGGTCAAAGGGATTGACTAGGGGTTTATTGGCATTTGCTATAGTTGGATCAGTTGGTGCTGTGGCTGGTATTTGCACAATTGTATATTGCTTGTGGAATGGGGTTTGTTTTGGGAAGAAGAAAGTGCACAATTCTGTGCAGCCAACAATCACAAGAGGTAGCAGCACTTCAAGTGGTGTTTCCAACAATAGTAGGAACAATAGCAGGCCTCTCTCCAGGACATCGACCATTATGCGGCAAGGCTCGAGGATAATGCGGCGCCAGAGGAGTGGCACCTCATCCTCAAAACACCCTGATAGGGCAGAGGAATTCACCTTGGCCGAGCTAATAGCTGCGACGGACAGTTTCTCGCCCGGGAACAAGATTGGGGCAGGAAGCTTTGGAGTTGTGTACAGGGGAAAACTTGTGGACGGCCGCGAGGTGGCGATCAAGAGAGGCGAAATTGGCTCAAAATTGAAGAAGTTTCAAGAGAAGGAGAGCGCGTTTCAGTCCGAATTGTCCTTCTTGTCGCGGCTACACCACAAGCACTTGGTTAGGCTAGTTGGTTTCTGTGAGGAGAAAGAGGAGAGGCTCTTGGTTTATGATTACATGAAGAATGGTGCATTGTATGATCATTTGCATGCTAAGAACAATGTGGAGAAGAGTAGCAGTGTCTTGAATTCATGGAAAATGAGGATCAAAATCGCCTTGGACGCCTCCCGAGGGATCGAGTATCTGCACAATTATGCGGTTCCATCGATAATTCATAGGGATATCAAGTCTTCCAACATCCTCCTCGACGCGAATTGGACTGCTAGAGTATCCGATTTTGGATTGTCATTGATGAGTCCAGAGCCAGACCGTGATCATCGGCCGATGAAGGCAGCCGGAACGGTTGGATACATTGATCCGGAATACTATGGCCTAAATGTGATCACGGCAAAGAGTGATGTCTACGGCTTCGGAGTGGTTCTTTTAGAGCTATTAACCGGAAAGCGAGCCATATTCAAGAACGGTGAAGATGGCGAGACGCCAACGAGTGTGGTGGATTATGCAGTGCCTGCAATTTTGAGTGAGGAATTGATGAAGATTTTGGACCCTAGAGTTGGAACCCCAGAGGCAAATGAAGGTGAGGCAGTGGAATTGATGGCACAAATTGCAATGCTTTGTGTGAATTTGGAAGGAAAAGATAGACCAACAATTTCAGATATTGTTACAAATTTAGATCGTGCTTTGCTTCTTTGTGAAGGTTCTCATCATCATGAGAGCAATTCCAGTGGTATAATCTCCATTGTTTCCGATTGAGATGAGATTTTGTGTTCAAAGTTCAAACCCCTTTCCAAAGTTCAAAGGGGGGAAAGGATATTGAATTCTTTTGGTCAATTTTTCATTGATTCTTTTTGATAAATTATATGAATATAGTGTTTTGCTGTAAAAATTTTCCCTTGTTTTTCAATACATTAGTTAGTAAGCCATATAACATGTAGCGTAGATATTAGAATTTTTACCATATTGGACAATGTAAAAAAAAATTCGGAAACTGCTACCTGTATTACTGTACACCTCCATATGTCCTATTTATAATACGAAAAATTGTAAACATCAGCACAAAAAAAAAAAAAATTCACAAAACATATAAATACAACATACGATAGTATAAAAATAATTATATATAGTACAGAAATAATTACATATGTAGGTGTACAGTGGACCCATAGATTAATTCAAAAAAATTTACATATTTAATTGCGTATTGTCGTAACATTAAAAATAATTAATTTTTAGATTTATTATTTTAAAATATCTAAAACGGTTTATTTTTTGTTTTTTAATAGTATATTGTTATTTTGATAATGTCACACATAATATTATACACCTCTGTATACATTATTTTTGGAAAAATTTAAATATCAAAACAAAAAATTTATTTTACACGTAGATTAATTTTTGTTATTTTATGGTGAAAATATTTTTTTATGTTTCAATATATTGAATAATAAAAAAATAAAAAGATGTGTTATTATCTTCTTAATAGCTTTCATAAGAATACTTAAATCTTTGAATAACTTATTACTAGTATAAAATGAAATAAATAGGCTTTGAATTTTATTTGCATTAAAATGTAAACTTTATTCAATAATGAGTGAATGGTATCTCAATCCAACCCACAAAGATGATTATGTTATGGAAAGTATTTTCAGTGCCATGGCAATTATATATATTTTTAAACAAGAAAGGGCTAAAGTCCGAAAAAAAAAAAAAAACTAAGAAATATTTACTAACAAAACATTTAGAAAAGGGAAAGTATAGGTAACTAAATCAGCTAATAAAAAATAGAACATCTATAACCACTATTTATAGAACATCCACGATCAAAGTTATAGAACATCCGAAACCTAAAATAACTATCAACCAGCTTTAAATACAGAACATCCGAAACCTAAAAATAGAACATCCAAAACCTAAAGAAATAGAACATCTAATTCAAGTTATTGGTTGATGTTGGCTGAATTTTTATTGGTTACTAGCATTACTCTTTAGAAAATCATCGCTAGATTATAGCCACTCTATGTAACCTCTTTGATCTTTAACTCTTTTTTTTGCAAGCCAATTCGTCGCTTTGTTGGCCTCTCGAGAAGTATGCTCGAAATGGACCTCTCAATTTTGCAATCTCAAATCCATGATTTTGTCGGCAAAATCTCTATCACTCATCTGGTTTTGATCATTAACATGTTGGAGAAAATCGTATGCATCCAAGTAATCCATTTAGCAAACAACATTCTTGAAACCACACTCTCAGATCAAAATTAAACATCTTCAAATAGCAAACAACTCGCAATGATGAATATTCCAAGGAGGAAGCATATCTGTACAAGCTTTATTATAGGATCCAGAACAATCACACAAAACATAACCAAAATCAGCTATCTCATAAGTGGATAAAACAGAAGCATCACAGTTCAACTTAATCACATTTGGGACAGGGGCTGCCAGTGAAAAATAGCAAGAGATGAGGTGAAATTGCAAAGTTTGTTCAAACAAAGGAACTCATGAGTCGTAAGAGCAAGAAAATCAATTTTACGAATTGTCTAGGACGCATTTTGATTGAAAATAAAATTCTTCTACTTCGCCAAATCCACCAAAAACCTGCCGGAAGAATATATTCCCTACCGCAAATCAGATTGTTGAGACAAACTTCAAAGAAGTATAGTTGCTGCCAAAAATGGACGTATCAAGGAGCTTCCACACTTCTTTTTATGTTTAATAACCGAAAAAACAATGGTAAAGAGTTTCGTTCATTCTTGCAAATTGGACATAAATCATTGGCGGATAAATGGTGAGAGTGTCGAAAAACTTCAGTTGGCAAAGCATTACACAAGCAAAACCAAATAAGCACATTTCCAGAGCCATCCCAATTAATATGAACATACCAAATTTCTGTTTTGCAATCCAATAATATCCATCACGAGATGAGTAAGATTTGGAGTTGGTGCCTGCCAAATCCAACCAGAAGTGGCAGTCACCGGAGAAGGAAGATGAAGGCTTCTGATCGCACCTGAAGCATCTTCCGAGATGGGAGTAATAAGATGATCCAAGTGCCATTTATTATTGTGAATAATATGAGCTACTTTAAAGTCTAATTCATTTATGTAGATATAACTAAGAGATTCACCAAACTTTCCAAAAGAGGATCAAGAATCATGCCAAAAAAAAAAATAGCATCACTAATATTCTAAGAGAATCTCTCCTTCAGAACATTATACACCTTGCAAATGTTTTTCCAACAAGATGAATCATTAACCAAAGAAAAAAAATTGTTCACTGAAGCTCGACCCAAGTATTTAAACCCCAATAGTTGAATCCAAAATTTGTCTTCCAATTAAAAAGTTGTCAAATAAACTTTTTAAGAAGAGTCAAGTTAACTCAAGAACTGTCACAAATACCTAATACGCTAACTTCATCTAAATATTTAAATGGGAATGAAACAATTAAATATTTAAATGTGAATGAAACAATTTGCATCATCCCTTGTATAAAATAAAGGCATTCACATTTCATACAATGTGATGCATATTCTGTGTATCTATATTTAGAGGGCTTACTAGATTTATTATTAATTTTTTTCCCCTTTTATCCTCTGAGCTAGCTGGCGTTACATTGTTGCATTTGATTTATTTGTTGGATGGATACTCACATAAAAATATAATTGATTAGATAATGTGACAATAAGTTAATTAAAATATTGAATATAATATAGATTGAGGTCTTAATGAAGAATTTGAGTATTAAAAATTGAAAGCATTATTTAGTGGCATTCAGAGGGAGGAAGGTACGTAGAGTTGACTAAGTCTACTAGTACACCCATTAATGGGCACGTAAGAAAATGGTTGATAAGAGTGTGAACAAAGTTTGACGTTTACACCATCAAATACATCCATATGGACCCATACCAAAGATGTGATATACTGTAAAAAATTGTACCCATTATGTAAATTTAAAGAGGAGTAAATGCGTTTACCAGAAAAAAAAAAAAAAAAATACAATCAAGTTGTTTTAGTAATTAGCTTATTTATTAGTCAACTTAAATAAGTGTCAAAATTTAAATTCTGCCTTATAAATATAACAACTTAAATCCAATGACAACGATAAACTCTTACTTTGATTTGTGATAGATTAATAGTTGTTCTACAAGACTAAAAGATACCGTGAAGAAAAAAAAAAAAGTGAATGCAATATACACTTGGAATGGACAAAAATATGCCGAAAGTTTAAAAGAATAAAAATATACTTGAAATTTTTTTTACTTTTTAATAGACAAATTAAAAGTGACGTATTGTTAGATGGTTAGTAAAGCATAATGTGTATTTTTCTCTATAGAAAATAATTCGGAGTATATTTTTGTCTTTTACGATCTTTATATGTATAATTGTCTATCCTAAATTTTTTATGAGTATTTTTATTCATTTACAAAAAAAAAAATTAAATCATTGGCTCTAGATTATTAAATTATTAACAGAAGTACTTTTTAAATTGTTGACTATAAAAATTTTTTCAAACATTTTTAAATGAGTTTAAATTTGATGCACTGGCGGTGTAAAGAATTTTACATAATCATCTAATCAGATTTATGTATTTATATGACTTTAGAAGTAGTGGATTTAAAAATTAATTGCTTTTGATGATGTGGTAACACCTAATTGAATGCATGTATAAAACTCTTTTACACTGATGGTGCATGAAAATTAAACTCTTTTGAAATTAAATTCTTTGTAAAATTCAATTTTTTATGTATATTTTATTTTAGAATGTGTATTATATATTAATAATTAATTTTAATGACTAGTTTTTATATATATTTAATATAACTGAAAAAAATAAAACAAAATAAATATTATATATATATATATTAAAATTAATCATCATATATATTTATAAATATATGTGTAATTTAATTTATTTTTTATGTGTATTTTAAATTTACACGTGTATTTTGCGTTAATACCGATTTTGTAATAATAATTGCATGTGTAGTGTGCGTGGAAAGTTCTGAAATGAAAATTTCGTGGTCAGGTTCTTGTGATTCTTAGTCATAAGTCATAACCATCCCTAACACGGTATGATACACCATACCTAAATAAAATTTTCCTTTTGTGGACCATTTAAATCACATTCCACAGCACATGTTAGAGACTTGTCTAATATATAGTTTATGATACATTTTAAATACAATTCGGCATGATTTTAGTAATTTTAATCGTTAATTTTAATTATTGATATATTTTATAATAATTTTATAGATAAAATTAGCAACCAAAATTATTCGGCAAAAGTTTGACCAAAGGAATAAGAAAACACCATCAAATAATTAAGCAGTTGAATTATTGGATTATTGTATTGGATAATGCATCCATACCGAGTGTTATTTGTTTTGGATTTATTTGCTTATGAAAAAGTATAGGTAACCAATATATTTTTAATTAATAATCAACTAATAAAAAATAGAACATTTATAACTACTGTTTATAGAACATTCATAATTTAAAAAAAATAGAACATTCATAATTTTTTTAGAAATAGAACATTTGAAATCTAAAATAACCAATAATAGAAACAGAACATCTAAAACTAAACATCTAATTTAAATTATTGGCTGATATTGACTAAATATTTATTGGTTACCTAGCATTATTGTTTATTTATTTATTTATTACACGGCATGGTTGGTTGGAAAAAGGTGCAATATAAATGCCCCACACAAAAGGTTTTGAATTGAAAATTTTGAATTTTGATGCTGAAATTTTTATGACAATGTTCATCTTAAAGGACTTGGTCTCAGCCTCTCTTTTCACAAAATGAAGACTTGTATGATTTTAAAAAAAAGAAAAACTTTAATGTAACATCAGGTAATGTATTATATTTTTTATTTATTTCTACTCTAATATCTTTATTTCTAGTGTATATATAGATATCTAAGTTATCTAACTATGTATTATTATATCAATAAAAATAATTAATTTTGTAAACCTTAATTAAATGGTTTTTGGAATGATTTAAATGTGTGGTTAAGTAGAAGAGATTGAGCTTTCTTTAATCAAATTTCGAAGATTCAAATATCATTTTAGAGTTTAGACTAAAAGAATTTTGAAATTTTAAATCATTTATTCTATTCATAAAGGTGTATTTTTCATGTATATTCAACTATGTAAAATTATATAAACAAAAATAATTATTTTTTATATTGATTACATAAATAATTATCTAAAAAATAAATATAATTTACCAAAGGTATAAATCATTTTACGTTGAAAAATTAAACTCCAATAATAATAAGAATCAATCAATCATCATCATTAGGAAAGGTCCATGTGTTTGATTCTCAAGTTTAATAATTGAAGAAGTTTTCACTTTTAATTGTACTTTTTGGTGATCAAATTAATATTCCAACGATTTTTGGAATTTTTTTCTAAGATAACAAAAATCCAAAGCAGGATTTTCACGAGTCAGATTTTCCATTAAATTAAATGTGGGAAAACGATAAATGAACGAACCTAGTAAACGCTTTGACTCCCAAGTTGTTCTTTATTCAGCTCCAAATTGTGCATTCTAGAATAATTATAAGCAGCAGTAAAATTTGAATGATATTCACCTCTCCCTTTTCAATTAATACAATAAAAATGCTAAAATAATGGCACCACATATTTCGTGGATCATTTTTTTTACATGTTAAAATCACTTGTAACGAAATTCTACTTTTTTTTTTAACAATTTCATTAACTTCTAAGCATATTTTTTTAATAAGAATCTAGTCGATACGTTGTAATTAAATAAATTGATGAGAGCTACTTAAGTTTTATGCATACATTTAATAAACCAGTAGTGATTTATTTTCCAGAAGAAATTGCCATCTTCTCCATTAACTAAAGCCACTAGTGAAGTCTACACAGGGTTACCTCTGATTTCTGACTATTACCGTTGAATTGGTAAATACTAAATAAATTTTCTTACTGGAATCAAATCATGGTTCAAATTCAAACCTGACGGATAATTACACAAAAATAAATTAAGACTATCTAGTATCAAAGGTTAATGCCAAGGTTCTCAAAAACAAACTGAATAGGTAGAGTTAAAGGTTTTAAAAATTCAAATATATTTGACAAGAGTAAAACCGAATATAATTAATAGTATAAATATGTAAGAATGTGTTTTATTATTTTAAACCAATTAAGCGCAAAAATTTGATCGATTTATTGGTTTTTGACTAGTCCATTGAGAACCGATTTTACTGTAAATCAGATTGCTCTGATGGCTAGTTTCTTATTAATCCGGTCAAATCGACTTGTTCAGTCCGATTCTAAGAACCATGCTTAATGCTCAAAACAAAGTCAGGGATATGCAAGGTAAAGTTTCATCCAACTATACTCCACAGATCAAAGAACCAACAGTTACACGGTTGTTAAGATTGTCGTAAACAATTTCTGTATTTCTCTCTAAGAACATGCAAGATTTAATTGAAATCACAGTAGACATTCTATTCAGTTACACACAATGCAACATGTCCAATTGTCCATTCAGTGATTATTTATTTCTTTGCCTTTGGAAAAAAGAATCCTGGAGATTGATGAACAATATGTATTATATTACTCATAGATGGGTTGATTAAAACAAAAATGGGTAAATGGAAAAAGAAATGAACAAACCAAATCATCTGATCCTTCTAGGATGTCTTTGTCTTTGTTCATCAACTTTATTCATCCAATCATTGAGCCATAGAAGTCCCTTGTATCCATAATATGTAGCAGCAACAAGTATGATCAAAATAAAAAGGTATAGAAGGAGCTGCTTTGTTGTGGAAATAATTTTCTGTTCAGTGATTAACAAAAAAAATATATGATAAGTGGAAAGAGACTAAGAGAATTAGAGAGCATGGAAAAGATTAAAAAAAAAAATGATTCTCTTAAATAATCACTATACCTGTAGTTTTGTTGTTTCCTTGGATTCTTGTACCCGTTTCTGCCTTTTTCGTCGCTTCGGAGCAGACTTTTCGTTATCTGTCTCTTTTACCTTTGAAAATGGTTATACAGAGCATTAGAGATTACTAATTCAGAGCATAAAGGCATCCTTCTCCAATTCAATGAAAACATACTAAACAGTGAAGAGAAAATTCAAGGAATGGAACTACATATTCACAGATAAATATCATCAGGACAGTTTACAAACAAAAAGAAGTTCAACCATGCAGGTAAGTGCAAGGGATCATCTATGATTTATATATAGAACAGCTGGAGACCATAAACTTGAAACTAATCGTATAAGATTGATTATTCTTGGCAATTCAAGGTATCATATTAGTTGAAAATATTATTGAATGAAATTGGACTTCAATACAAAGTTTCAGAAAACGAGTTTAGTGTAATGTATAGATGTAGTAAAATTTTAAAACAACAATGCTAGCTAACCAATAAAAATTTAGCCAACACCAGCCAACAACTTAAATTAGATGTTCTATTTCTCTAGGTTTCGGATGTTCTGTTTCTAGATTTCAGATACTCTGTTTCTAAAGTTGGTTGATAATTGTTTTAGGTTTCGGATGTTCTATGACTTTCATTGTAGACGTTCGGTTATGGATGTTCTGTTTTTTGTTAGCTGATTTGTTGGTTTGAAAATTATTGATTACCTATACTTTCCCTTTTTCAAAACAAAGTAATTGTGGAAAAATGACAATAGATCAAACTACTTTTATAGTGTTGGTACTAAATCAAATTACTGCTCGACTTTAAGCTTTCCGCTTTGATCCGACCTATCTCCAACAAACGAGACCAAACTCAGTTATTACAATCTGAAGATTCGAAGTAAAGATGAGAATTAAACTCTTTAAATCTCCATTTTCTTTTGGTTTCAGTGGGGGATCCTCTTTGTAAAGAGTAGTTGCTAATACTATCAAATTTGTATTCAGGTTCCCTTTATGAAACTTTTGTAATTCGATTTAGAACTTGAGCTTGATTTTTGAAATCAATCAGCCTTAAATGATGTAGACACATTAATGTCATATTAGAAGCTAAATTTTCTGTTTTTCACAAGAAACAACAAACCCTACGACTATTGTAACACAAAGAACGAAGCAAAACAGATAACATAAACATGCGGAAGGTTCATATGAAAATCGATTACCTCCGTAACTTGAGATTTACGTAAATGTAGTTCTGTCTCAACAACCTGCATTTTACTCTTGCAATCAGAATTGCAAGGAATAAGACCAATTCCAAATTGATTTTTTGTAATATCCTTCGGGTGGGAACCAGCAGCATGATATGCTGCTTGAACATCGTGACATGGCCACTCCTTTTTCAGTGTTTGGCATTTGCAACGAACGGTGACCTGGCAAAGAATGACTTCAGATTTCAGAAAACCATATGAATAAATAATAGGGTAACTGATTACTTTATTATGCAGTAGCTAGATTAAAATATGAAAAAACAGCCAGCTTCAAGTCATGATGTTATAACCTCCTAATCTCACATTACCTTTTTACTGCATTTCTCAGGATTCGGGCATTCACCAGGATGGCACGTCTCGGGACATAGATGGGTACAATTTGGTAACTTCCTGGAAAATAAGACCAACAATTCAACATTATTAGTCAATATAGAAAAGTGGCAACAAAAGGAAGGGAGGAACAAAGTTCTTGCGAATATTTTATCCTTCATGCTACATTTTTAAATGAATAAAAGACAGAGAAAAGATGGGGAAAATAGAATTAAAGCTGATAGACTCTAATTTACCTATGACACAGCCCACCACAAGAACGGACTTTCTCTTGATCCTTAGCCGACAAGGTGTTGTAATATATGCACTCAAACACATGGACCATCGAGCCACAATGACAAGACCGCTTGATCAGCACTTTGCATGGAGGGCAGTCTCCAGGATGGCATCGCCGAGGGCAACGATGCTGACATTTAGGTTCTCTTTCCTGAAGTAAGTATATTGCGTGAAAATTTATCAGTTCTAATTTCTTAAAGAAGAGAGTATTTGTTAATTGCACACAGAATACAAAAGAGAAATCTCATTTATTTGGCATGAATTGGGTTAAACTACAGTGGATACATAGAGCCCAAGAATGGAGATTATGTATAGAAATAATGACATGCAACAAAATTATCTAAGTTTCAATACCTTATCGCATGGAAGAGAACAAACTTCACAAGGTTCAATTTGAGGTAGCCGGTTCATGGAGGACGGATTCTCCAAGGCATGGCAGGTTTTAGTACAATAATGATTACCACATGGAAGAGGATTTCCACATAAATTTTCA
Source organism: Stylosanthes scabra (assembly GCA_036250425.1). Lineage (NCBI taxonomy): Eukaryota > Viridiplantae > Streptophyta > Magnoliopsida > Fabales > Fabaceae > Stylosanthes > Stylosanthes scabra. The sequence goes on along the minus strand of JASCZI010211458.1, from coordinate 298,307 downwards.
CAGGCAAACTGTGATTTATCAGAGCAGACCATCTGATACGAGGGGTTAAAAAAAGGAACAAAAAGAACTCTCATTAAAATAAAAGCTGATGCAAATTTCTCTTAAACTAATTTTTTTTGAAGTAACTTGAATATCAGATGTTTATATCTAGCTTTAAAGATGAAACAAAAACATACCATTCGCTCGGCTCCAATGTGTTGCCCGACACATGGTCTCCACACTAGTTCAGGGCAAGGAGGGCATGGAGTGCCAGGTGTACATTCACTTTGTTGTATAATTTTCTTTTTCTTTGGTTTGAGAGTAAACTCTCGATTAGGCGGAGGTTTAGCACCATGACACCTTCACACAGAATAAACAATGTTAAGGAAAGGTATCAACTTAAAACTAAATGTATGATCTTCTTGTTCCATCATATGATACTAGATTCTGACAAATCGATGCATTAGTTAATGTTTTGAGAGTTCCCAATCAAATCTATTTGAAATGCTTAAAAGATGGTACCTACTAATATCTCAATCTAACATATTAAAGGAGAAAGTTGTCTCAAACCTTAATTTGCAAGCATGGCCACATGAGTACTCTTCTGCACAAGGTAGCAGACAAGGAGGGCAAGCTCCATAATGGCATTTGTGTGGCTAGACAAAATCAATAATTTGTTAATTAATAATATGACAAAATACACGAAACATTTTCACTAAATATGCATATATTTCTGAGATTAAGTAATTTCGATGCACAAGTGTAAAAAGAGCTTTTACAAGTTCATCCAATTGTATGCTTCTCTTTGTAAGACTTTTATTGACAACATATGAGTAGAAGCCTATGTAAGCCATTTTAGTAGTGGCAATGCATCAAAATGGAACACTATATTTCCTTTCAAATTAAGGAATAAGCAAAAAACAGTAAAGACCAACTAAAATATATTGTAAAATTTCTTATGAAAAAAACCTGTATTATGAACTTTTATCATCTATTTCAAACTCACTTGACCAGAACTGAACACATTCAATTTTAGAACATAAATGTTATATCCTCAAAACTATACACCAAGTACCATTTCTTTTTTCTCTTTAATCTAGAACTCCCCTATTAGTCGATTATATGCTAGGAACCCTATGCTTGTCAAGCCCTACATCATGAACCAACCGTAGACTAGGTGAAATTTTCCCTCAACATAAATATTAGGTTAAAAAAAGACCCGAATTTTATAGAAAACTAATAGGAAAATGAAGCTCTAAAGAACATGAATTTCATAAGGGAAGCAAGGTGATAATGAACAGGCAGCATTCCTATGTCAATGGCCGATCATACCATGAATTTTAATCATTAGCAATATTTAATTTTAAGTCCATTTCTAGATACATGTTCTGTTATGAAACTTATGAAGCATTCCATCTAATTGAGCATCAGAATTTGAAAGTAATCAAATGATAAACATCCTCAACAAATTAGGTTTTCCTGCTTAAAATTTAAATATCTAATTCATTTCCCCAGATAAGTTACATTTTCTAAACTTTTTTCCACTGTCAAAGCCTCAGCTTCTTGTTGCTGTTATCATAGCTACACCCAAGTGTACAACACTACAACATATCTCCACTTGAAAATGTAAACGCCTTCAGCAAAAGAAGTCAAATAACTAATAGTACCTTGAGCCTTGGTGCATGACGGCATAAAGGAGCAATAGGACAGGGTTTAGGACACTTGGGTGGTTTTTGTTCCATTTCAGTACCGCAAGGAACCTGGTACAACATCTGTCACTCAGCATATCTGACTTAAGCCAAAAACTAATAAAATCAAAGTATACAACATTAACACCAACAAGACGACATAAGACAATGGTGGTACATTGACCCAGAGAAACAAAGGGGGAAAATGAAAGAATGAATATGTATTGCCAGTATGTATTTGTACTTAATGATATCACCAATCAACAAGTGAAGTAAAATGATCAATTTCTTCAAACTAACACAACATTAATAAGAAGTTAAAAGCAACAAAATAAAAGCAATGTTTTGAGTATCTCAATGTTTATTCTGTATCTGGACTTCAAACTTATTTTCTATTACCATATTAAAACGCTACAGAAATAGGCACTGGAAGCATCACATTGACAACAGTCTACATATATTAAGCTCAATAAGAGTCATTCATTTATTTGTCCACTCACCTTCAATGTTCCCCTTAAATATAATATGCAACATAAAACGGTTATATTATGAAACGAAAACAATCATAAAATGGGACTTATACAATCACAATTGAAGAATTATGTCTCATAATAACATAGTAGTGTCCTGCTCCTATTCCGAAAAACAGAAAAAGAAAGACAGATTCAGACCTCAAAATGTGTTTCCCCACACGCACATGCAATCGTGACCATTATTGGGCAAGGAGCACAGGCACCCCTACAAAAACAAAAAGTGGCTAATGAAATTGACCTTTGAACATCAAAGACATAAGACAGTAATTACAGTTCCACACTGGAACAATAGCAACATACCTATGGCATGGAGAAGGGCATTTATGGTTCTTACATCTAAGCCTCTTGTCACAAACCTGATGAATTTTTTAAGAACAAGCAAATGAATCAATACTCTTATAACTTCCTAGCCTCCAATTGAAAAGAAGTGATAGCCATAAAGCAGGATCTAACCTCTGAGCACGGAGGGCAATCCCCATCACAGCACTTGCGTTTACAAGCATGGCGGCCACAGTCCCGCATCCTCTGGCACTTCCTTTCACACCACAAATCTTGATAGCAAGGAACCTATTCCAAGTTCAATTAACTCTGCCCACTATAATAACAATTCCACAACTGCAAAAACAAAGCATACAGATTTACCGAAAAGACAGCAAAAACTCACATCTTTCCGGAGGCTGCGACAGGACTTCTTCACAACAGTCCTACAAGTCTCGGCACACGCGCCACGGTGGCACCTCTCGGGGCACCTATGGTACCCACAACTAAGCATCTTATCACAAGTAGCCCCACACAAGGGCACAAGAACATCACAAGGCATCCCTTCATACACTCTCTTCCCACAAGGACATGTCCTCTTCCCTTGCATGGGGCAATCTCCACACTCCCCAACATGGCACCCTCTCTCACACACATGCTTCCCACATCCAAGCCTCTTCTCACATGGCTCGCCACACCCGAAATCACGGTCACAGCACTCCCTCTCTTCCTTCTTCTTCCCACACCGGCACCGGTACACACTGCGTGCCCGGCAGGGAGGGCATTCCCCCTCATGACAAGTCTCAGCACAACCATGAACCCCACAATCCAAAACCTTCCCACAAACTTTCCCACACGAAAATTCCTTGAACCCGCACCTATGTTACACAAATACCAATAAGAGTATTGAATATGAGTATATGACACCAAAATACAGCAATGTTATAAAAAATATAAGAAGTTTAACATAGCAGCAGCATTTGAGGATCATGGACACGCACCTCCTCACATCTTCAATTTTGGAACAAAAGCAACGAACTTTGACGAGTTTCGGGCAGGACGGGCAGGGTCCCGGGTGGCATAAAAGAAGGCAATGGTGGCCACAATTGTGCTTCAATGGCCTCCCACAAATCTCACCGCAAGAATGAGGCAAAACCCATGGATCATTGGGAGGGTTCTCGAGTTTTCCGCAGAAGCAAAAGTAGGTTTTTGGAATGTGAGTAATTGGGTACTCTACCCTGCATTTGGGGCAGTTCCAGAGCGCGGTTTCAGAGGCGCGCTGCTGTGTGATGGGGAGACGCGTGGCGGCGCGTGCAGCAGCGAGATTGGAGGCTTGGCGGGCCCATGATTGGATACAATGGAGGTGGAAGAGTGCGAAGCATAGAGAAGAGCAGGACCAAGTTGGGTCTGAGGGTTTGATGCGTTCGAGGCAGATGAGGCATGAGAGTGCGCCGGAGGATGAGGAGGTCAGGAAGGACTGGATCTTTGACACTTCGGCGGGGGTGGCGGTGGTCGCCGAAGAAGAGTGGCGCCCGGTGAACTCGAAGTAGGGTTTGAAGATGGAGGCGGAGAGGTCGGAATGGCGGAGGAGATCGGAGGAGGAGGAGTGGGTTCCGCTTCCGTCGGAGTCGGTGTCGGAGTCGGAGAGTGGCGGCGGCGGCGGCTGCTGCTGCTGCAAAGGAGGGTGTTGGTGGTGGTGGATTGATGACTTCATTTTTTCCGATCTCAGCCACCAGATCGGTGTGTTGTGGTGTTTGTTTAATGGTGTTCTGTTTTCCTGTTTTGTGTTTAGTGTTCTACACATCTACCTTCTCTTTTTTCATATTGTTCCCTCTTTTTTTTTTTTTTGGTGTACTTATTAAAAATTTATTTATTTATTATTTATATATTCATTGCATCTTTGGATTTTATATTTTAATAAATAAAAAATTCTAAATTTACCAAGCACGCTGAAATAAATTTACAATAATGCCATACAATTACTTATCTCGTCCTTGAAAAGTATGAGATAATTTTACATGACGTAAGTGGCGATGAGATACATATAAAAAAAGATAAAAAAAAAAAAAGCAACAACACATAAACTACGTAATGCCGTCAAAGAAGACAAACAGAAGCAAAATAAAACAAACACAACAATGAGATACAAGAAAAAACTAGTGATGAGTCTAAACACGATAACATAATACTAAACCAAATGACTACCCTAAAACAAAACATTAATTCTCACTCGTAGGGGCATTGCGGCAACCCATGCGCATGTGTCCATATTGTTTGCAGATGCCACATATCTTTTCTGGATGCTCAAACATGTCCATCTCGTTCCTGATACGCGTGGAGACTGGTCTTCTTTTTGCCTTTCGCTTCATTTGCAGACTAAGGCGCAACCTCAACCCCATCCACTCTGGCCACATACTCTCGTTCGGAATGGGGAGAGCTTCATCTCGTAAACCTTGAAGATGTTTGTGACGGTAAAAAGTGCGTCAACATATGCCCTCCACTCTAAATTGTCCAATGCACAAGCAGCAATCACATGACGGTATGGGTAATGGAATGCTTGGAACTCGTCGTAGTCACAAGTTCAAGTGTTTAGCATGACACGGAACACTCGGTGTGCCCGAATTTATCCCGGCTTAGAGTCCTCCACAAGGAACAATGAGTTTCTTCGACCACAGTGTGTAACCGCTCATATATGGCTCTAACAATCACTGAACTGGGCAAGAACCTTGTGCCCTTCAAGAGGGCGTTGACGTACTCAGATATGTTGGTCGTCATGTGACCCCATATGCGGCCTTCATCTCGGTTTTGTGTTTAAATTTCCAAGCTAAAGAGGTCTAAACACTATGTATAATGCGGAGAACGTTGGGAGAGCTTATCAAACCAAAAGTTAAAAGACTTCTCGTAAGTGTTGTACGCCGCATTAATTAAAAGTCGTTTACTCTCATTCGTGGCAAACTTTGAGTTGAATTTCAATCCCATGTGTCGGACACATATCGCGTGGTGGGCCTACGGAGGAATCCAACCTCCATTCTCCTCCTTAAGTGCCGCTCAGATTGCCTGTGACCTATTAGATATGACATGTATGTCCGGCTACGGAGTGACGTGCTATCTTTAGTTCCGCAGGAAGAATGACCATGACTCTGTGGACACCGACTGACAATGGCAAATGCGGCAGGAAAAATATTTGAGTTACCATCTTGGACAATCACTATCAACAGTTTGCCCCCATATTTTCCATACAAGTGTGTCCCATCAATAAACGGCTTGATATACTTGTATGCCTCGATACACAGTAGAAATGCCCAGAAAACCTTGTCAAACTGGGTTGTGTTCTCCTCAAACGGCCCTTCCGAAAGGGGTTTTGCCTGAATGTCAACTATTGTATCGGCCAAGAAACGTTGAAGTGCCTGAAGTAGTCAAAGAAGCTCGTTGTACGAGTCCTCACAGTCTTAATATATCTTCGCAATAGCTTTCTGTTTAGCAAACCAAACCTTTCTATATGACGTACGTAAATGGTATCGCTCCTGAACCGCTCCACTCAGAACCTCTATTCGGACGACCAGATTCTTCTTGATAATGTGCATAATATATCCAGCGATGATATTACTGTCAAGCGATGTGTGATCAGTTGACATCTGTGGCGCAAGGCACGTGTGAGGCCTGGTGAACTTTATCACCTCCCTAACAAAAAATATAGTCTCAGAGCAGCATACACACATACAACATTATTAGCTAACACCACACAAGCAAATTAAAAAATGAATAAGCAATAACGTACCAGTATGCAAGATTAACTCTGTACGAGACTCGAACCCTCCACGGACACTCGTTAGCACTTTGCTTGCAGACAGAATGGTACTTTATGCTGTCAAATTCCAGCACCTTGTACTCTACGACTCACCTGATGTATGTTATAGTTCTTCACCCCCATATGAATCGCCTCTCGCCTCTCGGGAGCAAAACTTGTGCCCAACCCATAACTCTATGCCCCTTATCAAGATCGTAGTCGTCACCCTCATCCCCTATGTCGATCAACCGTTCCTCCTCCAATGCATCTAGATGGAGCGTTTGGAAGTGATTGTCCAAGGTTGAGAGGAGGTCAGGGACCGAGAGTGGAGCTGGTAACAGGAACTAAGTACCGACTGGTGTAGCCAACACGAACTCATCATCGCTCAGCTCGGAACTGCTCCCCTCAATGTCATTGAATCCTCGTCGCCAAACTCAGACTCTTTGGTTTGTTCGGTGGGAACAACATCAACCGAATCTACTGCCATGGGTGTCTCCGACGAGTCCCAAGTTACAGGGGCCCACCCCAGGAGTGGTTGTCCGCGTTTCTAGGAGCTAAACGTAAAGCTACATTACATGATCCGACAAAATCCTCTCATGACTTGAGAACATAGCTCGGACATGCTCGTCATTGTCGAGTCAGAAAACCTTTTAACGACATGACATGTATGTCAGGCAGCACAAGAAGAAATCTATAGGCCATTCTGATGATGGATATTCGCTCTAGTAGCCACATATTCATCAGTGTCTTTTCTTCAGATCCATGAGCGTTTCAACCATCTACATTATGAAAACAACTTGATTCGGAGAATAGAACTCCGCCCCGTCCGGACTTTCTCCTGGCACTCCATTTGAATATACAGTTACAACAATTTCACTCGAACGACGAGCCATGTATTCTAGAGGTGTTTTTGGAGCTAGAGTGGAGTTAGGGGAGAGTTGTTGAAGTTACGAGGGACTCTAAAAGCTCGATCGCCTTATATAGATATTTTTTAATGATATTTCGTCGTTAGATAATTTTTCACGTATCTCGTCGCCACTGACAACGAGATAAGTAATAGCAAGACATTTTTGTAAATTTATGCCAACGTGTACATATTGTTAAATTTGGAATTTTTTACTTATTAAAAAAAATTAGATCTTTTGGTTGTTTTATTTAAGAGAAATTGATAAGTATCGCGAGGTGAACAAAATCAAAAGTGTTTCTTTTTAGATTTTTTTTATAAAGAAGGATATAGACGCCACACTCAAGAGAGATGAGAAGGTGAGTGATAAGCCTTGATTTCAATCGCCACAAGTTGCCTTGATAAGATAAAAAAGATCGCCACAAGTTGTCTTGATAAGATCAAAGGATCGCCACAAGCCACTTTGATAAGATCTGAACGATCGCCACAAGTCACCTTGATAAGATCGGAACGATCGCCACAAGTCACCTTGATAAGATCGGATGATCGCCACAAACTATTTTGATAAGATCGGAATGATTGCCACAAAATATCTTGATAAGATCATTTTTTGTTCTCTCCACCAAGAGAAAAAAAAGAAAACTCTCACACGAAAGAAAATACAAAAAATTGTATTTCTTATAGTCTGATAATCGTTTTACATAGATTCATGGATCCTCTATTTATAGTGATAAGTGGATAGAAAGCTTCTACTAGAGAATCCATAAAAAGATGAGATTTTGGATAAGAAACTTAATAGGAATCCATTTAGGTAAGATTTTTCCACTAAGCATTTATTGTTCCACAATTCAGTTACCAAAATACTAATTAAAACTAACATAAAACAAAGACAACAAAAAGTCATAATTATTCTAAACTAAATATTGATTTCCGCCATTAAGTTCATATCATGTGGCCCCCCTTAGGATCATATCAAAAATGCTAGATGACCATCAAGTTTAATTTATTTTGACCATCAATTCTAAATACCTTTATTTTATAGTTTAACATTACATTTAATTTAACCAATTTTTCTAATATTAAAGGCTAAATGATGTGTAGAATAAATTCAAATTGATAACTATCTGTACAGGTATGTCTAAATTTAGCCCACAAAATTTATGTGCATTAAATATGACATTTTTATAAACCATTAAATTTCATTAAATACAAATCTAAAGATACTATAAAAGAAGAACATTAATAGATTTTAGGAAAAATTACCAAAACTACCCATGAAAGTTTCGGACGCTGACAAAACTACCCACGAAAGAACGAAACAAACTTTCTACCCACGAAAGATCACTTTCGTCTGACAAATCTACCCATACGTTAAGTTGCTGTTAATGGCGTTAAGTGGGTGTGCCAGGTGTCACATTAACTGCTAACTCAGAAAATAAATAAATATTTATAATTATTTTAATTAAAATTAGGGCAAAAATGCAAAATTGATTTGGGGAAAATCTCAAACCCTCACACTCACATTTGTTTGTCCCTTTCACTAACACACACTCACTCACATTTGTTCGTCCCCTCTGCCGTCGACCTGTTCCTCCTCGTCGTGCTTGCGTCTTCGTCCTCGCCGCCTGTTTCTCCCTCCCCGTTGTCGTAGCTTCGTCCTCACCACCTGCTCCTTCGTCAGAGTTGTTGCGTCTTCGTTCTCGCCGCCTGCAGTCGTGGTGGTCTCGTCGTCGCCGCCAGTTCGTCGCTCCTACCTGTCAGTAGCAGCCGCTGTTCCCTATGTATTGGTAAGAGACAATGCCCCTCTCTACTTTTGTGTTCATTACCTTATTTTTAGTGAACAAATTATTGGTGCTCTTGTGTCGAAGGAATCTATATAATCTTTGGTGGCTTTTTTACTGAAACTTTTCCACATTATCTTGATTTTAACTTAACTGCACAAAAAGTTTATTATTTTATTCTTTGGATTTGGATCCTTTCCTTAGTTCTGACGGCATAGCAACGAGGATGGTGTTGAAAGAATAATATAAAGTCTATTGATATGATAATTCATGAACATATTTTTAGTGCTAATACTTAATACAACATTTTAATTAAATAATATTATTTCATAATGTCAATGGTTTCACACTGACTTGCAAATTGTATGAGTGATTAGGGTGTATGTGGGGAAATTAAGATTAATAATTGAGGCATGTTGTTTAGATTTAATTGGTTCAAGTATGTTATGGTCCATTGAAATTAAATTGATTTTTGGATTAGGATGATCATGATGTAACATCATCTATATTCTATATTACAAATCTAATGCACACGTTTGCATAAAACTAACTCCAACAAATTTCGTGTTACATTCAAACTTCTTAGTTCTAGGAAGTTTTACCAAAATTACCAATATCTTATACAGATTTCTTTTTTATTCTTGTGTTAAAATATTAGTCTTAGTTTTTTAGTCGGACCTGAAGTTGTTGTCTTATCATTCATGTATGCAAATGTTACTTTTGGGATAAAATATTGCTATGACTTTTCTAATTGTTATGGTATATACATACTTATCAGGGTTTTAAATTGTGATGATGATAATGGATAACGGAACAGATTTTGGTTGCAATCATACTTAGAAATATAATTTATTCTTTGAAGTCATCGAATTTCTTTAAAGTTAAGTTATTGTTAGTTTGATTGATTAAAGTGTGTATTTACTGGACTAAATTTGGGATTTTTTGCGATTATGCGCAGATGGCAGAATCAAAACACATTAGCTTGATCATACATCATAGAGGCAAATTTGAACATGATTCGAACGGGGTATTCGCCTATGTTGATGGTGAAACAGGAATTGTGGACTGGGTTAATGTGGACAAGCTTAGTGGAGAGTTGATCAATGATATACTCAGCAAGATAGCCTATCCATCGATTTGCGACCTTTACTGGTTGTAGCATGGGATGGATCCGGCACACGGGTTGAAGGTCTTCAAATATGACAAGGATGTTATTACAATGTATGAGGCTGCTGAGAACAATGGGGATGAGATTGAAGTGTTCACAAAACATCCCATTAGCGTCCCTGTGGTTGCTGATGAGTGTGGGCCAGATGCAGGTGTAACCAACGATTCTCCGCCTGTTACGCCATCAAAGGGGAGGAAAAATGTTCGTGCTAGGAGGACACCAACCCCGAAAAGGGCCCGGGGTCCGAAAAGATCTATATTGGTTAGTGAAGGTAGTAATCGCGAAGAAGAGGGCCAAGAAGATGTTTGCGCCCAACTTGCGAAGACAATTGGAGAAGTTAACCAAGAGCCTCCTATTTACCCAAGAAGAGACCCGAATCTCTTCTCCCAACCACCGCAAACACCCACACAGCAGCCTAAGCCTACTGAGATTAACCAGACACAACAAGGCTCTGCAGAATCTGTTGTTCCTTTGACAAATCAGGCTCCTTTCACCTCATCAAAAGTTCATACAGCAAGGTCTGAGTCTACTCAGCCCCAAAGTTTGCACAACAAGTCTTCGAGATCCACCCAGATGCCAAATTCATCGGAAGTTCCATCAAATAAACTCTTGACACAATATGTTCCAATTCCACAAGTGGGTCCTATGTCACAATCATTGATAGAATCACCACCTACACCACCATCCGTCACCGTCAATAATCCGACCAACAATGAAGAAAATGCGCAAGGCTCTAAGAAGAAGAGGAAAAATATATCAACCAAGAGGCCTCCACCGACGGGACAAAGATTCATGCCAAATGCAGATCCATGTAAGCCTTCATCCGTTTATATCTCGGTCAATCAGGAAGACTATTCTGATGAGGATGCGGGTTATCATTGCTACGAATCGGAGGAGTTGAATAGCATTGCAAGTGACATGATAATCAACCCGATGTGTTTCCACAAGGGAATCCAGATGCACCTACAAGAGAGGTTCGACTAGAGTTAGAAATGGAGTTTGAGACAATCAAGGCATTTCAAAAGGCTGTTCGGAAGTTCAACATACATCTAGGCAGGAATATCTTCTTCCCAAGGTATTAAGATAGTTGTGCACAGTTTTCTGCGGGGGCCGTTGTGTTTTTTGATTTGTAAAGCTTACAAAAACAATTTAACCAATGACAACCATGCTCCTATTGATGAATGATGACATGTTAATGAAATGAAACAGGTTAATGTTGTATATGTTGCTGCCAATTGCATCTATTAGGTACAACTAGTTAATATCCCAATTTCAAAGGGAAATTTTGACAAATTTCGTAACTTTCATGGTCACTTTTGTCAAACATTATCACTGCGTTGGTCATAATTGTCAGTTTTAAATTTCTTCATGGGTAGTATTGTCAAACTAAAACACTTTACACTTAAATTTCAGGATTACATTCATCCTTTTTTGCAAGGAACACTCCACGTCTTCCCTGGAACAAATCCAGAAATTGTCCAGCCCTAACTTCTAATTGTTCCTCAGTTGCACCATAATCAATCCTAAACAAATCAACAATAACAAAACATTGACAACCACCCAAACCCTAACAGTTTTGATTTCTCCATGAATCTTCTGCATCTTCATTATGATCTTCAAATCAAACTCGCGTGTAGCCCCTCATTCCTTGAAGATTGCTTCTCCCTAGTTCTTCCAATCAAGGCTCGTGACAAACCCTCCAAACCTCCATCAATTTCATCCACCCACACAAAATACTTGCAGTCCATGGTCTACATTAACAGGGTTTTGGGTGAGAAGAAGCTATGAGACACATAACTATATGAAATAACTCAAGGTACAACATCGATTACCTTCCACAGAGGACAGCGGATGAACCATCTCCCAGGATTAGTCAAGGTTCCAGATTGTAGCAGCACCACACTCTGTCCACAGAAAGCATGTACCTGAAATATTCTTCTCCTGCTTCATCGTTGAGGATGAACCACCGTCTCCATTGAAGCTTCCATTTGAACCACATGGGATACTCCGACTGCGTCTGGACATATTAGGGTTTTTGATTTGGGGAATAACTTGTACAAAAAGAAGATGCCAATAGAGGTAGAGGAGAGAGAAGGGACGAACAAATGTGAGTGTGAGGATTTGAGATTTTCACCAAATCAATTTTGCATTTTTGCCCTAATTTTAATTAAAATAATTATAAATATTTATTTATTTTCTGAGTCAGCAGTTAACGTGACACCTGGCACATTCACTTAACGCCATTAACAACAACTTAACGTCTGGGTAGATTTGTCAGGCGAAAGTGATCTTTCGTGGGTAAAAAGTTTGTTTCATTCTTTCGTGGGTAGTTTTGTCAGCGTCCGAAACTTTCATGGTTAGTTTTGGTAATTTTTCCTAGATTTTAATACATTTAGATTTTTTTGGTGACTTTAATACATTTAGATTACATTAGTACATAAATAAATATAGGGTAAAGTATAATTTTTGTCTTTAATTTTTTCAAAAAAAATTTAAAATAATGTGTTTTTGAAATTTTTCGCCACAAAAATATTAAAATCACATAATATATTCGTACTCCTTATGTACTCTGTGCGTACTCCGTGCGTGCTCTCCCATAGCTGCCACCAAAATACTTTAATAACTTAGCTTAGCTTTTCACCAAGTATGGACCAAAATAACAAAAGCCAACACCCGGTTTTGGTGTCAAATGTGGCGAGTGAGCGGCATAACCGCTACCAGAACCCTATGGTGTTTGAAGTGTCATCGAAACTTAGCGGAGTTTGGAGACATTGCTCCCAGAATTCCACCGGGCTTTAATCTTATCGCTATAGTTATGAGTTTTTTGATATTCCATGGCGTTGTAGGGACAAGTCTAATTTTCCTTCTCACTCTGAGATTTTAGATTATTTGGAGTCTTATGTTGAACACTTTGATGTGCTCAAGAACATAAAGTTCAATTCCAAGGTTGTTGAAATTTGATATGTTGGAGTGAAAAAAGAAAGGTTTAAATTCCAAGAAAAGCTACTTAATGGTGACCATAGAACACCACTACTTCCGGGTTATTCAGTGTGGCAACTTGCTATTCAAACTTATCCATCAAACACCATTTATGTCTTGAATTTCATTTATTAAAAATATAAATATAAGAGGCATACAATTTGCTAACACAATAATGTTACACATCCAAGTGATTTAAGTAACCAAACTCAACCAAGTAGAATCAACTCATGCGCCCCTTGCTATCTCTCCTAACAAACAGGTAAGTTGTTATTTTCGTTTTTTTAGGATTTGAAATCCCTGATTTCTCACCCCTCACTCATTTAGCAGATGCGTTCATTCATTTTTCAAGCTCACCCTATTTTCTCATCGTCGTTTTTCTTACGATTTCACATCGCAATTCGTCCTCTCTATTTTCGTTCTCTCTGATCTGATTAGAGGATGGATTATCTTCCTCAATCGATCGTTTCTGTCTCAGGTTCATCTGAAACGGATCCTAATATACACGTACGTTGAAATTGTTGTAGATTCTTTTTTAAACTGGTTTGATTTGAATGTTGGAATGGATATACATTCTTCTTCGCCGTTTTATCTGTTCTCATGCGTAGATTGAATGTTATGTTGTGTTTGTTTGCCTTTTTGCAAGAATTTGAGTTCTGACTGAATTAATAATGGGTTTTTGTATTTCCATTTCTGTTTTAGTGTTTGATTCCGTTTCTATTTTTTATATAATTCCGTTTCTGTTTTTGTTCGTTTCCATTGTTTTTGATTTCGTCGAAATCATTTCTGTTGTTGAGACACATTCTGTTTCTCTTTTAGATATAAATTTTGTTTCTGTTTTTAATCAGGCATGATGCTTCATTTCAATTGACGTTGTTTTGTTTTCTACTCGAAACCGTTTCTATTTATGAGTCACATTCCGTTTCTGTTTTTGTTTTATGATGCAGATATTAGGTGACGTTGATGAGGAGTTTATTTCACATGCTGGAATGACTTTTGAATCACTCGAAGAAGCTGCTGCTTTCTATAAAGAGTATGCTAGGCGTGTTGGGTTTTCTACTAAGATAAGGAACACCAATAGGTGCAAGGAGACGAAGAAAATAAAGAATCAATTAATCACATGTAACAAAGAGGGAAAATGGATCTCTGAGATACCGTACGTTGAGAAGACGAATCCAACGTGTGGTGCAAACTGTCCTACAAGGATTTATGTGCATATAGTGAAGAAAACCAAACGGTGGTGTATTTCAAAGGTTGTTCTCGAGCACTCACATCCATGTTTTCCTTATCAAGCTCAGATGTTACCTCAGCATAGGGAGCTAAGCTTGCATGTTCGTCGCACTATTGAAATTAATGATGAATCTGGTATTAGACCGAATCAGACATATCAATCGCTTGTGATAGCTGTCGGTGGTCACAGTGAGCTGGGTTTCATTGAAAAAGACGTCAGAAATTACCTGACAATGGAGATTCGAAACGTGGCTGAAGAAGAAGATGCGAATCACCTTGGAAGTTACTTCTATAGAATGAATGAGCAAAACAAAGATTTCTTTTATGAGATTGTACTCGACGATGATAAGAGAATTAAGAATGTGTTTTGGGCCAATGCGAGGAGAAGGGCTGCTTTTCAATACTTTGGAGATGTTGTCTTGTTCGACACAACGTACAACAAAAACAAGTGTGTATATTCTGCGTCTTATAATTCCGTTTCTGTTTTTCTTATAATTCCATTTCTGTTTTTGTTTTTTATAGTTTTTGATTTCCTGATTATTAGGTACGATTTCCCCTTTGCTTCTTTTGTTGGTGTGAATCATCATGGCAACTCGATACTCCTTGGATGTGCTGTGATGAAGAATGAGGACACGGATTCATTCAAATGGCTTTTTGGTTGTTGGTTTCGTTGCATGGGAGGGAAGCCACCCAAAGGCATCATTACCGACCAATGTCCTTCGATGCCAATTGCCATCCAACATTGTATGCCAACAACAATCCATAGGTAGTGCATTTGGCATATTATGAAGAAGGTTCCTCAAAAATTGAATGGATTTAAGGACCACGTTGACATGGAACATGAGATGAGCCAGATTGTGTGATCATCTATGTCAATTGATATGTTTGAAAGAGAAGCATTCATTACAAAGTATGGACTAACTGAGAACAAGTGGCTGTCAGGTAATTTTTTAGCTGAATTCCGTTTATGTTTTTACTATAAGATCCGTTTCTGTTTTTGCATCTGACCCCCATTTTTGTGCATTCTCTATAGATTTTTATGAAGACCGCTTTCTATGGGTTCCTGTGTACCTGGATATAAACTTTTGGGCTGGAATGAGGGGCACTCAAAGGAGTGAGAGCATGCATGCATTCTTTAACAAGTTCATTACTCGGAGGAGCTCCTTGATCCAACTTGCCAAGCAATACGATAATTGCTTGGGAGATAAAGAACAAAAAGAGAGGGAAGCTGATGCTAGAGATTCTGACACCATCATTCCCTGTTCAACCAATTCAGGAATTGAAGTCCAATTTCAGGAAGCGTACACACATGCAAAATTCAGGGAAGTGCAGGCACAATTTAGAGGGAAGATCAACTGCCAGGCAACATTAAGGGTGCGTGATTTAGAGTACGTTGTTTATGATGTTTCGAAAGATGTTTCAAGCAAAAAAAGAATCTCGTTTGAAGTTGTATATAATTCAACAAAGGAAGAAATTTATTGCAAATGCTTGCTTTTTCAATCAAGAGGTATAGTTTGCCGTCACTCATTGTTGGTGCTTGGTTATGAGAGAGTGGATAGGATTTCACCAATTTATATTCTTGGACGATGGAGCAAAAATGAGATTGTAAATAAGAGGCATACAAGTATCAAGAGTAGCTATGATGCTCCGGTATTGGAGGAAAGCACTAAGAGATATAATGGTATTATTTCCAGATCGTACACATCTACAGAAGAGGCATCAGAATTTGAAGTGTTGACTGCTAAGTATTATTTTGCATTGGATAAATTGGATGCTGAGATGAAGGAATTTAAAGCCAAACTGAAGGAAAACCCTACAATAATACATGAAGATGGTTCTTTGAATGAGATTAATGATTTGCAAAGCCACCGCATGTTAGATCAAGAGGACGTCCAAGGAAGAGGTTGGGCTCAAATACGGAGAAAAAATTGCAAGTGCAACAAATAGAAAGAAACGAAGAGTTGTTTGAGTTTTTGATTAGTTGTATACAGTTTATGTTAATATTCCGTTTCTGTTTTAGTTAAAACTTTCCGTTTCTATTTTAGTAATACATGCCGTTTCTGTTTTAGTAATAACTTTCCGTTTCTGTTTTTTTATCTCAATTTCCTTAGCCAACCAACAACCAAGTATCAAAGAGAAGCATTGAATCAAATAAAACATAGATGATTCTGAATTACAAAAACAGAAACGAGTTTAAACAAACCCCAACATCAAGAAAGTATCAAAACAGTATTGACAAGATACTAACAACCTATTTTAAAAGTCTTAAAAGTCTTAAACCAACTAAGAATCTATTTTAAAAGTGTCTATTAATGTTTGGTTTCCAGTTCAGCCGTTGAAGGCTGGAGAAAGGGACTTCTAAGGGTAGCAGAAGGTTTAGTCCGGCGTGGCATTCTTTTCCTTGCTTTCGTCATTGCCTCTTGTGTCATGCTTGTTGCTTGGCTGATTGATTCAATGTTAAGTGTGTTGTGCTCGCTCATAAGCACCTTTGACACAATCTGCTTTCTGAATTCATTGAGCTGATCCCGATCCCATTCTTCGATCTGGCATCGGGTTTTAAAAACAAAAGCACCAGATAAAGCTGCTGCATCAAGAACCTCCATCCACTTCATCACGTATACCCCCACAGTCCGTTGGATTTGGCTGCTTTGGGACATCAACAACCCTTGGTTCGAGTGCAATTGTTCGTTTCTTTATTATGGATTGGGCTCCTGCCCAGACTCGCAGCTGGTTTAGGATGTTGCACTGAAATAAAAAACAGAAACAGATTTATAACAGAAACAGAATTGTATTTAAAAATTAGAAACGGAATTATATACTTACAGCAAATTTGTGCAGCTTAGTTCTTTCTGTGTCAAAAGTATCAGCTCCAAACACGGAATCTGCAATGTAGAACTCCCTATTATCCACATCCAGGACATAAAGCCACCAATGACGTTTAAAAAGGACAGGGACAAACAACTGCATATGTGTATGGAAATGTTGTTATCCTCATTGCAAATTTTGTAAAGTACGCAAGTTATTTTAATTGCATGAACTTACAGAGCGACTTTTTTTTAGTTTCTCTTTGTCAAGCAACTCCATCAACTGTTGATCCTTCAAACTTGACACAAGGTGTGGCATCTTCGTCTTCTGGTTAATGTAATTTGTGCCATATGTACCAAACATCCTGACCTGCAAAATAACAAAAACAGAAACGGAATTTATAAAGAAAGTAAAACGGAAATTGAATCAGAAACGAAATTGATAAAGAAAGTAAATACCAAGATCTCTGGTGGAACACAGTAAACGTCCCTTTGAAACCTTCCAAGCGGCTCTCTGTTTAAGATATGGCATACTACACTGACTGTAGTCATGTCAATTTCTTTCTCTGGTGCCATAGTCATGAAATTATACCTCATTGCCTCTTGTGTATTTGGGCCTCGGAGCTGGAAAATTGTTTCAAATTTGTTTTCATTTGTTCGCATTATTGCCCACATGTAACACCTTTCTTCAATTGAAGCAGGGGCAATATCTGGGGTCTTGCATTGATCTTCTTCGTGGGCTTTTGATTGTTGAATCTGCTTGTTTATTTCTTGTTCTTGCTTCTGATCTTGTGGTTGCGGATCCTGCTTGCTGCCCTGATCTTGCTCCCCTTTGTTCATGCTCAACAACAAATTTGTAATCACCTCATTCGCTGATGTATCAGTTGCAGCAGTTACCTCAGCTTCGGTTTGCAACCAGGGCTTTAAGGTGAGTTCAGGTTCGAAAGGGCTACACCAAATTGTCAAAAACAGAAACGAAGTTGAATTTAAATCAGACATGCATTTGCAAGCAAATTATCAAATACAGAAATAGATTAATAGTGTTTCAGAAATGAAAATAAGAGACTTTCAGAAACAGAAACGGAATTTAGAGTAAAAACAGAAACGGAATTGATAGAGAAACAGTTCAGTTTTTTGTCCTTACATTTCCATGTTTACTGCCTTCGGATCTACTTCAGTGTGTTCACCAGTTTGCTTTTCTGGTTCTGTGTGTTCACTGGGCCCCTCAGTTGCAATCTTAGGTTGATCTTCATGTTCTGAAGGCATGTCAGCATTTGTTCATATACGTTCAAAAACAGAAACAGAACTGAAAGTAAAACAGAAACGGAATTAGGAGATAAATAATTCAGTTTTTAATCTTACATTTCCATGTTTATTGGCTCAGGCTCCGGTTCTGTGTGTTCACCAAGGTCCTGAGTTGCCATCCTTGTTTGATCTTCAGGGTTGATAGGCCTGCATTGAATTTTGAAACGAATTTGATGATGATTTGACGTTTAAAAATTGGAAAGAAACTAGAAACAATGTTTGTAATGATCTTACATGATTACAGCGAGGGGTTCAGGTTGTTCTTCTTCTTGTACATTATCCTCCATCACATGAGGGACCTCCATACCAGCATCATCTATTGTCTCATGATGATCATGTTTAGGTTGTTCATCATTTCTTGTTTCATGATCATGTCCAGGTTGCAAATCTCTGTGTCAAATTAAATAAAATTAAAAAGGAGTAAATAAATTAAATTGAATGAGATTAATAAGAAGAGTTGTTATTTTTACTCTTTTTCATTCTGTGGCGGTTGAGATGGAACGGCAACCAGTCCTTCAACAATTATGTTGGCACTGTCATCCCTTCCAAGGCTGACAGTGTCAAACGAGTCAAACATCCTAGTGTCTGAAGGAGACGATATTGCTTCATCACCCTCATTGATCTGACTTAGTTTTTGCTTCTTGCTTTTGCTTATTATTCGTTGACTTTTCCTTTTCTTGCTTTTTCCAATCAGATCTATGAGTCTAGTACTATCCGGAAGAGAGGTCCTGATCAAAATATCAAAAACAAAATCACAATTTGAACTATATAAAACAGAAATGGAATGGAATACTAAAACAGAAACGGAATGAAAGGCAACCTAGGTCCAACCACACTTTGTTGTGTTACGTCCACGGGTTCATTTGAACCCACAACGGGACGATCATTCTTCCACTTGCTCCTTATCTCTCTTTGTGGTGGCGGTTCATCGTGAGCACCGTGATCAGCTTCTTGTTCGGCTTCTGAATCATGTTCTTGCTCAGCATCTGCCGCCAAGTCTGACTCAGTAGCTTTCGAGTCTGGGCTTGGTTTGTATGATTCGGATTCCGAATCAGAATTTCTCTTTGATGGCGGAACTCTCATAGTTGGATTCTTCATCTTCAATGCGTCCCTCTTAGCCATCATTTCTCCTGTTTGTTATTAGTCCCTGCGACATAAAAGGGATTCCCAGTTGTGAAAACAATACACAAAACATAAACAGAAACGGAATTTATAGTAAAAACAGAAATGGATTTGGGAGACTTACTGCTTCATGGGTTCTTTCTTGCTTTAATCTTTTTTAAAGTGTATCGCCCTTCTAATACCCTATCCATGACTTCCTCGCTTCAGGCTCCTTTGAGTTCTCTCCAAATTGCGTCTCATGAAAATATATGATCATTAGAGCATAGGCGCAGCCATGTATTGCAGCAGAGTTAGTTTGCTTGGCCTTTTTTAACTCTTGGATCAGGAAGTCATGGACATGAAGTGCCCAATTCCTTTTACTCGTTGTCTCCAAGTCAAATATTGTTGTGAGGGCATTCGAAACTATGGTTGCTGTTGAGTTGGGTAGAAGGAAGACCTTTTGTATGAAGAGCATAAACGCCCGCATAAACAATTTCCGGTTGTCTTCGATGTCCACCAGCGTTGTCTGTACCATTTCTGTAGTTACTGTTGTCTTGCCTTGCCAGAATTTGTGTGTGTCTTTATCTTATTGGCTCAACTTCTTCCTGACAACTCTAGGCTCATAAGCAGTTCCTTTTAGGAGACGAAGACCAGATTAGTTAGTTATATTAACAAATGTGAAAAACAGAAACGGTTATTAGAATAAAAACAGAAACGGAATTTTGACGAGCGGTACCTTTAGAACACAAACCAAGGGCATCCCCTATTTTCCTTGTGGTGATTTTAACCGCTGCTGCATCCGAGTATATTGTGTTGTCATGTATATCAAAGCGGTCGTATATTTGCTTCAGCATCACTTGATCTAAGTTGTTTTGTTGGAGATGAGATAATGCACCAAAGCCCATCTGATTAACAAGCCTCAGTTTTTCTGGATGATCTTTTAGGTAGTCAAACATTGTGGCAACAGTTGTGGGGAGGCACCTAAACACATGCCCTTGCTGAAAACAGAAACGGAAACCATTACCAAAACAGAAACGGAATACAGGTTATATAATACTAACTAAGGGAATGTTAGTAAAGATTTCAAATTTTTTCTCACATTCTTGCTGCTGCTTTCCCCCTCTTTTTGTTTTGGTTTCTCAGTGTGTTTTGCATCTGATTTCTTTGGTCTTCTCATTCTTGATGAAAACGAATGAGTATGAAAACAGAAACGGTTGTGTGTTGATCAATAACGAATTTAAACAAAAAACAGAAACGGAATCAGTCCCAGTAACAGAAACGGAATCAATTACCAAAACAGAAACGGAATATGAGACTAAAAAGAAAACCACTCAACACCCAAAATACATCATTCTAATTCCAATTGAAACCCTAATTTCATGTTCTACAAAATAGAAACAGATTAAACTCCATATCAAACCCTAATTTCAACTTCTAACTTTACTAAAAACCCTAATTTAAACCCAAATTGAACAACGATTTTCATCAACAAAACGAGTCAACAACCCATATCTATGAACACAAAAACAGAAACAGAATCCATTACAAAAACAGAAATGGAATACGAGACACAAATGAGAACCACCCAACACCCAAAATCATCATTTTTTATCCCATTTGAAACCCTAATTTCGTCTTCTCCAAAACAGAAGCGAATTTAACCCCATATCAAACCCTAATGTCAAATTAAACCCTTATTTAAACCCAAATTACCCCAAATTAAACAACGGAAACAACCCATGGTTATGAACACACAAACAGAAACGGAATCAGTCCCAAAAATAGAAACGGATTTAAACACAAATTTTCACCAAATGTGATCAAGCATTACCCCATTAACGAGAATCAAAATCAGAAAGCAAAATCAAAGACAAAAACAGAAACGGAATTGATCCATTTGTAACCCTAATTTCAGAAACGAAATTACAAATTGGATGAAGAATGGTTGTAATGCAGTCACAGAAAACAAAATCAGAAACGAAAACGGCAATAAACGAAACTAAAAGCACACTAACCTTGTTATGATGAGTGAAGTCGTCACTCCTTCGTCGTTGTTTCAACTTGTCTTCCCCGTCGGCCCAATCTATTCGATTTCTTCTTCAATGTTGTTTCAACGTCTTTGATTTGTGATGAAAATGTGGGGTGGTTTCCGTTTTTTGTGGGATTGAGTGGGTGAGTATGTGTGGAAACTGAATCAAATGTTTCCAAAACCGTTTTCCTTTCTCCGCGTTTCAAAACCCTAGCTTTTTGTTTAATGCGTGTATTTCACGCTCCTATTGTGAGAGTGGTTAAAAAATACTTGGTTTGACTTGGATGGGGTATTTACTTGGATGTGTAGTGGTATTGTTGCTAAAATACCATTACAATATTTATCCTACATTTTTTTTGATAAATTTTTATATCACAAAGGCCCAAAATAAGGGGTGAGAAGATTTTCCACAAGAAAACATAAGTAATCTAAACTAAAAAATCTCTAAACAAAAATATTAAAATCACATAATATATTCGTACACCTTATGTACTCTGTGCGTATTCCGTGCGTGCTTCCCATAGCTGCCACCAAAATACCTTGATAACTTAGCTTAGCTTTTCACCAAATATCGACCAAAATAACAACAACCAACAACACCCGATTTTGACGTCAAAAGTAGCCATTATTGGTGCTGGAGTGAGCGGCATAACCGCCACCACAACCATATGACTTTTGAATCGTCATCGAAACTTAGCGGAGTTTGGAGGCATTGCTCCTACAACTCCACCAGGCTTCAATTATATCACTATAGTTACAAGTTTTTCGATTTTCCATGACCTTTTAGGGACAACTCTGATTTTCCTTCTTTTAGATTATTTGGAGTCTTATGTTGAACACTTTGATTTGCTCAAGAACATAAAGTTCAATTCCAAGGTAGTTGAGATTCGGTATGTTGGAGTGAAAGAAAAAGAGTTTGAATTCGGAGAAAAGCTACTTAATGTGACCATGGAACACCACTTCTTCTTGATTATCTAGTGCGAAAACTTGCTATTC